>VZQC01003122.1:1988874-2026110 GCA_009823505.1 Rhizomys pruinosus | reverse complement strand
CCCAAGTGCTGGGATTAAAGGTGTGCGCCACCACGCCTGGCAAGATGTTTCTCAGCCATCTTTAATTCCTCACTGGTGAAGACTCTGTTCAGCTCTTTACTCCATCTTTGGAAAGAACCAAAGGGAGAAAATGACAAACTCTATTTGGTTTTTAAAACTATTCTGTTTCAAAGTTGAGCTTGATGATGTACCATGAACCAGTGACTCCATCCTACTTGGATCTTGTCCATTGCGGTTAGAGTCAGATCTTAGATATCATTAAGAATGGCATCACAAATTTCATTTAACAGGTTCTATCTTTTCTTCTGGTATGATTATTCGACACATGCATTTAATGTGAGTTTCATATTATGTGTTTGTGAATTTTTCTGCTACAGTTTTAGCTTATTACAAGATTGTGTGAAGACTTTAAGTAACTAAAATTATCAACTCTTTGGTTGTTAGATCTATAAAATATTTTATAGTTTTTTGCTTACTTTCTATTTTAATCACTTTATTAAAGTACAGAAATTTCACATACAGCTTCAGGACTAATAAAATTTTCCTTCTTGTTTCTTCCGGATTCCAGTATTTAAAAGCTCCCAGTTATAATAGTAATTTTTACAATAGTTTTGATAGTAAAGTGCTCATGGAGGCCAAAAGAGGATGTTGGATTCCCAGGAACTGGAGTTACAGATGGTTGGTAGCGCCTGTGTGGGTGCTGGGAACTAAACCTGAGTCCTCCGGAAGAGTATCCAGTTCTCTTAACCACTGAGCCATCTCTCTACCTGTTTTCTAACATTCTTAGGGAGTGGTTACTGATGTGGAAACCATGGCACAGAGAAATTAGGAGACTTGACTATGGTAGAAGAAGAACATGGCATTTGAACCATGTGACTCTAATCCTGTGTTCTCAGTGCTGCCCCATACTTCCATGTAGAAAAGAATTAATGAGGGTGCCCTTAAATCAAAAAAGTTATTAATGGGAGACATTATAAAAGACACTGGATGCATCTAATATTTTATTTGATTCTTTTTCTTATTATTTTTATGATTATGTTTATCTGATGATTGATTCAGGAAAATTTTCATGAGTTTTTTTCATTATTACAGACTTGGACCAACATTTTAAGAAACTATTTTTGTCTAACCGTAGCTCAATGTATATTTCTATGTCATTGTGCACATGGGTAAGGCTACACTAGTTTGTCGAAGTTGGTTTTAAATATAAAGTTTGATACTTCTTAGTTATTCCAGTTGTAAGGATTATTTAGACTTCCTAGACTAAATTTGAATTTAATTGATTACTGATTTACTGTTTGTGGTATCATCAAGTGTCCAAGAGGAGTAAACATACCAGTAAATAATTCTTTTGTAATATCCTATTATATAAAATGGAAAAAAACTATATAATTTTATTAGTGTTCTTGTACTTTTGTGAAACATGTAAATGCTATTGAAATATATGTATATTTCTCATTTATTAAGACAGAATTTTCCTAGCAGGAAAGGTCCTTCATTAAAGTTAGTTAAACATCATATACCTTTATTTGTTTTTATTCATGGGCTAGCAGAATATCAAATATACCTTAACTCATTATTGCTACATAAATTCAAAGTAGAATAAGCAATTCACCTTCAGAACAAAGAACTAAAATGACACTTTAATAAGCTTTAGAGACAACAAATATCTTCCTTTAGTATTTCCAGGACTTGTGGCTTGTGGATTGGAACAGTGTCACACAAGTTTTGGCAGGAAAAGGAGTTAGGTGATTAATGTAGGCTTGGGCAAGTTCCTGAACTTTCCAGGGATCTTTTACTTCAGGTGTGAGATATGGCTATTGATTTTTACCTTATACACTGGCTTAGAATATTCTAGTTCTAAAAGTTATCTTTGTAAAACAGGTTAATATGTGCTGGAGTAGTTGATAGAGAAAAGAAATAAGATGTCTTACTCTTTTTTAGTATAATACTTTTATTGATGTTTTGTGTATTTCAGACATCATTTTTCAGTTCAATTTAGACATATTCCCCTCTCCCTTCCCTCCACCCCACCCCACCCCAGATCATGCATTCTGGCATACATATCCTGCATCTTTCTCTCAGTCTTTAAATTTTTTTTTCTCTATAAGGGTTTATTGCTTTGGGCAGAATTTAACTGTATCAGTCTGTTCTTTGACCCAGTCCTTATGTTGTTGTGGTAAGATGTCTTACTCTTAAAGGTAAGGTAATATCTTAGATCTGACTGTTCACCTGACCAAATTTGTCAGGCTTCGAAGAATGCATTTCCTTCTCTAGAAGTTTGTGACTCAGCTCCAGACTCAGGACTATGTATTGCTAAGTTGTAGTGAGTTGAGTGGATACTCAGGTTTGGATACTGTTTTTTTAAAAAAAGCCCCCTATGTTGTTATCCCTTTTAATTTTTCTCCAGAGAAGATTTGGAGAAAATAACATTTTTCTGTGTATTACATTTAAAAATGGGATTGGTTCCCTTTTCAGAGTAGAAGAATTTTTCTTTTTATTCATTCATATATTTAGAATTTCATACATGAGTTTGTTTTTGCCTTATTTCCACACCTTTTGCTTCCCTCTTCAACTCCTCCCCCACACTCCACTTCTCACCTTCATTATATCTTCTTTGATTATTATTGTTATACACACACATACACATACACATATAATAATCTATAATGTACTGAGTCCATTTAGTAGTGCTAGCATATACATGTGTTTATGGCAGAGTACTTGGAATTGCATAACTAATGAAAGAGATCATGCTTGGAAAAAACTGACTCTCCCTCTCTCCTCAGCCAGTGATTGCCTGCAGGTCTCCACCTAGAGGTGTAACCCTGTGAAATTTCCCCCATTCACATTGTTCTGTCAACTGAAGTTGCTAGGCTATCATATTGTGGAGATGTCATAGATGCAGTTTTCCTGTCTAGAAGACGCTATCTAGCAGCAGGTATCCTGGAAGTCTGGCTTTTACAATATTTCCATATGCTGCCCTCCTCCCCAGTGTATCAACTGAGGCTGGGCGTCCCACAGTAGCTTATTCTCTGATCAGTTGTGGAGCTTTGTAACACTCTAGTCTTCATTTGTTGCAAAAGAAGCTTCTTTTTTGAGACAGGGTCTCCCTGTGACCCCAGCTGACCTGGAACTCTCTATGTAGACCATGCTGAGGTCTATCTCTCAGAGATCTGCCTCCCTCTGCCTCCTGAGTATTGAGATTACAGTTGTATACCACCACACCCAGTGCAAAAACAAGCTTCTTTGATGAGTGATGAGAGGTACATTATCTATGAATATAAAGGTAAATACTTAGAATAAAATAAGAAATTACATTGGTTTAAGAATAGCACTAGTATGTTCTCTTCTAGGGTCTATCAACTCTCCAGCCATGGGCATTTGGCTATGTTTATAGTAGCACACATGGATTTCCTCTGACTGAGTGGACATTAAGTCCAATTAGACAGCTGTTAGTTACCCCCAAGATGAAAGGGCCATATTGTACCATTAAGGATATCTTGCTGGGCCAGTTAGTGCTATGGTTTGTAGGCTTTGCAACTGGGAAGGACCGTTGATTGCTTGTCTTCCTCTACAGCTTGGATAGCAATTTCTGGTACTCTGAGAGCTAATCATCAGGGTGGAGCCTTCCAGAGCAGTTCCAGCTCAATTTCTCCAAGACCTATATCTAACATCTGTGGCATTGATGGCATGTGGATTGGAAGCATGGTAGTAATCTGTATTTTTTATTTCAGGATGTAAGGATTATTCTTTCACTAAATATGTTTTGTTTTCCTATGGGAACAGGTCTACATCTGCTTTGTCTTTAACCAAGAAACATTTCCTTCTTTATCAGAGGGTTGGCAATAGCCATGGAGATATTATATGCTTAGCTGGCAAACTGCCCTTTTGCCTTTCCATACCATCATTATTGTTGCATGTTACTGCAGCCTCTCTTTGTCAGGGGCTGTGGTAAGCACTCAACATATTGTTTCCTTTCATCTTCTTGACAGCTCTTTCAAGGAGAGAGATTTTGTTAGCTTTGTGTTTATGGATGAGGTGAGAATATCAGACTTTTATATGCTTGGCCTAGGATACCCCACCTGGTGAGTAGGGGAGAGATTTGAGTTAAGACTACTGACTCCTAATGATTTTTAAAGATAAACTGTGTATAGTTTTTATGTGGAATTTTTCAGACTTCCTCTAAGATCTTGAGACAGGAAAAAATACATAGGGATTTCAAAGAACATTCATCAGGTGTCATGATGACAAATGTAGGACTTTATATTTTCCCATACCATATTTCATTTGGGTGGGAATTGGAAATTAAATGGACAACTCACCTTCAGAGTTACTTATAGATAGGATCAAAACTTTTCCTATGTAGACTTATGAAATAAGAGTGGGATTGGCTGCCACCTCAGTCTCTGGATTCTCTTGTTTTTAGGCTACCCCCAGTATTCAGACCTTTTTCCTTTCCTTTTTGTTAAAATCCAAGGGGTACTGAAAACCTGACCAGGAAAAGTAACTGAATTTACCTTGACTCTTCCACAAATAAGAGAACTTCCTTAGCGGGATTTCAGTCCAGCATTCTTTGTTCTCTGTGGTACTGTGCATCTAAGGTAGCTTGTTGGAAGAGGGCGGGACCTCTGAAATGACATGCTGTATTAGTTTGTATGAATGTTATCTGGTCCCTAGAGTCTCAAACGATCTGTGTTCAAATCAAACATGACAGAACAGATTGTTTTGAACCCTATCACATTGATGTTCTAGGCGCTTTTGTCCTTTATTTCCTATCTCTGCTGCCAGTCACTCAGTACTGCTGTGATAGCTTGCTCCCCAACGGCCTCCTATTAATTATTGACATACATGCTCAATTATCTCTTGCTTACATTGTTCCTCTGTTTTCACAAAGTATTTCAGTTCATGGAAAGCAATCACCTCATTAATGGTTTTTATCCAGAAGGAATACATTTCATAGTGTAGGTACTAATGAATATATTATATATACCTATAATGTAATAAAAGTATGTAGTATATCCCTTAGTATATCTGATAATGCATTACTAAGTGTAACATAATTACATTATAGGTAGTTATATTTTATATGACCCTTTTATATTTCACAAACATGTAGGTGGATGTTAGATAGAAGATTCTTTGTTGCAGATTTGGTATGCAAATGCACACATATTTAAGGTACAGAATATAGGTTGTGCATTTATATTGATTGATTCCTGTATAAAATATTTTGCCTAATTGTCATGATTGTATTGTTTTTTAATTTTGACTATTATTCTAATCTAATTATTGAAAATTTAAACTTAAAATTTTCTAATTCAGAATGATGATAGAATAGAGCAGGTTGGGTGAGGCGATAAGGATAAGTTGCTATGTTAAAATAAAGAATGATTTCACTGTCTAAAGCATTTGTATTTTCATTGTAGGGAAACCCTTTATAACTTCATAACATGTTCAAGGACAGATACTTGTGATCTGTGGGACTAAAAATGTTTTATCGTTTTTTTTTTTCTTTTTGGTCTTTTTGAGACAGGGTCTCCCTTTAATCCCAGATGGCCATGAGCTTGCTCTGTAGTCCAGGCTGGCCTAGAACTCACAGAGATCCGCCTGCCTCTGCCTCCCAGTGCTAGGATTAAAGGCATGCCTGGCTTATCAGTTTTAATCTGAATATGTTTGAAGTAAAGCTACTCAGTTAAAGGTCTTAATAGATTGCCATTACCCTTGGTAATGACTTAACTACCTATTTACTGTTCCTATTTTGTATAAAAACTTGTCCTCAAGTCTCTTAAGTATCAGATCTCTTTAAATTGGGGTAAGAGTTATGACTGCTGCAGTGAAATCTCACAGATTCTATAGAATCTTATTCAGGTGTTATAGAATTTTTGAACATAAATACAATGACATTTTGAGAAATAACACTACATATGTATATATATNATATATAAAATGTATCTCTAAACTCTTTGCCACATTACTTCAAAGCTCTGTTAGCACACAGAGTCCTTTTCCTAACACTGGTTTAACCAGTTGACTATGGCAAAAGTTTAACCAGTAGACTATGGCAAAAGTTCTGGTGTGCCAGTTTCTAGTTTAGGCCTCAAGAGCTTTGATTGTTTCTATTTTCTTTTGCCACTGCCATGAGAACGAGGACAGGTAGCCTGGTGTCAGGTCAGCTGCCAGGTGCAGCAGAGTCAAGTTCACCCATGTGAGGTCAGCCTTACCAGAGGAGCCTCCGTCAGCTGACCCTAGATCGTCTAAGAAGACTTGGCTAAAGTCAGCGCAGTCAGTTGCTCAGCTTGCATCTGATTGACCATGCTTGAATGAACCCATTTTAGAACTGATATGACCCCCCCTTATAGATATATAAGTGATGATGTTTGCAACCACTGAGTCTTAGAATGGTTTGTCTTTTTTTTTAATTTATTATTTTTTATGTGTATGAGTGTACTGTCAGCATGTAGGTTTGTACACCCATGTTGTGCAATGCCATGGAGTTCAGAAGAGGGCGTCAGATTCCCCTGGAACTGGAGTTAAAGACGGTTTTTAGCTGCCATGTGGGTGCTGGGAATCAAACCTGGTCCTCTGCAAGAGTAGTCGGTGCTCTTAACCGCTGAGCCATCTCTCCAGCCCCAGAATGGTTTGTCTTTCTTTATAGCAGTAATTAAAGATAAGTTTCTTCATAAATTTCTGGAGGTTGAATATTCTTCTACTTTTAATTGTTTTGAATTTAGTAATGAAAATGAATAATTATAATGAGGGAAGACTATATATTTGCTTTTTAAATAGAGCTAACACGTTTATAGCCAGGGAAATAATTTTACTGCATTGTGGCCTTTGAAGGAATTGTTAAATTTATATTAGAAAGGAACATCACTTGCATTTTCGGCCTCATGTAGAATATGTTTCACAAAATCCCAGGAATTAAAAATGTATGCTGTGAAAAGCTCAATTTAATATTAAATATAATTTTAAATGTATTGCTGAGCTGAAAAGATGTTAAATCTTTACAGGCAACTATAAGAAATGATCACTTCAGAAAAACATCAGAAAATTCTGGATTGATAGAGCTCTGGTGACACAAATCTACATGTGGCATTCACAGGGAAAAGTTGTTCTTGGGGCAAAGTTTTCGCTGTGGAAGGAAGCTCAGTAAAGTACACAAAACAGCACAAAATGAGATGTCAGAAATAGATTTAAATACTTGTAATTATAACATATAAATCTACTCTACTTTTTTGTTCAAAGAGCAAGATTATTACACTTCACTGATAAAAGGAACCTGCTGTTTGGTGTTTAGAAATTCAGTGATTAAAATGTAAGTTCAGAAATGCTTAAAAGGAAAAAAAAGCTATCAGTCTGTTTATTAAATAAGCAAAAATAAGTTCGAGCCAGGCATAACAGAAGATAATACTTTAAGATAAAAATTTTAAAAAGGTCACTATATTTTGGTAAAGTATTACAATAATCTGAAGATACAAACACTTGTAACTTTTATGTACCTAGAAGCCTGGTTTTAATTTTGAAAATAAAGTTGAAATGAATTGTATTACAAGGTTAACAAATGGACCTTGTGGTAGATTCAAACCAATGTCTTTGTTATTGATTGACCCATGTCAATAAGTATATAGAAGAGTTGAGCCACAGAAATATCACATTTGATATAAGAAGTCTATGCTGTATAACAAAAGGTTAAATTCACATTTGTTTTAAGGTCATGGAAATTAAAAAAAAATAACATGTACTTTCCAGAAAGCCCATAAAGAGCTTGAATAAGTAGCTTCATCAAATTTCCTTTCTATATAATATGGAAGGAAATTTTGTGGAATAAATTTTAGTGTAAAAATGTTCTCTCACCATCACATGGAGACCCAGAATACTGTGACTACAGTACCTGAGAGTTCCACAGCCCTCTTCCATCGTGACAGTGTTATCCTTGACACATGGATTGGAAAATGGCCAGGGAGAAAGGGACAAGCCAGAGAGCTTAAGGAACAACTGGAGGGACCACCACAAAGCCCACATTTGTAAACTCAGAAAACACTAGCTCTTCCTGTAAGTGGCCTAAGGTGACCTGTAAAAATGGTTTGCTATTCTCTTGATCCAGAAAACCCTACAAAATCATGCAAATCAAGGGGTTAAGAACACCCGTGAAACTGCCCAGGCCATCAAAGGTATGTATATACGAAAAGCCACCAAGTATCTGAAAGATGTCACTTTAAAGAAGCAGTGTTGCCATTCTGCTGGTACAATGGTGGAGTTGGTAAGTGTGCCCAGGCCAAACAGTGGGGCTGAACACAAGATCAGTGGCCCAAAAAGAGTGCTGAATTTTTGCTGCACATGCTTAAAAATGCAGAGAGAAATGCTGAACTTAAGGGCTTAGATGTAGACTCCCTAGTCATTGAGCATATCTAGGTGAACAAATCACCCAAGATGCGCCACAGGACTTACAGAGCTCATGGTCGGATTAACCCATACATGAGCTCCCCGTGCCACATTGAGATGATCCTCACTGAAAAGGAACAAATTGTTCCTAAGGCTGAAGAGGAGGTTGCACAGAAGAAAAAGATATCCCAGAAGAAACTGAAGAAACAAAAACTTATGGCAAGGGAATAAATTGAGCATAAAATAAATGCACATAAAAGGAAAAAAAAAGCACTAAAAAGGCAACTGGGCTGATAGAGATCAAGTCCATGTACATCTATATCTATATCTAATCTATATCTATATCTAATATAATCTATATCTGTATATCTATTTCTATATCTATATATCTATATATCTAATCTATATCTAATAAAATCTATATCTGTATATCTATATTTATCTATATCTATATCTGTATCTGTATCTATATCTGATATAATCTATATATGTATATCCATATCTCTATCTCGTCTCTATATCTATATCTGTTATCTATGAGGACTATATCTAAGGACCACATCAACCATTTAAGGTGGCAGACAAGCACAAAGCTTTTCATGTCAGGACAAAAACAAAAGGAAGGGAAGAATTCCTGGCAGTTGGACAGTGCTAGTTTAGGACTAGACTATTTGACAGCCTATGAGTTAAAGGCTTATTCTCAAGGTTCATGATATTGGGCTGGGGAGACCTAGTCTTAAGTCGCTGGGCATGTGCCTGCAGTGGTGACTTTGGGACCCTCACCTCTCCTTCCCTCTTTTTTCGTTCCTTGAATGTCCTGAGGTAGGCAGTTTGCCCTGCCACACATTCCCACCATCATGAGCTTCCCCCTCCAAAAGCAATGGAACCAAACAGTTATGAGTGCAAACCGCCTGAACTGTGAAACCAAATAAACTTCACCTTCGTAAGTGGATTATCTCTGATATTTATTGTAGCACTAGAAGCCTGATTAACACAGACATAAAGGAGACAAGAAGTTTAGGATCTTATAAACAAGAGAGCCCAAATTTAGAAGGCTCTTTTGTTCCTTGGAGCAGAGCAGGTAACCTTGTACACCAAATAAACCTCTCATCGTACCTGGACTTTGATAGATGGAGAGGAAAAAAAGCTTTTAATATAGAAAAAATTAAAATACAGCAAAAAAAAAAAAAAGATTAAAGGTGCATGCCTTTAATCCTAGCACTTGGGAGGCAGAGGCAGGTGGATTTCTGTGAGTTCAAGGCCAGCTTGGTCTACAGAGTGAACTCCAGGCCAGCTGGGACTAAAGGGAGACCCTGTCTCAAAAATACCCCCCCCCAAAAAAAAGAACAAAAAGATGATAGCATCCATATGGATCTCTTCATTAAAATGAAATAATGGATTTTCATACAAATCAAGGAAATAGTACCATACCTTCAAAAACAACCAGGAAACAGGAAAAAGTGCTTATATTCCAAAGAGAATTAAATGTAATCAAACAGTTAAGGATTAGGAAACCACCCTTTAATCAGGAATTTAAAGGCTAAAACCAGAAATCAAGAAAGCAAAACAAACCAACAGACAAACAGAAGTCAAAGATGAAAATATCCTGTGTAGAGCTCAGTGATTACTGAAAGGAAAATACAAAATTATCTCAGAAATGAAAATAAACTATGGTGGACACAAGAATACAAGTGACATGAGTAAGGAGCATCAAAGAAAAAGCTGCTGCCTGGTACAAATGACACGAAGGCACAAAGTAAGTCAGAGAGAAAGTAGGGGCAATGGGAAATGGTCATTGTAGGAGTAATATTTCTATTATTTGACTCTATGAAGAAGAAAAACAGTCATTTATAGACTTAGAATTTGAAACTATAATCTAAAAACATCTTCTAAGAACTGGAGAAACAAAACAAACCCTGACTCTGTGTATATCGAAAGTGCTTACGTGAGAAAAATTAGTCTCAGGTGATCACCCTAGGTGTCTACCCTATTTCAAAGTTAAGTGCTCAAGAGTTCAAGAACAAGCTATCTACAAAGGCAAAACAGAATAGCATCCTGGGTTTCTTTTTATTTTTTTCAAAAATTTTTTTGGTCTTTTCAAGACAGGGTCTCCCTGTAGCCCCAGCTGTCCTGGAACTCACTCGTAGACCAGGCTGGTCTTGAACTCACAAAGATCTGCCTGCCTCTGCTAGGATTAAAGGCGTGCGCCACCACGCCCAGCTCATCCTGGGTTTCTATCCAGCATTTAAAGCAAGGCAGCAGTGGAACAGGTCTATTACTGTTCTCAGTGAAAGAAAATGTGAAGCAAAGATGTGACAGCCAAGCTATCTGCCAAATATTAAGGCTTTAGAAAAGCAGCTATTTTCAGAGCAATTTACTGGGTTATGAGCTGAATCCAACGCAGGATGGCTGGAGAAACTTTAGGAAAGGAATTGGGTGAGAGTGTTTAAAAATAAGGAAGAGAGCTGGGCGTGGTGGTGCACACCTTTAATTCTAGCACTCAGGAGGCAGAGGCAGGCAGATCTCTGTGAGTTCAAGGCCAGCCTGGTCTACAGAGTGAGCTGTAGGACAGCTGGGGCTACAGGGAGACCCTGTTTCAAAAATACCAAAATAATAATAATAATAATAATAATAATATAATAGTAATTAATAATAATTAAGAGACGGCAAAGGTAGTGATGAAATATCTCAAAAAATCAGGACAGGGAAAAGAGGCAGATGAAGAAAGTCAGTTGTGTGGGCTATAGAAACAAGTGATGCTGAAGGACATGGCTGTTCATGGTAACAGTGCAGATCAGGGTTCTAAGTACTCCCTATGTGCTAGGTGCTGTTCTGAGTACTTTATAAATATTACTTAAATTTTTACAGTTGTGCATGACAAGTAGTCCTATTAATCATGTTGCACAGAAGGGTCTAAAGCTTAACTCAGAAGAAGCGGATGGAGCAGAGAAAGACGGACTGTAAATATTTGCTTGTATTCATAAATTATATTTCCATTGACTAAAATATACTAGGATTGTCCTGACTTTAAATGTTTTTTGTAAGTTTATTTACATGGGATTAAATTATCTTATTATAGTTTATTGTTCGAAAAGCTATTAATAATATATTTCAGTGTACCATAGTGACCCATTTTATTATAAGGAAACTATATTCCAAGAAAAATTTAAATAGAAAATACAGCACACTTTGCTAGTATTAAAGCATTTTATGTTTCTTGACTTTATAACTTGAAATTTAAATAGGAGTAGCTTTTAAGATTTTAAAAGGTATGTTATTTATTATTTTTATTTAACATGGATGAGTCTTTTGCCTACATGTATGCAAGTGCACTGGTGTCATGCAAAGCCTGCAGAGGCCAGAAGAGGGCGTTGGATCCCTTGGCACTAGAGTTACAAACGTTTGTTAGCTGCCCTTTGAATGCTGGGAATTGAACCTGAGTCCTCTGGAAGAACCAGTGTTCTTAACCACTGAGAAATCTCTTTAACTTCTAAGCTTTTTGTTTTTTCAATTAATGCAGGGGCATGCATGTGAATGACATAGTGTGTGTGTGAAGTTCAGGGGGCACATTTGTGGAGTTGGTTCTCTTCATCCACTTTTGTTCTGGGGATCAAGCTCAGGTTGTCAGGGTCTTGTGACAAATGCCTTTACTCCTTGACACATCTTGCCAAATCTCCCTTCTCCTTAATACATCTCTTCCTTTTTTATTTTAAGCTCTTGGGGAATAGCTTTTATTGTTTGTTTGTTTTTGACACAGTGTTTCCTTGTAGCCTTATCTAGTACCAGTACCTTATCTGGTACTGGTACTCACTATGTAGATCAGAAGATGATGTTGAATCCCCCTAGAACTGGATTTGTGAATGGTTGTTAGCCACCATATAGGTGCTAGGAATTGAACCTCCTTTTTTCTGCAAGTGCAGCCAGTACTCTTAACTGCTGAGCCATCTCTCCAGCCTCAGAACTTAATAGTGTTTTAATAAAGATAGTTTATTCCTTTCTTATATTTCATTTTAATTTACTTGTGATTAAAATGTTCTTTTTTGTAAGGTCAGTATGTCATAATTTAAGCTATTTAGAAAATTATCTTGTACCTTCTCAAGCCATTTCCCAGATAAAGAATACAGTTTCTAATTAGCGAAATAAAAATAAGATTGAAATCTAGCTTTGTTCAGCACCAAAGCTCAGGCACAGTCCATTGTGCAAATTATTGTTCTTATTATTTTCACTAACAGTGATCATTGAAACAACTCAAAGCTTTGATTCTGTTGTCGCATGAACAGAGGAAGTGCTCATTAATTCTGTGCAGAGACTGTTCCCCACACAGTCACCACAATGCACTACAGCTTTCGTGTTCCAAAACTGGAAACCTGAGAAAGAGCCAGTCTTCCTGCCAGCAACAGATGGTTACTGTGTAAATGAGGGTAAATGCAGCCTCTCATCTGTGAGGTGACTTTAGGTTCTGGGAGGTGAGTGGGTTTGGAGGGTTAGATCCAGAGAATGAGGTAGTAGCACGATTTAGCAGGGGGAAAGAAGTTCGCCAAATGTCTGTCGCCTTTTTTGTTCTTAGGCACTCTTTAATCACAGCGACATGGCAGGTTGTATTTTTCTGCCCCCAACTCCACCCCACACAGAGGGGGAGGGAAGTAGGGAGGAAGGCAAGGCCAACTGTTGAAATTTGTAGTGTGTTGGCACCTAGCAAGTGTGTTTTGCTGTGGGATAGGTCTTGTGACTTTTCTGCCTTCGTGAATAGATCCTTTCCAACTTTGCCAAGCCTAAAGTTTATGCGGTCAAGGGATTTATTATGAAATGTACTAAGTCTTGGCATGGAGCTAATTGCATATAACAAGAAGAGTGCTGGAGGCTTGGACCTGAGAAGTGACACATGCAGAAAGCATTCTCTTTCCGATACTGCTGAAAGAGGTTTTGTGTAGTGGAATGTCTGCGTGTCTGCGCTTATTGCTAATGAGGGATTCCCCCACCCCCAAATGTATTTCTGAGTTACTTGTTAAAATAAATGTAGAGAGGAGTTATTTCTCTCTCGCTCTTTCTCTTTTGCATCTTTGTGAATAAGTGGCAGTTGGAGAATGAAAGAATGAATATTTACTTTGCTTCTAGCACTCTTACTAGATCATAAAAAACATTTATGATAGTTTAAACTATATGAGCCTGTTATGACCTCAAATAATTGTTGTATAAAGGTAGAGGCAGCAATTAGAGAAATTGTGCTAATTGTCTTAAAATAAACTGGGAAGCTTAAATAACAAAGTTTATTTTCTCAGAATTCTGGAAACTGGAAGTCTATGATCAGGAGGCCAACATTATCAGGTTTGGGGAAGGGCTGCTTACTTCCTCCTTTGCAGATGACTGCCCACTTCCTGTTCTTATGTAGTAGAAAGAGGCAGAGCATGCTCCAGGTTTCTTCTTATAAGGCCACTAATCTTGTTCATAGGGCGGCCTCACCCTTAGGATCACATCTAAATTTAACTTTCAAAGATTCCCTCCTCTGCAAGTACTCTTACATAATGGATAGAACTTTAGCATATGAATTAGAGGTGGCCATAATTCACATTAGAGCAGAAATACTTAAAGGACAAATGTTGCATCCTTTTAAGCCCAGTATATGCACCTAGATCTTCTTATACATTTAAAATTAAGTTTAAAATTACTTTTTTATTTTATTTGAAATTCTGTTATCTGAATTTTCTTTGAAGATTCTTCAGATATTCATGTTTATATTCCCTATAGCACTCTAATGTATACATTTTTTGTAGGTGCTTAGTATTCAGTATAAAAAAGCACGAAACCCCAATAAAAAGCACATGAGGCTTAGGTCACTCTAGGAACATGCTTTACTTCCATGTAGGGCTGCCAGCATGAGCCTCGTGCAGACATGTGGTGGGACAGGACAGCATGGCAGAGGGCAGAGAGAGAGTGGGGGACAGAGAGAGAGAGAGAGACAGAGGGACACAGAGAGCATTATGGCGACTGGGGTACAGCCTTTATACCCATGGGGTGGGGTCTCAAGTAAGTGGGAAGGGGGTCAGAGGATTGGCAGCTTCTGGAGGAAGTGGGCACCTATGTGCCCCTTAGGATTCTGGGAAGCCTGGACCTAATACTTAGTACTTGCCTTGTTCATTAAACGTTTACTGACTGAATATATATTTTGTAGCTTAAGTGCTTTTAGCCTTCTTCAGTCTGCATTCTGCTGTGTCCCACCACTACAATGTGAACAGATAAAGCCGTAAACTTGGTTTAATGAAGCAGTTACATCTACTTTTGGCATGCACTTTTCTGCAGATAACATGTTCGGGTTCTGCTAATAATAACCTATGAACAAGTAAAGAATTGGAGTTTCATTGATGTCTTCCCTGTCCAGTTCTTTTCCTGTGTATAGAAAGCAATGTCTTTTTGTACTTAAATAGCCATCATTTGGTTAACACTAGTATTTCTGTTATCAGTGGTTTTTTTGTAATGGCAGAAATCCCGAGGTTAGGCAGAACACAAATTTTAATCCTGGCACAGCACAAAGGGAATGGAATGAAAGTCTATGTAATATTTGAGGGAATAAAAAGGTAACCTTAAAAGATAGAGGAGGTCATTTGTATGTCCTCTATAACGTTGTAGGTTCAGTAATATCTATAGCTCACTAGATCTGATAGAAATGAAATCAGATGTTAGTAGAAACTGATGCTTCTTAGACAAAGAATCATTTGCTTGTTCCCTCCTTCCATGTTTCCATGGTTGTTTTCCCCAGCCCTTCTGTGTTAGGAGCACTGTCCCACATACCATGGAAGAGAGATAGACAAATCAGTGATAACTGTTATGTCCAGTATTTAATTTCTTACTTAATTAATTAATACTGAATTGAATTTCCTTTGCTCTTCTTGCCTCTTGGGCCTGAAGATATAAATGCAAAGCAGTCCTTTTAAAAAATAAAGCTAATACCCCTTTCTGGGTGCTTGACAACCATACTTAACGCCCATACCAATTTGGCTGAGGGACCTGAGGGATAACTTTGTTCCTTGCCCTCAGAGGTCAACTAAGTCCCAGGGGACTATGCATAGGGGCATCTGTTGACGTGTCCTGCAAATGTGGGTCACAAGTCTTCCTGTTCAGGGAGGTCTTGGAGAGCCACTAATGGGACTTCGGCCAGTGTCCAGTCTATAAAGAGGAAAGTCTGCTTTTGCTTCACAAAAGGAAGACTGGTCTAGCAAGACATAATTTTGTCCTTGAGTGGATGGAACTGGTAAATGAAAAGCAGAAAGGAGCCAGGGGCTCCCCCCCCAAAAAAAAAAACCCCAAGTGAGCCCTGAGGACCAGATCCTCAACTGACCCTGAGAAAACAAAAACCAAGCTGGACGTAGTGGTGCATGCCTTTAATCCTAGCACTTGGGAGGCAGAGGCAGGCGGATCTTTGTGAGTTCAAGGCCAGCCTGGTCTACAGAGTGAGTTCCAGGACAGGGCTACAGGGAGACCCTGTCTTCTGAATAAAGGACCATTAAAAAAAAAAAAAAAAAAAAAAAAAAGGAAGAAAGAAAAGAAAAGGAAAAACCTTGGTTAATCTGGGCTATGAGGCCTTAAGCATCCAAAAGGAAGGTAAAACCAGAAATAAATAATCAGTAAGGCCTGAGAAATTGTACTTCAGATATAAAACTTGAGATCTTAGTAAAAAGACATAAAAAAAGAGAGAGCACTGTTGTTTTGCCTGTCTTCGATTCTTACTGGCAAGTGCATCTAATCTGTGGCTGCCACTGCTTTTGCCATTCTTCAAAGACATGAGACACAGCTTTTAACCCTCCAGTATGGACTGAAGACTCATGTCTCTCCAAGAATCATCCAAACCTCCAATGCCGGATGGGGACTACTGACATACCCAGCTTGTGGACTGAGCAGCTACTGGGATTTCAGCCTCATGAGAGTATGGACTGCCATTGTTGGACTACCCAGGCTGTATCATGGAGGCCAGTACAGTAAGATCAAGACAGGATGCATGCTTACTGGTCCTCATTTGGGGGACCATGGGAGGGAAAGACCCCAGTGTGGAGCACAAGGGCAAGATTGATAGTTGTTTGGGCTTGCCAATGAGGAGACTTCAAACACTTCCTTAAGGAAAACATGACATCTTTTAGGAAAAAAAAAAGAAAATCCTCCAATTCAGTGATATGTGTATGTATGTATGTATATATATTTATGTATGTATATAATTATGTATATATATATTAAAGCAATACAAGTTAGAGAGAACAACAACAAAAGAACAGGAAAAAACTCTGGAAAGACTCAGAAATAGATGCAAGACATGTATGGCAGAGTATGGGAACTCAGGTGGGGTGGGGGGGCATGGAAAGGGAAGTGACTCTAAATTGGATTGAGAAATGATGTATGATACATGAAAAAGTTTAATAACAATAAAAAATAAATTAAGGGAAAATAAAAAATTAAAACTAAACCTTACTTAGGGAAATTAACATGTACACATATTTATTTTACCTAAGTTTAGTAACTTGAGATTTGGTGGGGGCCTAAGTGAAAGTTAATATATTAAGAAACATACAGCTTTGTAAACAGCTCACCAAGCTTTCTTCACATGTCCCCATGGACTGTCAATGTCGCTGTGAGGTGTGTGAACCAGTGCCACCTACTTCAGAGTCTCACTTCTTACCCCAGAAGTACCGAATCTCATTTTACAATTTTAGCAAGGTTTTCACGTAATTTATGTACATGTTAAAGTTAGAGAGGCTTAAATACTAGGTTTGCCTTGTGTTTATATTCATGATGTTGCATGATTCTATGATAGGAGGTTTTGTTTAATTTTGTAGTTGAAATATTTTATTTGCACATGTATTCTTTTAGCAAGCATTTATTGAGTATAAATATATATCAACTATTTACCAGGCACTCTGCTGGAATCTGAGGATAAAAAAGAAAAGTTAATGTTTAGTCATAGTTCACAAACAATACTACAACCCAGTGAGAAAGCAATTATATCAGTAGGGAAAGAAGACAAATTTTCAATTAGACTGTGAAACCAAGAAGGATTTGGTAGGGGTGGAGGGCGTGAGGTAGCCTAGGTTCTTCTCAGTTCCATTTCTCTGACAGCTTTTGAATAAATGAATTAGGAGAAACAGATAATTACCAAAGACAGATGAGTTCACCAAAGACAAATTTCTTTGGTATGGTTTTGGGTATTTTGGTTCATTCTGTCTGCACTCTGTGAGTGGACCATTTCTTCAGGAAGTGTTAGATAGTAGTAGCGTGAGCAGTTCTGTGCTTTGTACCTTGCCTTCTTCACGTGATATGTGGGAGTATCAGTCATGCAAAGTAAGATGACAGGAAAAGAATCCAGTAGTATGATGCTACAGAATTTTATGTACATATGACTATAATATTAAGTTATTTTGTGTGATATATGCTGCTAATTTAGCCAAAGGTAAATATAACAGTGTGATTCATGCATAAAGTAAAAATCTTACTCTCAGGTGAATCTAAGCCAGGAAGGAATAAAGGAGGGAGAGTAATGAATCCTAAGTAATGTCCAAACTGAAGAAGTGTTTTTTCCTTTCTCAAAGAGGTAAGTTTGCAAATGTATCATTCTCTGTTGACTGGAGACATTGTACTGAGTTTATAGTCAATCCCAAGACAGGTGCTCTCTCTCTATCGTAATGGGCCATTTCAGTTCTTCATGAGGCTTTACTCCAATGCCTTTTGAATGTTTGAAGAGGAAATTTGTGTGAGTTGACTCTTCACCAGGTTGTTTGTGGGCTTTCTAAGAAAAAAAAGTCAATGCATTAGCTACTTGAGAAATATGGCTTTCTTTGTCTGAATTATTAGTTCTTAAGTTACAGAAACACATTTCAATATGATACTAACAGGGAACAGCCTAGTCTTAGGTAACCAGAAATTGAGACTGGATTTCTTAAATCAGTGAGCAAGAAATGTTCCTAACTTAGCACTCAGGAACTTGGTTACTTGTTTTATAGTTGGAGTCTGGTGCTTTTTCATTCTTGTAAAATGGCGCTGTGAGAACCTCTTGTAGGCAGAGAAAGGTAAGGGGGCTGTGTTGATGGAAAGGAGAGAAGGAAAACAATCAACTGCTCTGGGGGACAGTCTGAAATAGTGACAGAAACGTGCCACTCAGGGGAAACAGTTCACAGTTGTGGTCTTTGGCAATCATTGAGAACCTTGTCATGATAATGTAGTTACTGAAATTGAATTTAGAAATTGAGATGTTGTTCTTTTACTTTACATAAATCAGTGCTTTTAACTCCCACCTTGAAAGGACTGACGTATACCTGTAAGCAGGGCACTGACTGCTACTATTTTAGTAACTTTAGAAGGAAAGTGAAATGGAATACTGTAAAAAAAGTAAAAACCTGCAATCAATCTACATTTTCTTTTCCCAGACCATTTTCAATGAGATGTGTAATGTAAAAATAGCTGACGGTAAACAGTCTCTTTACAAAAACACAACTGCTACTCATTGTGTGTGGGATCACACTGGGGCTCTGTGACCTTGGCAGTACTTGAGGGGTTACATGTTCACATAGATCAACTGTTCTTAAATAGTCTTCCAGTATGTTGGCACAGACCAGCTTTTCTTCAACAGTAAGCATTTATACCTTATTTCTCCACCTATTTTCCTTTTACAAACAGCCACTGTGACAGAAAGTAGTGTGTGGGAGGGACAGAGAGAGATGGTGGGAAACAAGAGAGCCCTAATCATGAATGTGTGTGTATAAACTCTCCACATAGACTCAGAGAAATGTTGTGACACTTGATACTGATCAGTCATTTTCCTCTTACTTTGCTCTTTTTTTAATATTTAAAAATATTTTATTATTTTTTTTTCATTTTTTAACAATAAGTAATAATTTAGGAGTACAAGCATGGCAGCCGAAGAGACAGCATTCATTTGTAGGTGCTGGGAATCTAGCCTTTTACTTTTTAGTTGTTAGCCTTAGCCTTTAATGGCTGTGCTATCCCTCCAGCCCCTCTTACTTTGCTCTTAAAGGACTGACTCTTCTAAGAGTTTCCTTTCGACAATATTCTGTCTTCTATATTGTCCCTAGTAGAGAAATTTTAAAATACTTATAAAACTAGGTGTATATTTTCCTTTACCTTTAAGCCATTTTTTTCCAAGAAGTGGCTTTATTAATTTGAGCTTTTTTGTTTATGTTTTATAATTATTTGAAGATTTTTTTAAGAAACATGGTAATCATGGTAACTGAATTTTGAGAAAACATACTCCCTGACATTAGCTCTTTTTCTTTTTGCCTTTTCTGTATTTCAGCACATTCTGGAAATGGTTGCATAAACAAAGTAAGTTCCTTTGATCATTATTGGATTTTAAAACATTGTTTTAAATGAATGATGAACTACTAATTTCTTCCTCTGACTTCTCCAAGAATTAAACAGAAAAAAAATTCTGTAAATACTGTGATATAGCAGAATAGCAATGGAAATGAAAAGAGTTAATATGAATATCCCAGTTTTTTTTTAAGGCACCCCCCTCTCCAGAGGAAGGACTCGATAGTATCACGTACATCATTTAACATAAACAGGTATCTTTTTTCTACTTGGTTTCACAGTTGTACAGCTAGTGCAAAATTGAAAATGTGTTTGTTCTTAAAAGAAAAATGTCCCACATTGCTTAGATTAATGGTGCTTTAAGACATGTTTATTCAAAGATGGCAGCCAAGAGGTGAATAGGCTAAATACTCCACATTAGAGATCATTGTGTCTATGCAACAGATGCAGGCAGTGAGATGTTTATATAGCTGCCTTCAATTTTCTTTGATTTATAATCTACGAGAAAATTGAAATGTTTCGTCTCATTTTTAAACAAATACGAAGATTTTAGATAAACATATACATTCAAAAGATCAATTCATGAGGGAGATGTAACCTCTTGCAAGTCAGCTGTATTGTTAAATTATATGTTAAGGGTCTTTCAAGAGTTTCTCAGTGGGGAAGATAGATCAAGTGAAATTATTTTGAGTTTTTCAGTCTTAGACACAACCTATTGGTAAAATTTGAACATGGGTCACTTTACATAATTATTAAGTCACTGTGTGAGCATTCTAAAACATGCCAAATTGATTGTACTATATATTTCAATCTTTTTAAAAAATATTTATTTATTTGTATGTGTATGAGTGTACTGTCTGCATGTAGGTTGGTGCATCTGTGTCGTGCAATGCCACGGAGGTCAGAAGAGGGTGTCGGATTTCCCTGGAACTGGAGTTAAAGACGGTTCTTAGCTGCCATGTGGGTGCTGAGAATCAAACCCTGGTCCTCTGCAAGAGCAGTCGGCACACTTAACCACTGAGCCATCTCTCCAGCCCCTATATTTCAATCTTATACCAACACATAAATCATGTAAAGTTAGGAAATGAACTGTGGCCATCGGTAAGATGTCTCTATTAAACTACCAATTGACACTTGAACTGTGTCATTTTGGTGAGTGAAATATATTTGTCAAATGCTTTTTGTGGCCATTCTACTAGTATAACGGAAGTAGTAATATTTTAGCAAGGATAGCAGTAAAATCTTCGTAATGCTAGATGTAATTTTTCATTCAATAATGCAGTAATAGCAGTTCTTTGGGATTTATAATAAACGTTTTTGATATTTCCACCTCTAAGGATGAAAATTAATAATACCTTTTTCCAGATATTGAAAAACTGTTTATAAACAAATTTTTATTCTCTTGGTGCTTTATTGAAGTTGATGTAACTTCTCAAATTAGTAAGCCTAATTGTGCTTGTGTGTTCACTGTTTGAAGCAGTTAAATCCAGGCTTGGTCATCAGAAGATCTGTTGTGGTACAGAAAGATAATACTTTGGGATTGGTTTTTCACATCTTATGTTTGATGGGTCATTTTTAGTTAAAAAAATTTTTTTTGATGTGTATGAATATACTGTCTGCATGTAGGTTTGTGCTCCCGTGTCCTGCAATGCCGCGGAGGTCAGAAGAGGGTGTCGGATTCCCCTGGAACTGGAGCTAAAGACGGTTCTCATCTGCCATGTGGGTGCTGGGGATCGAATCCAGGTCCTCTGCAAGAGCAGTCAGTGCTCTTAACCTCTAGGCCATCTCTCCAGCCCAAGATGGGTCATTTTTATATCACAAATCTCTTGATGCTCCAAGTTTGTTCATCCAAATTTGAAAGTTGAAAATTAGCTGTTTTGATCATAATCTTTTCTTCATAATTTAATAATATAATTTTTATTGTATTTTCATACTAGGAACTTCTCAAGCTCAGAATTGCCCTATAGGATATATTTAACAAGGAAGGCTCATAAATTGGTGTTACAATCCTAAATGGAATTGTATTTTGAAAAAATATTATGTGATAATAAATTTTCATACTTTAAATTGAGATTTAGGGGTTTACTTTTTTCTTTTGTCCTTATTAGAGAAATTATAGCTATAAGCAAGTGTGTAAAGAAATTTGCAGACTTTTAGAATATTAAAATATTCCAGAAAATGGCCCCAAATAATACTGTATTGTAGTATATTAGTATCAGTTATTATTAGTATGCTGAATGAGAGAAGTGAAGTAAATAAGGGTAATGATTTTTAATTTTTTAATTTATTTTTGTATGTGTATGAATGTACCGTCTGCATGTAGGTTTGTGCACCCGTGTCGTGCAATGACGCAGAGGTCAGAAGAGGGTCTCGGATTCCCCTGGAACTGGAGTTCTGGAATTGGAGTTACAGACGGTTCTTAGCCGCCATGTGTGTGCTGGGGATCGAACCTGGGTCTCTGCAAGAGCAGTTGCTGCTCTTAACCGCTAGGCTATCTCTCCAGCCCCAAGGGTAATGATTTTAATGGCCATCTTGATTGTGTTTCTATGTAGTAGCCATTGTTTAGGAAAGTCTAATTTATGTAATACCTTGGATTATTAATGAATCTTGAAGTTTTAGTGGGAAACCTGAAACATTTAACCTCTTAGGGTTTGTAAACTTAAGTATCAGTCAGTCAGAGTGGATTTGCAGCCTTGGAGTTCCCCTTTAAAGCTTGCACATGGGAGTTCTGTTCTGGTCACTGCCCCTGGCTCTTCTGCGTGCCACTATTGCCCATCACCATGAGAAGGGGCATTGATGTTCCAGGCTGGAATCACTGTGTTAGCTTCTGTCCCAGTTCTTCTTGCTTATGTAAGGGGATCTTGAGTGGACTCCAAAATGTCTTGTGTTTGGGGTGCTCCTAGTATAAATAAATGTTAATAATACCCATTCCTGCATGGGCCATGGACATTTGAAGTACATGTAGATAATGTCACGCAGTGAAAGACATCTGAAAGTTTAACTGGTAAGATGTCATTCTTTTATCTTCCAATCACTGAGGAAATGAAAGCATCTTTACCTGGCAGCTGCCACTTTCATAGTGTCCCACCACCCCTGCCCAAAGTATCTGGTTTATTTTCATAAAACTGTTAAAAGAATTGAAAGAAAAAGTCTGTGATAGGGCTTCAGGTGTGTTTCTTGTCTTTTCTCCTATCCATTTTAAATAAGAATTTAAGATATCAACACATATTCTTTATATGCTACTTTTTTACATAGCACAACTATGTAAAGAATTGTTGTTCACATTCTTTGTAAAGTTTTGTAGATATGCTAAGACATGGAATGTGGTTTACTTGCCTCTTTTCTACTTGGTTATAGGGACTATTTCTGGGTTTTGATTTCATAGATAAGTAGTACTGAAACATCTAATTTTATAAAATATGATCTGATTCTGGCAAGTCCTGATAATAATTTATAAAGGAGTAGAAGTGCTTTAATGCTATCGGTAATTCCTGGCACATTATTTTCTGAAAGATTTTAAAGGTACTTTAAATTTTCTCTTTGGACTAGGCACTTTCTTGGTTTTCACATTTAAAAAAAAAATTCACCATTTTTTCTAGGCCCAAATTAAAAAAAATGTTTATTTATTTATTTATTATTTTGTATTTATTTTTTTGTATTACTTTAGTCCCAGCTGGCCTGAAGCTCACTATGTAGACCAGGCTGGCCTTGAACTCTCAGAGATCTGTCTGCCTCTGCCTCCCAAGTACTGGGATTAAAGGCATGCGCCACCATGCCTGGCATTTATTTATTTATTTATTTATTTATTTATTTATTTTTTATTTTTTATTTTTTGAATGTGTAGCCCAATCTGGCTTTGAACTCCAGATCCTCCTGCCTTTGCCTCCTTCAGCAAATCCTATGGGTGTGTGCCACCATCACTGGTCTTATGTGTATTAGTGTATTGCCTGCATGTATGTAAGTGCACCCATGTTTTCAGTGTCTATGGAGGTCAGAAGATGGCATTGGATCCCTTGGATCTGAAGTTTCAAATGGTTGTTAGCCTCCATGTAGGTGCTGGGGACTGAAACTAGGTCTTCTGCAAGAGTAGCCAATGCTTTTAACCACTGAGCAATCTCTCCAGCCCTTTAGGCCAATTTCTTTCAAAACTACTTCCTAGACAACATACTCAAGAAGGATCCTTCATTTTTCTCCAGTTGTTACCTCTCCCAAATGTATTAATTTGAAAATCCAGTACAATATTGTGAAATAACAGCTAAACTGACTTTCCTGAGGTGACTGTAGAAATCGACTGTCTCACATTCCCAGTGGACAGAAGTTCAAAACTAGTATGTGTGATTCACACTCAATTGTGAGCAGAGCTGTGCTTCTTCCCAGTGTTCCATGAGGGAGGGATTTCATCCCTGGCCTCTCCTGACTTCTAGTGGCTGCTGACATTCCTTGAATAGAGAACTCTTCACCTCAGTTTCTGCTTCTCTAGTCTCATTATTCTTCCCATTTTGTGGGTACAATTTCCCTCTCATGAGACACTTATGATGGCACTTAGGACCTATCTAGATAATTCAGTATGTCACCTTCCTATTACATCACCCTTAATCTGATCACATTAGCAAAGACCCCTTTCAAAAAGGTTACACTGATACAATACAGGATCAAGGCCTTTGCAGGCATCCATTCAAGCTACTAAAAGAGTTTGTTCTTGAGATGAGTTAAATTATCTTGAATAATTGATCTTTCTTTAAATCTTTCTTTAAAGTAAAACAACTGATGTTAGATGATGTTGAAGATAAAGTGGGAGCAGGAACAAACAGACCTCCAAATTAAATCCTTCTCATGAATATCATATGGTGTTTCATTAAATGCGGTAGAGCATGTTTCCAGCATATGAGAAGCTTGATTGGGCCCTCAGTAGCATGAAATTAAAATGTAGTATATTTGACATATAACCAACAAAGTGCCCCATAGTTTGTCATGTGGGTTTACAAAATTTTTATTAGAAATGTGAAATTTTTTACCCAGGCATGGTGGCGCATGCCTTTAATCCTAGCATTCAGGAGGCAGAGGCAGGTGGATCTCTGTGAGTTCAAGGCCAGTGTGGTCTACATAGTGAGTTCCAGGCCAGCTGGGGCTACAGGGAGACCCTGTCTCAAAAAGAAAGAGAGGAAGGAAGGAAGGAAGGAAGGAAGGAAGGAAGGAAGGAAGGAAGAAAGGAAGGGAGGAAGGAAGGAAGGAAGGAGGGAGAAATTTTCTAATCCAAACTCATGGAGAAATGAGAAATTTTATTATAGTTCTTCTTTGTTGCACAAGATACTACCAATGTCCTGCTAAAATGACCACTTTCTTCTCTGAATACCCACACATGGCACAGCTAGAGCTTCAGGTGTATATTTGTGATGATTTGTATCAGGCCCATAGCTTACTATTGAAATTGCTACTGTGTAGTTCCAGATAATGGCAGGCTGTGGCTCCTGGACCCCCAGTGTGAGAGAGGAACTTAGGGAAATGGGAGAAAAGACCAGAGTTAGAAGCAACCTGCTGGTTCTAATCTTCAGAAACTTTTCATAAACAGGATTGGAATGAAAACAGTGTTGCTTTTTTTAATTTAGAAATCTGTAACTTATCCAATCATAACATTCCATGCCGAGTGCTTGCACGCTTTTAGAAAGACACCACAGTGCAGGGCTCTGGGTCCCCAAATCTGCTTCAGTGCTGGCTTTGTGTGTAACTTGAATGTAAGATGTCAATTGGCTGGATTGTATGTTTTTATATTGGATCCAGTAAAATGGAA
Organism: Rhizomys pruinosus; assembly: GCA_009823505.1. Lineage (NCBI taxonomy): Eukaryota > Metazoa > Chordata > Mammalia > Rodentia > Spalacidae > Rhizomys > Rhizomys pruinosus. Next base: position 2,000,630 of record VZQC01003122.1, on the reverse strand, counting down.
AGAAAAGATAAAACCACCAGTAAAAAAATAGCACAAGAGCGTAAGAATATTTTCATGTGTTAATCAGGATCCTCAATCTTGGGTATATAAATGCAAAATTGTAACTTGTATAACTTTTCATATTCATATTGATGCTGATGATGTCACCTGTTTTCAGTGGTTAGAGTCAACGAAATAGAAACATGTCAAAAATAAGGGCAGAGGGGGACTGGAGAGATAGCTCAGTGGTTAAGAGCACCGACTGCTCTTGCAGAGGACCTGGGTTCAATTCCTAGCACCCACATGGCGGCTAAGAACTATCTTTAAGCTGGGCATGGTGGCCCACACCTTTAATCCTAGCACTTGGGAGGCAGAGGCAGATGGATCTCTGTGAGTTCAAGGCCAGCCTGGTCTACAGAGTGAGTTCCAGGCCAGCCGGGGCTGTTGGGAGACCCTGTCCTCAAAAGGACAAAAAAAAAAAAAAAAAAAAAAAAAATATAGGGCAGAGGTCTCAGAAAAGAAACATCAAAAACAAAAACAAAGACGATGATTTAACTCTGTATCATTTCACACAATAGTTGGGAGAGTAAAGAAGCCATTTAATTTGAATAGTGGGGATATTTAATAGACATTTAGTTACAGTTCAGGAGATGGAAAATTTTGTTATGAATAATTTTGGGAACACAAATACCCTACAAAATAAGGTATGCTTCTTGGTAGATTCAAAATATGCTCCTTCCCCTATGTGATGGTTGATCCTGGGTGTCAACTTGACTGGACTAAGGGACAAATAAGAGAAAAAGGGTCTAGTCGTGATTGACCAGCCTCAACCCGGTGGCCCACCCCAATGTGGGTGGCTTACCTCCTGCACGGCAGGCAGTATTTTTAAGAGGCCAACGGCAGAGGAGCTGGTCCCTTTTCTCCCTGCGGCTTGCCTCTCTCAATGGTGACTTTTGTCTTGCTGCGAGATCAACCTTTCGGATCCCAGCGTGTACTAGACTGGCAATCTCCTGGAACCCATTTGGGCCTTCAGCACTGGATTGGGACTACTGAGACTTCCAGCCTTGCAGACTGAGCAGTTCCCTGGATTCTCATCTCGGCCTTTCCAGTGTGGTGCAGCTACTGTTGGAATCCTTGAACTCTGTCACGTGAGCAAATCAATAAATTGTATATAGCTATATATATTCATCCTGTTGCTTCTGTTTCTTTAGAGAACCCTGACTAATATACCCTACAACCCTGGAATCTGGAAGATTTGATTTTCAAATAACAAAGGTAAAAAAGGTAAATCCAAAACCTGAAGACCTAAAATAAGAGCCCTTACAGATACCCCAGGGATTTTAGTTCTCCGTGGATCTATACTATGCATATCCCTATTGTGTTAGCTCTTTCTTGTTTCTGAGATGAATCACCATGACCAAGGCAAATTAGAGGATGAAGAGTTTATTTGGCTTGTATGTCCTGAGTGATTAAGGCTGGGAGATGCCCAGTGCAGAAGGCTGAGAGCTCAGATCTTTAAGCATGTATAGGAAGCAGAGAGAGAAACAAACTGGAAGTGGGCAGGGCTTAAGAACTCTCAAAGCCTGTGCCAGTGATATACTTCCTCCAGCAAGTCCACACCTAAACTACATCAAACAGTGCCACCGACAGGGGCCAGGCATTCAAGTACTTGGACCCTATGGGAAACATTCTTATTCAAGCCATCACACCTATGAAAAATAGACATGGGCAGAGGGACATTTAGATACATAGCTGCCAGTACTCTAGGGAGGGGTAGGGTGAAGTTCATTGGAATTCTCTTTTTCCTAAGTATTGAGTATAGAAGAGAGCCAGTGCCTCCCAGCCTCAGGATGAGACTTATTCTTGGGATCACAGCATTCATTTAATGGATCTTGACTACTGATTACATAGATAAAAATTAAAGTAAAAAATAACAATGTCTTATCTGTATGGAGGAATTGTTTTGGAAAGGTCATTGTTTACATTCCATATCATGGTGTAAGATCTGATTATTTTTAGAACTAGCTCATTATTGGAGCTCATTATTGGTGGTTAGTATATTAGCAAGTCTTTATATAAATGAATATACTGGAAGCTTCTAGAGAATGACATGAAGCCTACGAACATATGTAGTAAGTCTGAGAGATTTCTTTCTTTATTATTGGCCAATTACTTCCATAAAATTAAAGACTCAGTTATCTGCAGAAGTCTATATTTCAAGAAACAGAAGTTAAAAGAACAGTGAAATTAACTTGATCACGTTGACAGAATATATCTACAGCAAGGGCTGGAACATGGCAAGAGAGGATTATTTTCCTTTGTGTAAGACAACAATATGACAGTTCCCTGGCAAAGTCGGGAACTTGTGTGTGGTCTGTGATGTGCATGTCCATGGTTACCTGTCTGTCCTGGAGGAACTCTCCCACAGTACTGAAGGACAGTTGCATAGGAGCATTCATCCTTCTTTTCCTTCCTATGTGTTTGTATATGAAGCAGAGCATAGCAGCCATGGGACATGTCCACATATGTATTCACATGGTTGTAGGTCTGACTCCTGCTGTGTTCTACTTTACTTCAAAAATAGAATGTTTGAAGGTTCTGCAGATTGTGTGTGTGTGTGTGTGTGTGTGTGTGTGTGTGTGTGTGTGTTTAAAGGAAGCATATGAAACTGAGGAATGAATAACCATTTTCTCCTACTATAAATATAACCACTGGGATGAATGAATTTTATCTCTATCTGTACATTTAACATGCGGTGAAGATAGAAAGACTGTAGACTGATTCATACCATATAATGCTACTTATGCAGAACTTTGACCCACCAAAACAAACTATCTCTTATGTGTAGGCATTCATACTTATTAAAACCAGATTCCTGGATAGAAATAATGTGATAATTGTCCATGGAAAGGATCGTGGTGGATATTTGGTGATGATGTTTTAGCTGATGATTATAGCATTGTTTCTTTTTTATAATTTTTAATTGTTTTTATTTTATGTGTATGAGTGGGTTGCCTGCATGCATGTAAGTACATCCGTGTTGTGCAATGCCCATAGAGATCAAAAGAAGGAATTGAATTCTTATGGAACAAGAGTTACTACTGACAGTTGTTAGCTGCCATTTGGGTGCTGGGAATCGAACCTAGGTTCTCTGCAAGAGCAGACAGTGCTCTTAACCACTGAGCTATCTCTCTAGCCCCAGCATTCTATTTCTGTCAAAAAAGATCACAGGAGCTGTGAACCAAAAGGAAAATGTTAATGTTTAGTAGATATTTCTGAGCATTTATATTTTAAATATTAATGAACTTAAGGTATAGTCTATCCTGTCTTCAGAAAAGCAGGAACAATTAATCGTCAAGCAACAGATCCACACCTTTGTTGCAACTTGCATATCTCTTGGGATATATTTATTATAGATTATATTTAACATTTTGGGAAAAGAATGAACTTCATTAATAATAATGATCTCATTTGCTGATCTCTTGTATTTGCTGATATTTTAGTGGTAAAATAGTTGAGTAATTTGACATTTTCTTATTGCTGTTTTCAATGTAAGCCTGTAAGTTGCTGAATCTAATTTGTTTTCATGTATGATACTAGAATAGAAGCAGCCCGTGGGCTGGGGATTGATTTTTTTCATTTCATCAACATGTAAATGCCTGACACGCAGAGTTCAGAAGTATTTGTTTAAAGAATAAATGAATGGGTAAGAATGAATCTCTACTGTGCCCTCTCGTATTTCTTAGTTTGAATAGCATTACTGAGTCATATCTTCTGTGAAGTAAGATAGGCCAAAAGACAGGAAATGCAACTGCTGTCTTCTGTTCCTACCTGCCCCCTAGACACTAACAGGGCAAAGTGCCTCCCTCTGGACTAACTTCACAGCTACCTGGTTTTAAAGACCGGGACTCCATTTACACCCATCACTTTCTTCCTTTGGTATACTTTAGTTGTTACTGAATTCCTAGCTACATTTAGGGCCCAGTTGGGCAGAATGGAATGCATTGTGTATCTCTGTGTTTCTACACTGTCTGGCACTCGCCTTCTGATTCTGTTAGGTTTGGTTCATGTTGCTATTCTGTTTTATCACTATGTTTCATGATCATGAAAACTGCTTCCAAAGTCTCTCTGGTAAAAACAGGGCAAACTGTTTTCCTAGAAAATGCTTTTGCTTTATACACCCTGAAACTAAATTCTGTCAAACAATATTGAAGTTAAGGGACATCTTAAATATTTTTTTATTACTTAAGAGGAAACTATAAATCAACAGGAATATTTTCTATGAAAACTTTTCATACTACTATTGTATAAACATAAGTTTTAACAGATACCAATCTGTCATTTATATCTTATAGAAATATAGACTCCTTACATTAAGGAAATGTAAAAGCTTTAGATGTGTATTCTGTGTAGTAATATTTTACATTTATGTAGTTCCCTATGTCTAAGTTATCATCATATATAATGTCATTGGGAGGTATAAAGAGATGGCTCAGTGGGTAAGAGCACTTGCTTTTCTAAAAGCATGAAGAGCCGCATTTGCATTTCTAGGACCCATGCAAAAAACTGGGAGTGGTTGTGCTTGCCTTTAACCCCAGCACTAGAGGGTAAAAGCAGAGGATCCTGCGAGCTTATTGGCCAGTCATCCTAGCCAAAGTGAATGGTGAGCTTCAGCTGAGTGAGAGACCCTGTCTCAGGGCAATAGAATGGAAGGTGATAGAAGAAGACACCTGATAGCCTGCTCTGGCATCCATAATGTATACACACATTCATGGACATGTAACACACACACACACACACACACACACACACACACACACACACTTCTATGGGTAAATGCCTTATGAAGAGAAACAAAAGCATTATTTTCATGAAAGATTTTATCCTAAATTTAAAATACTTTATTTTTAATAGCTCTTAGTTCTCAAAGCTTTTGGAATCTTTAGTTCATGTTTTAGCAGGCACTGTGTGGATTATTTTGGATAAATTATTTTAAAATAGATTTCTTTACTTAAATTGTTCATAATTTCTTTACACAGTGTATGAAGGCATTTTCTTTAGTTTAAGATGATCATTTTTGTTTTCTGTGAATTCCTCATTTGACAATGTCACAGATTAAAATAAATTACTTTTTTATTCTTTATTCATTAAATGGCAAATCATGTTTCCTTTTCCATTGGATTATTTTGGATAGGTGATGAATTATATTTAATTTTATTTAGGATAGGTAGACTTTATTACCATTTAGTGCTGCTTCTATAGAAAATAAAAATTGTCACTAATCTAGAATAGTGATAATTTAACATAATTTTTGCCCTTTTTATATTGAATTTTTGAGATTCTCATATATTTTGATAATATTTAGATTCAATACCCTATCTGCACCTCACCTACTACCCCATCCCCAATTCCATGTACTTTAATATATGTGATTGTATATATATATATATGCCTATGAAGCCATATTTGTGTCCTCAAATGTCTTTCAGTGATCCATCCATAGGAGCCCCGTTAACCTACTAAGAGTCATACCCTTGAAAGAGGCTGACTCTCCCTTTCTCAGTAATCATGAGTTTCTAATAGTTCCTCATGTAGAGTTGGAATTTCTTACCTATTTCCCAATGTCCATGCTGGGATTTTGTCTGGCTTGAGCTTACATGGTATCAATGTCAGATATGGGCTTCTGCAGAAATAGTTATTATTAGCTCAAAGTGTGTAAAAAATATTCAAATTGTTTTATAACTTATTAGAAAACTTGGTTTTTATTTTCTGTTTCTTTGATTTAGATGAAAATAAATCTCTTCTGACCAATTAGATCATAAACTTACATATCTTTTCTCAGTTTTTCTAATTTTAATTCACTTCATAAATGCAGTCACTGTGATTGCATTGTAGATTCCATATCCTTGGCCTTGCAGGTGTGATGCTCGCGACTCTGGATGCTGGAAGTGCAGGAGTCCTTCCTACCTGTGCTACTGTGCTTCCCTTAGGGTTCAGTGACTCACCACTGTCCTCTGATGGACCCACAATACCAGCCTCATCTCTGGGTCTTTGAATTTGCTTTTCTATCCTGGCTTGAAATTTGAGAGTTTTACATTTACTAAGAGAACAATGATATATTTTACTATTTAAACAGCAGATTCTTTTTGTCTGTGTGGTCTCTTATTAATGCGAGATGATTATTCCCCTTTAGAAGAAGTATCAAGCATAAAGAAATAATTGGTAGTAAGATGAAGAATGTAAATCAGGCTGGGGTTGGTGGTATACACAGTTTCATTCGAGCACTCAGAAAGCAGAGGCAGTCAGAGCTCTGTGAGTTTGAGGCCAGCCTGGTTTTACACACAAAGTGAGTTCTAGCCCAGTTAGGACTACATGGTGAGAGAATGTCTCAAATAACTTTTTTTAATAACTTTTTTTTTTTTTTACTTTTAAAGAAGTATTTCATGGTAAAGGAGTCTAAGACTCCTAGTCTTAGTAATCTTAGTTTTGGTTAGGCCAAGATTTTTCTCCAATGAATGTTGTTTGGATGCAGTTCACCTTCTCTCTAGAGACTCTACTTTCTCCTGGCTGAGAAAGCCAAATAATTCCTTAGACTGATGTTTCCTTTGTGTAAGTATTTTGATAAATCAATCACTTTATGGCCAAGTGTAGTTGATTTAAGAACCTAAATGGGTTATAAAAACTGTGACAGTGCTTTTGAAGACCACAATGAAAATGAAAACTTTTGTTTTTGCTAGGTATTTCCTATATAAAAGAGACCAGTCCAAATACTGATAAATTTTAGACCAGACATTTGTGTGTCTTATATAATTAAAAGTCACATAAATATTCATACTTCAGAGTCAATAAACCTGCACAAAATATTTTATGATTCATAACTGCTCTTCCTCTCTCTTTTTGTAAAATTCTCTTCATCAGCATCTCCCTGCCCAGATGACGAATCAGAGGTGTGCCCTGAACAGTTGCCCAGCTGTCACTGTTTCCTTGGTTACAAACCATCACCTGTGCTGTGCCTGTTGTAGCTCAGTCAGCTGGTGGGTTCTGAAGAGCAGGTCCTGGATTCTAGCTTCTGCTAGTCTTGTTCTCCCCTGCTCCGGGTAGGTGTCTGGGGTTGTTTCACAGCTGTCCCCTTTAGGACCTCCTGGAGCAGTGTTTACTCACCAGCCCTCGTTGTGGCCTCTGTGTGTGTTTCGCCATGCCGGGAGGCTTCCGGAATGTGCTTGCCTTGTCTGTAGCCTAGATCTACAGCTCAAGAGCTTTGCAGGTAGAAGCTGGGGGAAGGCAGCTTGGGAATGGTTTTTAGTTTAGTTTGACATACACTCTTACTGAGCACACACTGACCATACCACATGAGCATACCATAGGCTGACAGATGTCACTGTCATATGTGTTTTAAGTGAGAAGAATGTGTCTTTGGTGGCTTTTGACCACAAATACATTGTGCATAATAGTCAAAAGGAATTATGCCATATTAGCAGAAAATAAATGATTAATTTGTTATTCATTTACTCCCTTAGGAGAGTGCCAGTTGTATGTGGGAGCACTTAGCACTCAGGTCAGAACTAGGTCACTGTCTGTATCTATGCTTGGTTCCCTTCCTCCTTCCCTCTGTTCTTACCTCTTCTCTCTCTTTAATCTATCTCTCTTCTCTTCTCCACTCTTTTTCCTAACTCTTCTATTCACATGGAAGTCAGACTATGCCATTTGTTTTCAGGGACACTCTTATCAGGACATCTAGGTCATTTTATATTAGTCAGGAAGCTATAATGTATTGGTATCCTCTGTGCATCCTCATGTATGAATGTGTCTGTTTACTTGTAATGGCTGATTCGTTTGCCTTTCATTTGTCTATGAATTCATTCAAGGAGATGATGACTTGCTTGCTAGCCAGGGTCACCCTTATTCTCATTACCCAGTAGAGTGTTAACTGTCTGATAGTAGTCTTAATGGCAATGCACCTGACTAAGGTCTTTATGTGTTAAAAGATAAAAAGGTTTTCAGGAATGTCTATTTGAAATAAGAAAAAGAAATCTTGGGGCTGGAGAGATGGCCTAGCAGTTAAGAGCTCTGACTGCTCTTGCAGAGGACCTGGGTTCAATCCCTAGCACCCACATGGTGCCTGAAAACCGTTTTTAACTCCAGTTTCAGGGGAGCCTGACACCCTCTTCTGACCTCCGCAGCATTGCACGACACGGGTGCACAAACCTACATGCAGACAGTACATTCATACACATATGAAAATAAATAAAATTAAAAAATTAAAAAAAGAGAAATCTCAGTTGTTCTTCATAGGAAATAAGATTCTTTTCCTAAAAATTGTATTTTCTAGACTAAAATTGTCTGAGTAAGTCTGAAATTATGTGTGTGCATGTGATATTTTACACACTACACTTAAAGTCCCTTAATGAATTCATTAATAAGCATTGTTGAGTCTGACCTGATTTTCTCTCAGTGGCTGTGATCCTTTTCTCTCCCTGACCTCTGGTGTCTCGAGGCTCCTTTGTGCGCTCTTCATCCTACCCTCTAGTGGTGGAGCTCCTTAAGGTTCTGCTCACATCAACTTTTCTTTTCCTGGGCTACCACCTTCCCAAGGGCGTCCATGTGCTCAGTATGTCACTGATCTCAACATTTGTATCTTCAGCTTCAATCATTTTGTTGCAGGCAGTAATTTATTTCAAAAGCTTGGTCATGAGTAAAGGTGACTGATGCTTATCTGTAGCTAATATAGGCCTTTCGTCACATCCAGTGGTGGCTTATTAATAAATTCCTGTCAAGGAGCTCTCTAAAATATTATGAAAGCCCCTATTCTTTATCAGCTCCGCTCTGTTCACAGTTCGCATCTCCTCCTGATCTTAACACCATATGACAGTCATAGGGTTTTAGTAAGAAATGATCACAAATGTGGGGGCTTACAACAAACATGAGTTTCTTAGAGGTTTTGGAGTCTAGAAGTCTGCAGTCCAGGTTATCAGCGGGGCTATACGCCTGGGAAGACACATCCTGGTGGGTCTCTACAGTCCTTCATTCTCTGATTTGTGCTCACAGTACTCTAGTCTCTCTGTCTCTGTGTTCTTTTTTCTTTTAAGAATGAAAGCAGCTTTGACTTTAAGGCTCATGCTATGCTAACTCTATCTGCACAGACCCCGTTTCCATTGTTCTGGGTAGATATGACCTTTGGAGGCATCAGACTACTGTGCTTTCTAAGCTAAGCTTGCCAGATGCCCAGCATGTAAGATGGGTGCAGTTAGAACAAGTGTAAGATCTGGGAAAATGGCTGCCAGGCTCTTCTGGGTGTGTGGCCTGTCACTCTGTGCTTCAGCTTTCTCAGGAGAAGAATGTCCACTCCTGAGTGGAATTGGTGGAAAGATTAGAATAATTTTATGAGTGTTCTGAGTATGGTATGATACTATGTGCAGAGAAGCACTTACAGGATGAGAGCTGCTGTCACATTTGGTCTACTTGCTCACTAGGCTCGTATAAACGTCTGAAAGGTTTCTCCATCTCCATCCCTCCTCCGTCTTCCCGATTTCACATATTTGGTTCTTTCTTTTTCTCCCTATGACCATGTATGAGAGCTGAAACAAGTGTGCAGTGGAAGACCGGATGACCAGAACACACCTTCAGGTTTTGGACTGCACTCACTCAAAAACTTTGCCTGGCTGAATGGCTGCACACTGTGGGACCTGCTGCACCTCTGGGAGACTGTGGGTACCTGGGATCCCTGGAATGTCAGTTCATTTTTGATTCCTTCAAGTTATTTCTGTGGCTTTAACAAGACTTTCTGACCTATGTCTTCCATGGCATTCTTGTTCAGCAATATCCATACTTAAGCTTTCTTGTAATTTTTAGATATCTTTAAAAAAATGTTTCTATGTCAGTAAACCTGTTTTAAAAGCTGCTCCTGAATTTTAGCATCAGACTTTTGGTGACTTCTTCACACTAGATATTCTGGAATAGCTTTTAGGCTGTGTGCCATTCAATAAACACCAAGATGGATAGACTTCAGGGAAGGGACCCTGAAGTAAGTAGTGAACAAGGGCTCATCTTTCCTCTGAGAGAGAGCCTTTTGGCTTCATTAAAAGTTATTTTACTTCAATATATATCTCCTTTTATATTATTATCTGTAATGATGTTCCCCTATGGTAAAAAATTACACTATATTATCTTGTGTGATAGTAGTGCTCAGTGCTTACTTTTGAGTCCAGATGCTCCCATGTAAGAGACCAGTGTCTTTTTTTATATTTTCCTGCTATTTAATACCAATGGCAAAATACATGAGTCAATCAAGCCAAGTAACTTCTATACATAGTTTGGCTGCTCAATATAATTTGACCATGATTATGTTTTAGATATAATTTCTTATTGCTACTACACACTGAGAAGTTAAACTATAGTATCGTGTGAATAATTCCCTTTTAAAGTCCTTATTAATATGAGGACTTGTTAAATTGAGTCATACTCAGTGTCTGTTGTCTTCATGCTTTTCACCTCATTGACCTAGTTTTTTGGCTATTTGATAGATACTAATGTATTCAAAATAGACTAGTTTCTTATCATTGTGAAGTGGGATGAACAGAAAAGTATTTTCTCCTAGGAATTTATGTAGATTATGACTAGTACTGTCCATTTCATCATGAAGAGATGAATGAGAGGGAATGGATGTAGGAACATTAAATTAAAACACAGTTTTAAGAGAACAAAGGAGGGGATAATGAACTTGATTTATGAATATGGATGGGGAAGAATTTGCTGTGTTTGAAGACATAAAGATAGCTTCCAGGAAACATGAACAAAGGAGAAGGAAACCTCTCTGGGTTTGTGTCAGGTACCATAGAATTGCAGAGCACAGAATGTTTTAGAACAAGCAACTTGGTTGGCTAGAACTTATGGTACATAGCTCTTCTGTCTCTAAGACTCCATTGGTCTGTGCTATAGTTGGTGAAATTTTAGCAATTGACTTGAGCTTATGATACATGCCAGTTCATTTGAAGGGGATTTTGTTCCAAATTAATAAAATTTGCACACGTGAATATAGATTGTGCTGATATTGCAAACGTAGATACTTGAAATATATTAGATAATATTACAGCCACAGCATTTTTATCTCCCTTCTGGTCCAGTGTGGCCCTGGAGTACAATGCACACTAGTAATGGTGGCTATCAGTGCGTGGGAGTATGTCTACTTAGATGATATATTTGCTAAGGTCAGTCTAGGTCCTATAACAGATGTCGCTTTAAGCATGGGTGGATCAGCACACTAAATATTTATTTCTCGCACCAGTAAAGTCTGAAGTTGAAGTGTTAGACTGAGAACAGGGGAAGATGAGGGGTGGAGGTGAAGTGAGAGGGGAAAGGGCATGGCTCCCTGGTGGATTCCAGGCTGATAGATGTATTACTTTATTCAGCACCTAACTCACAAACTTGGGTGTCCCTAGCAAGCAGCTAGGTGCATAGAGGTAACATCTGTCCCTTGTACACATTTTCCCTTGGTGAGAAAGAGCAAGACCTTTCCACTAAATGCAAAGGAGGATGGGAAATGTGGTTTCCTGTAGGACTTCTTTCTTTCTTTCCTTCTTTCCTTCTTTCGTTCTTTCCTTCCTTCCTTCCTTTCCTCTCTCTCTCTCTCTCTCTCTTTCTCTCTTTCTCTCTTTCCCTCTTTCTCTCTTTCATCTTTCTCTTTCTTTCTTTCTTTCTTTCTTTCTTTCTTTCTTTCTTTCTTTCTTTCTTTCTTTCTTTCTTTCTTTCTTTCTTTCTTTCTTTCTTTCTTTCTTTCTTTC
>VZQC01003122.1:1566306-1988305 GCA_009823505.1 Rhizomys pruinosus | reverse complement strand
TCTCTCTCTCTCTCTCTCTCTCTCTCTCTCTCTCTCTCTTTCTTTCTTTCTTTCTTTCTTTTTGTCTTTTTTCGAGACCGGGTCTCCCTGTAGCCCCAGCTATCCTGGAACTCATTCTGTAGACCAGGCTGGCCTTGAACTCACAAAGATCTGCCTGCCTCTGCCTCTCTCTAGGATTAAAGGTGTGCGCCACCACACCTGGCTTCCCCTACTGCTTTCTAATAGCAGCTCAGCTATATGGAAGGTGATGGTACATATTTGGTGAATAAGCAGTGGTTTTTGTAGCCAGGGTAAATTATTATTATTGTTTTCAGGGAAGAGAGGGAAAAGAGGGGAAAGATGGGAATTAGGGGCTATGGAAATAAGTAGTGTAATAAAACCTCACAGGTATCTCTGCTGTGTCATTTTAATCTCTTTATTCAAGTTTTACTAAGATTAGACAAATATATCTCTTCCTAGATATATATGGAAGTAAATTTTTGATAAAGCTAAAAGTTAACTTTTGCTTCAATAGTTCAAGTTCTGATTTTGTTTATTTTCTTTTTTTAAGTAATGCTTTTATTGATGTTTTGTGTATTTAAGACATCATTTCTCAGTTCAGTTTAGACATATTCCCCTTTCTCTTCCCCCCACCCCACCCTACCCCAGATCATGCACTCTGCCATAACTATCCTGCACCTTTCTCTCAGTCTTGTTTTTTTTATATTTAGGAATTCTGCAAGAGCAATCAGTGCTCTTAACCACTGAGCTATCTCTCCAGTCTGAGAAACTGAATTGTTATCTTATTCAGTATTTTTGGTTTTGCTTTTTTGAGATAAGATCTCACTCTGTAGCCCAGGTTGGCCTGGCACTGACTGTTAACAGCTCAGACTATCTTTGAGTTAGTGACCTCTCTACCTCCTATTTGAATTGTGAGGTGATAAAATATATATTTCATATTACACATATCTATTTATGTTATAGTATGTTATTTGAAGCTCATTTGTTATCATGATTCCTAAAACTTATCTTGGAAAGATTTTAGTCAAAACTAGGAGATTTGTTTCTGAAGGCCATTTAAAAGATGATTATTGATAGGGCCGGGCGTGGTGGCACACGCCTTTAATCCCAGCACTTGGGAGGCAGAGGCAGGCGGATCTCTGTGAGTTCAAGGCCAGCCTGGTCTACAGAGTGAGTTCCAGGACAGCTGGGGCTACCGGGAAACCCTGCCTCAAAAATACAAAAAAAAAAAAAAAAAAAGATGATTATTGATAAAATACCTCTATATTTAAAAATGCATATGACCTCCTTGACCTGGACAGATACCCACAATGGAATGCCTTGAATACTTGAATATTGCATCTGTAGTTTCAAAAGCATTGTTACAATTTATTTTTTATTTTTTTCATTGTTACAATTTAAGTCACTTGCTATGCTTTGAAATCTTTAAAACAGTATTTAATCATCTATTTTCATTCTCATTAACAGCTTCTAGATGCTCATCTCTACCTCTGTTTTTATATTTAACTAAAACCACAACTGGAAAGAACATGAGTTATTTGATTCTTCTTCGGAAAGAACCACTAAAATTTTAATGCCTTCAGGGATATAGATAGTTATCAAAACCAATTTTACTCACTTGCTGTTAATTAAGTCTTACTCTTTCCTCTTATGGTTACATAAAAGCATGCATAGATTGACTTTATTTAGGACAAGTTGTAAAGTGTAATACTAAAATTATTTGGAATATAGTTCAATTTGATAAATATTACATCTTCCCTTTGAATGTTATTTTTTAAAACAAGGTACTCAGTTGACATCATGAAGATAATTAAAGGAATGATATAAATAAAAAGACTTGTTTTCAAGTGTGACTAGTCTCTAGTACTTCACAGCTGCGACTTCTTTGTGTCCATTATAATGAAAGTTGAACATTTTATTAGTAACTCCATAAATAGCAGTATCTAAAGGCCATTTCCAATTATGTTATTGTAGACTGGCAGTTTCTGTTATCTGACTGTGTTAGTTACTTTTGTGTTGCTGTGATAAACCACCATGACCCAAAGTGACTTATGGAAGACTTTGTTTGGGTTTATGGTTCCAGAAGGGTAAGAGTCCATCATGGCCAAGACGCTTGGCAGCAAGGAGCAGGCATGGTGGGAGGAGCAGTGAGCTGAGAGCTCACATCTTCAAAAGCAAACAAGAAGCAGGAAGAACAGAGAGAGACAGTGGGATGTGGAACATGGCTGTAGACTCTCAGAGCCCAAGCCCAGCAACATGCTTCCTTTGGCAAGGCCCCTTCTCCTAAAGGTTCCATGACCTCTCCAAACAGCACCCCCAACTGGGCCAAATGTTAAGTACTTCAGAGACATTTTTCATTCAAATCACCACACTGATTTTGGTCAGCCTTAAGTTTTGAAGCTATTGTATTAAAATTGCAGAAATATACCTGCATCATCATGTAGCAGTAAGAAAGGAAAGATGTCATAAAGGGGTCATTTTATTCATCATTTCTCATAAAGAATGCAACTTCTATATTTACCTAAGCTATATTTAGTGGATTTAACTCCTCTGATCTCACTTTGCTGGGTTATTATCAAAATATAACCTTATTAGTCAGGTGTTTCTGTCTTTGAGAGTTTAAACCACTTTGGGGTAGCAATTGTTTTTGTTGCAAAATGCTTAATCCTGAATTTTCTTTTACTATTTCCCATGTTACCTTGAAATTTGGCATCTGCACCTGCCATAGGGAAAGATGTATGACAGTGAGTCATTCCATGTTCTTTCCATCACTGACGATTACTTGATTGGGGGATCAAGAATGTCAGATGGAAAGTGACTGGTCCTTTCTGGTTTGGGGATCATCATGAAAGTATGTAACCCTGAAGCCCATAATCTCCACTCAGTCTTGACTTCTGAGGACCTCAAATGATGTACCTGCCCTTTGGGCTCCTGGGCCTCTGGGACTTGCCAGCCTTTTCAGCGTGTTTTTGCATCTCAGGAGACCCCTATGAGATGTTCTGAGTCATGTGAAGTCATGCCCAAGTCATAGATACTTTCAAATATTCTGTGTTAGATAGTCTGTTACTACCCTGTTCCAAGCAACATGGATATTCCCTTGTCTTGTAGGGAATGGAGTTGTGCTGGTACTTAGCCTTTTCTTAGGACAGTTGTTTGAAAGAATGACCATACATGCTAATAAACATTTTTAGTTGCAATGTAGTATGGTGGGCTTATACATAAATCCAACAGAAGTAAAATTGTTACTACTTAATTTTTTCTATTCTAATAAACTTGATAAACCCTAGATATTTTTACAGAGACAACCTTGTAGCCCTAGCCTCAATCTAGAGAGGAGGATTTTGTGAAGTCACTTAGATTTGATCTCCTTGTTTTTTGTCTTTTCTCATACTTTCCTGTGACATGAAGGGCAAGCCACCTTCCTTTCTTCACACCCAGGTTGCCATTCTCCACAAGAGTAACACATCTCCGCCAGGTGTGGAGGCTACACGCCTTTAATCCCAGCACTCAGGAGGCACTCTGAGAGATGTCACTCTGTGAGATCAAGGCCAGCTTGGTCTACAAAGTGAGTTCTAGGCCACACAATCAATAGAACGAATATCTATCGATCGATCTATCTTTATTGATTCGCTCACAGGATAGAGTCCAAGTGGTCCAACAATAGCTGCGCCAAATGGGAGAGGCTGAGAATCCAGGCAGTTGCTCAGTCTACGAGGCTGGATGTCTCAGTAGTCGCGATGGATTCTGGGAGATCTGCCCGTCTCAGTCCATGCTGGGATCCAAAGAGTTGATCACAGCAGCAAGACAGTCACCAGTGAGAGAGAAGGCAAGCAGCAGAAAAAAAAAGGGACCAGCTCTCTCTGCATGGGAATGGGGCAGGGGACATCGAAATCCATGTAACTTTACTTTTTAAAAATTTTTTAAATTTATCACTTGGGAGGCAGATCCAAAAAAAATTTTTTTTAAAGTAAAGTTACATGGATTTCGATGTCCCCTGCCCCATTCCCATGCAGAGAGAGCTGGTCCCTTTTTTTCCTGCTGCTTGCCTTCTCTCTCACTGGTTTATTTATTATTTTTTATGTGTATGAATGCACTGTCTGCATGTAGGTTGGTGCACCTGTGTTGTGCAATGCCACAGAGGTCAGAAGAGGGTGTCAGATTCCCCTGGAACTGGGCTTAAAGACAGTTCTTAGCTGCCATGTGGGTGCTGGGATAAAACCCGGGTCCTCTGCAAGAGCAGTTGGCGCTCTTAACTACTGAGCCATCTCTCCAGCCCTGTAACTTTACTTTTTAAAAATGTTCCCAAGGTAAGGATTGGTATTGTGCTGTTATATTGAGATATTTTCTGATTCATTTATTGGACTCTGGCAAAAGTTAGTGAATAAAAGTGGAGACTTTGAGGTCATTCTCCTCTCATGCTCCTTGAAAAGAATAACCTTTCATTCATCTATAGATATTACATTTTCGTCATTCATTTGTAGTACTTGTTGGATTATGGTGCCCCTGGTGGAAAAATATGCCCTTCAAATTTCCACTGGGTTCACAGTTTTCAGAGTATTCCTATACTGTCTAATACAAAGTTTAAAATAGATAAGGTGGCTATTGAGAAACAAAGAAAATGTATTTTTTTCTATATAATTTCTGTGAAATTCTGACATATTTCTAAATATAAACAATTAACAATGCTACTTCTGCCCAGTATATAAGGAAACCCTCATTTTATAAAGAGCAGTTGTTCAGTGTCTTTTATAAACATAAACATAACATACTGCTCAGAGTTTTTAAAGTTTTTATTGATTTCTGATTATTTTTAAATGTGTATTTTCTCTTATTAACTGCTGATATTAATTTTCCTATGAGTACCTGGTTTCTCAGCCTTTTCCAGGAGAAGCCCTAAGTTTCCATTAAAGAGCTTTATGGGGGCTCTCCACATGTCAAATCTCACACAGTGCACTACGCTGGCCTTTTATAAAGATCTTTGAGTGTAGTGCCAAGGCCTCCCACTCATTGTTTTATGGGCTCCTTGTGGGATCTGCACCCCTGGCTGGGGAAGCCCCATGTCTGAGGCTGGGGGAGTGAGCACTTGTCAAACACCAAGAGCAATCTCTAGAGAGTCCTGGGAAGCTGCAGTGTTTTTGCTAGGGAGTGTAAGCAGAGCCTCAAAACATGCCAGATGCCATCTGATTTTTTTTTTTTTTTTTTTTTTGTTTTTTTTAGACAGGGTCTCTCTGTAGCCCCAGCTGGCCTGGAACTCGCTTTATAGACCAGGCTGGCCTTGAACTCACAGAGATCCACCTGCCTCTGCCTCCCAAGTGCTAGGACTAAAAGTGTGTGTCACCATGCCTGGCGCCATCTGATTTTAACATGACCCCAGTTTCGATGAAGACTCACTTCATTGCGTTTTGGGGAGATACTCAGATCAGAAATAGCTGTATAATTTGAGTGCTTTACACTGGCAAGTTATTTAAAAAATACAACTAACTAAATATTACTATGTGTTCTTTCAAGGAGAGACAGCTCATGGTGGTGATCTGTAAACATGTAGTCCTGGAA
Organism: Rhizomys pruinosus; assembly: GCA_009823505.1. Lineage (NCBI taxonomy): Eukaryota > Metazoa > Chordata > Mammalia > Rodentia > Spalacidae > Rhizomys > Rhizomys pruinosus. Next base: position 1,982,752 of record VZQC01003122.1, on the reverse strand, counting down.
GAATGTGTTCAGATTTGTATGCTTTCCTTATCTTTTCATCAGAGAAGCTTAAGGAAGCATGTTTTTCTTCCTATTAACCATTACATTCCACTTATCTATCCTAAAAGTAACTTTCTTAAACTTTTAAGAGAGCATTATAGTGGTAAAATTGAATTTGTGCTTCTTGACCAGACTAAACATTGCTTTTACTCTGTTCAAAGGAATCTCATAGATATTTTGAACCAGCCTGTCCTCTGGTGGCTGAGATCAGGGTGCAAGATGACCTCAAAGCATGCTGTTGGCTTGGTTACTGTTGCAGTGTGGCCAAAGTCTTAGTGCTACATCTCAGTCAATTCACAGTAAGCACACTGTGTCCTCACATGGGAAGGAATATACAGAGCCTTCTTCTCGAATGCTAGTCTTCAAGTTAAATCATATACAGAGATGTTTTCTGAAGTTTGACGTAGTGTATGCAGAAGTTGGTAAAGAAAAAGTATAGTTTTGAAAGCTGAAATGGGATAATCTTTAAGAAATTCTGATATTTCAATTAAATCTTAGATTACCAGTTAGTTATCAAAATCATTCGTAAATCTAATTTTGTTACTGCCTGTCTCATGTGTGTGCACGTGCATATGTGTGCGTGTGTGTTTAAAGCTAACACAAGTAAATCGTGATATGCTAAGCTATTTTGATTTCTCAGACTATAGAAAGGAATTTAAGTGGCTTGTTAATGCTTTATTAACATGTTAAATTTGTTCTTTTAAAGTTGATTATAAGACAGAATCAGAACTAGAGAGGAAACCATGATAATAATTTATTAATTACTGTGATGTAAAGAAATTTTTATCTGTTATATTATATAGTATTGTTTGTTAAGTTATTTCAGATCACGTGCTCTTATTTATTGTATTTAAAATTACTCCTGGAAGCCAGATCTTACCTCTTTACCATTCCTTGACATGTCTTTATTTTGAAAGAAGTAACTTAACAGTCTGGTCCATAAAGCCAAACTTAATAGTCCTTATAAAGGATAAAATGCTGTTGTCTTTCTAACTTCTATGAGCTTAAATTGGTAATTATTCAAACCCAAATTATGCAACATTTGTGTATTGTCAGTATTCTCTAGGCTGTGCTAAAAATTCCCCCATTTCATGTTTTGAAGGGCAGATTGAATAGCATGCTCACCCTGCATCTGTGAGGCTGAAGGGTCCCTGTATACCAGTGGGATTCACATCAGAAGTGCTCTGTCATTAATTCATTTCCCACCATGGTCTCTGAAGTGCTATAGTCATGCAAGCTTTATAACTATATTTTTACAGCTTGCTTTATAATTCTATTAAATGCCTACTGTGTATTTTATGTACATGATGGTGAAAATTTAAATTTAAATACAAAACACTGCATCTTCAGTATTAGAATGCTGAATAGTGTTCTGCATTATTTTCAGTTCAAATTATCAATTAGCCTATATGGTTTCAGTGATTTATACATATATGTGTTTATAGTAACTTCATGCACTTACTCCATAATTTTATATATTTTATCTCTCTTTATACTTTATGCATAGCATAATGTTATCCCTGTTTATAGATGAGAAAACTGAGTTTTTTAACAAGGTTTTTTTAAAATTTTATTTGTTTATTTATTTATTTTTATGTGTATGAATGTACTGTCTGCATGTAGGTTGGTGCACCCGTGTCGTGCAATGCCGCGGAAGTCAGAAGAGGGTGTCGGATTCCCCTGGAACTGGAGTTCTCTTGTAATTGGAGTTACAGACGGTTCTCAGCTGCCATATGGGTGCTGGGGATCGAACTCTGCTCCTCTGCAAGAGCGGTCAGTGCTCTTAACTGCTAGGCCATCTCTCCAGCCCCAAGAGAAAACTGAGTTTTAAGAGAGTTGGTTACATATGCTGCAATCATATATGAAGTATGAGGAGTTGGGATATGGATTTAATAGTCTCGTGTATTCTGATTCCTTTTTTGTGAGAGGAAGTATTTAATGCGAATTCAATACTTTGTTCATTGCTAATTGGTGTCTGAGTTTCAGAGACCACTCTAGGTGGTACCTGCTAATAACAAGTGGACAGTAATTGTCTAACAAACTGCAGAGCCTTGAGTGTAAATTGTGAAATTCACTGTTGAATGCACCTTCTTGAACTTGCTTTTCCAACTAAATAATCTTGAGTTTAGTTTAATTATTATGTTAGTCACAAAACTCTTTGGTCACATGAAGTCATTTCCAGAAGCTATGTTTATACAATAGATAAAATCAAATGTGTTCTCTTTGGAGCTGGAATAGCAAGGGAAGGTGGCTGTGCTTGCCCGTACCCCAAGCACAGTTTGAAATGTACTAGATTAGATGATTACTCAGCTGGAAGATAATTGAGTTCTAGATTCTTAGTGATCTTCTGAGAGGCCTGGGTCATGCCTGTCCTTGGTCTTATGAAAAACTACAGTGTGGAGGCAAGTATCAGGATGAGTAAACTGCTCTGACAGGCTTGCCTTTGGCTTTGGGTTGCTTCCAATTATTACAGGATCCAATTTAAAGTTGTTATGTCTTGACTAGCATATGTTGTTTTGGGGACTCTGGTATTTGCTTTCAGTTTTGGAAGAAATCCCTGGCCTTTCTGAGAATGATTTGTGTGTTTCTCTCTGCCCTTAGGCACTCAAAATATTTTTTTGACATATATGGATTACTCCTATTTGGCAACTATAGTTGTTTTATTTTATTTTTCCTGGGACACACAAGTAAAGTTAGAACTTCATATTGACTGAACAATGTCTTGTATAGTGATTTCTTCCACTTACATTTCTAGGCAAAACTTAATCTGATACTGGAGAAAAACAGCATTAATAGGTTTTTGGTATCACGCTTTGCTTTCCCTAGACTTGCTTAGTAGGGTGGACTGCGTTCCCAGCATTCATCTGCTGGCTCCACCAAGAAGTCCATGGTTTCCTTATGAATATCCATGAAGTCTCAAGGAATCTGACTGCATGCAGTCTAAGTCAAGACAGGCAACATATTCCGTGCCAGCAACAAGCACAGTATCAAAGTAATACCTTCACATTAAATACTTTCTCTCACCAAAAAAAGGAATCAGAGTACATGAGACTATTAAGTCCAATGTATGCAGAATGGGTATGTGGCTGAACAAAGTCACAAAGTGACTAACAAAAATTTGGTTGAGCTTTCAAAAATAGCAATGTTCTTTCATGTTTGCTGAATGGGAACAAAGGAAGTATTTATCCCCAGGAATTGCTGGCTGATACATGGAAATAATAAGCTCAAATGATATAATGGAGAAATGGGAAGGAACTGGGTTCTTGCTTATTTCATTAAACTACTGAGCTAAGACATACCTGAAGGTCATATGTCCACTTCTCAGTTATATAAGCCAATATAATCTCTTTTGCGCTTAACTCAGTTTAGATAATTCATAGCCACTGAATGAATTTTGCCTACTACATCAAAGCCTGGACCTTCCTAATTTACTTGACTTTTCTAGAGGCTAAAATCTCCTGCCTGGGCCAATCATCTGGCTCAGGGACCTCCCCTCAGGAAGGGCCTAGGAAGGCAGGTTAACCTTAAGCCAGGCTAAAGATATACGAGGAATAATTATCTATTTCATGAGACAGTGCAGGTCTCCGTCCTGAAATTCCAGCCCTCTAATGCAGTAGTGTGGGTTGCAATCGTAGTTTCGTAAGTCTGCCCACTTTTCTGAGGTACTCAGGAAACCTTAATGTTTCTTTTCTTCTCGCTCTCTGTCCTGCTCATGCCTTCCCTAACTCACCTGGCTTCTTTACTCTTTTCTCTAAAGCCCCCTTTCCTGCCTCGTGGTTGGCTACCACCATGTGGTTGACCTCCATGCATGGCTTTTTTCCCATCTCTTCTCCATTTGTTTTCAGACAGCCAAGATTTACAGCTAGCCTTCGCTGTGGTTTTCCTTTAAAAATAATGACTATTCATGTATATTTTTATTGAATTTTTGTGCATTTCATATACAACATCTTAATTATCTTTATATCCCTTTGCCCATGGGCATCCTCCCATAGCTGCCCCCCTCCGCACCCCCCCATGGATTTCACGCATTCTGTCATTTGTGTTATGGCCTATGGATACAAGTTAGTGTCCCCACCCAGATGTCCCTCAGTGCAGTTTCATCTACTGGGGTCTATTCATCCTATCTAGCTAGAGTCACTTTCTTAAAGAAGACCAGCTCTTCCTCACCCAGCACTAACCAGGTGCCCAATAGTTCTTTGGCTAAGTTTGGGGCCTGATGCCAGTTTCCACAGTTCTGTGCTGGGTTTTTTTCTGCTTGAGTTTGCATGGGTCTTGAGTTGCATGCTCTCACCATTGCTGTACGTTCATATGTGTAAGGCCCCAGGAACCTGAGACTCTTCTTCCATACAGTCATGTATCCCCTACTCTGCCCCAGTTCCACAATAGTCCCTGAGCCCTGGGTGGGTGAAGTTTGCTATAAGAGTCTTGTCCAAGGACCCACACTCTTCAGACTTTTATTGTCTATGCTTTGGCCATTTATGGCCCTTTGTGTTCATTGCCCTCTGTTGCACGAGGGCAGTTCATTGAGGAGAGTTGAGAGCTGCATTAATATTCTCTCTACCTTTTGTCCCACTATGTTTTGTGAGCCTTAGGTGTAGAAGTTCCATTATAGATGTGTCACTAAGGATTGGGCATTTCACAGATACTTAATCTGTGTGTAACCAGTTGTAGACTATCTATAATAGTCTCCATCTGTTGCAAATAAGCTTCTTTGATGAACGGTGACTGGCATACTTGTCTGTAAATATATGGTTGCAAGCTAAGTGTGCCTCAAGTGATGAATGATGAAAATGTGGTATGTTCATATGATGGAGTTCTACTCAGTAGTAAAGAAAGGTGAACTCATGAAGTTCACAGGTAAATGGATAGAACTAGAAAGCGAAGTAACACAGGTTCAGAAAAAAATAACAATATATTTTCTCCCTCATTTATGGATCCTAGCACCAAATACTTATATGTGATTATATATGCTGACATAACTTCAGGACTAAGGAAAATGGAAAGTAATCAGAGGTAAAGGGAAAGAAGGAACCAGAGAGAACAACAGCAGAAGATAGGTGTTAAGAAGGGGGGTGGATAAAATGGAGGTGTTTAAATGGGTGAGGGAGAGAGATGATTGTACAAGGAACTATGAGAGGAAACGGGAAGAAGGAGCTGGGGGGTAGCGGAGGAGACAAGTATTATCAAAGGTTTTTGCTTTTGAACTCTAGTAAAATGAACTTGTGTTTGAGAAATAAAAAGAATTTGCCTGCTTAGATATTGTTCTCACTTGTAAGTGAAGAGTTTATATTGGGCTGTATAAGGTATATGTTGAATTACTGTTTTCCACTCTGTTTTCAAGAACTAGAGCTCAGCCTATCTGTTAGATCAGAAGCTTACTGTCTTTCTTCCTCCCTGGGACACTGCCACCAGTCAAACCACAGAAATACAAGGAATGTCCATTCCCTCCATACCAATAGCATAAGAATCATGTACTTTCAGTCACTTTCACAATCTGTGTCCAACTCTCTCTTTTCTTAAACTAGAAATATACTTAGTATATGTGTGTATGCTTCTGCATGAGTATGTACACATGTGTGTGCAGATATGTTCATTCACATGGATGTGTGGAGACCAGAGGTTGATGTTGGGCTGCTTTTTTCTTCAATTGCTTCTCCATCTTACTTTTTTGAGAAAGGGTCTCCTTCTGAAACTGCAGCTTGCTGTTCCAGCTAGACTGAATGACCATGGAGCTACAGATCTGCCTGTCTCTGAGCTATGAGGTTACAGGTGTGTACTACTATACCTGGCTTTTATGTAGCTGCTGGGATCTGAATTCAGGTCCTTGTGCTAGTGCAGTAAACATTTTACCCACTGAACAATCCCTCAGCCCTGAGAAGTACTGAATTTTAAAAGTATTTTATTTATTATTTTTACTCTTTTTGTGTAAATGTATTGCCTGCATATATATAAGTGCACCCATGCCATGTAATGCCCATGTATGTCAGAAGACAGCATTAGATCCTATGGAACTGTAGTTACAGACTGTTGTTAGCTGCTGTGTAGGTGCTGGGAATCAAACTCAGGTATTCTGTAAGAGCTGCCATAGCTTTTAGCAGCTGAGCTGTCTCTCTAGCCCCAGAAATACAATGCTTAATAATGGAAATTTTGAGGAAGACATGGACAAAGGAATGGAGGTTAGTAATTTTTCCCATGAACCTCTAACCTGAAACAAGACACAGATATAAATGATGCCAAAGATAAATGTTTTATCTTGCTACAAGTTGGTGAATTTCACTGTTGATTTGTACATTTATTTGTAGGTGAGAGTGCACAGCTTAGGTTGGTGGTGAGACCTGAGGGAGTCTGTTCCCTTCCTTTTAGCCTGTGAGTTCTGGAGACCAGTCATTGTCAGGGCCTTTACTTGTTGAGCTGTCTTGCTGGCTTTCACTGTTGTTTTATCACTGACGTGCTGTCTATTTAATGTTAGCCAGCTGTGTCCTGTGTTGTCAGCAGTTAAAATAATTATTCAAAAATAGTTTCACAGACCAACCCAAATCTTTCACCCAGTGTTACAACAAGTTAGAACTGATGCAAAAAAAAAAAAATTCTAAGCCTAGATCGAATTCAAATGTGAAGAAAATTGTAGAAGTGCTTTGAAACTTGGCCATGTACTAGAGATGTTTTAATGGGAGTTCAGATATTTACAAGGTCTCTAGCCATACGCTTAAAAACATAAGGCAGAACCCCAAGATTTTTCAAGGTTAATGGATTGTGATAGTGTTGGCCTGTTAGTAGAAAATAACTTTTATTGGTTTGTGCCAGATGGTGATTGGCAGTAGTCAGGAATTAATTCAGTGGATGTAGCTGTTGGCAATCTGATTTCATGCAGCAGAGACTAACTGCAGGACACAGGCCCCTCCTCCCTCCTTTCCATTCCCTATTCTGAAAATTATGTCTTTGATACGTGTGACTCAGTGATGAATGCGTGGGAAATACTGTTTATGAAAGACAGGTGTCTTCCAGATTTCATTGCAGCTCATCCAATGTGTGTGTGTGTGTGTGTGTGTGTGTGTGTGTGTGTGTATGCATATGTATATATGCATGTATATATGTGTATATAATCAGTGGTTTATAGGACTATAAAATTTATATTCTACTTTTTTGTTTAGTTTTTTTTTTTGGTCTTTTTGAGACAGGGTTTTCCTGTAGCCCCAGCTGGCCTGGAACTCGCTCTGTAGACCAGGCTGGCCTTGAACTCACAGAGATCCACCTGCCTCTGCCTCCTGATGTGCTAGAATTAAGGACATGCACCATCATGACTGGCTTTTCCTTATGCATAGAAATGATCTGATCATATCTAGGCATTAGAGTTCTCTAATTTTTTTTCTTTTAAGTTTGATAGCCAGCATTTTTCCAAATGTTTCTCTACATTCTAGAGTATTACTTCAATAATATATTTAGATTTTACAATTTTTATTTAAAGCCAACCACAATATTAGCCTAAAGGAGTCTGCCCTGGAGTTCAGTCGCATCTGCAATACTGAATGGATGCTCCAGGGACCTGTCTTATTTTGTTTCTCTCAAGAACACCTTGTTAAATTTGGTGGCCATGTCCAAAGTCAGCACTGCATGCTGAGTTTTGTGAGTTCTCTGACTATATATTAGGTTGCATATCTCAAAGCTGTCACTATTTTCATGGAATCTTTTGGTGTTATATTGATTTATTGTGTTTCTCTCTGTGTGTATGCGTGTGAATGATAAATGGCTACCTTTGCTTTTTGCGGTTTAAAAACACAGTGAAATATAGTAACTTTGAATGGTATACATAGGTGCAAATCCAGTAGATAACACATAGAAAACAGATGATCTCAAATTAATTTCAGTTCTGACCTATTAAAAATATAATTTATTTATTTATTTATTTTTTTTTTTCGTCTTTTCGAGAAAGGGTCTCCCTGTAGCCCCAGCTGGCCTGGAACTCACTCTGTAGACCAGGCTGGCCTTGAACTCACAAAGATCCACCTGCCTCTGCCTCCCAAGTGCTAGGATTAAAGGCGTGCGCCACCACGCCCGGCTTAAAAAAAATATATATATATAAAATTTAAAACATCTCATTAAAACATCTCATCTTGTTTTGAGGTTTCAAATGGATTTTTTGACTTTGATGGAATAATTGGAGTTACTTTAAAAATATATTTCTTTTTCTCAAAATTGAAAGCTATTTGTGTAGAATTAATTTTTCCAAAGTTCTTAAGTTATGTTGACAATAATTGTGAACCCAGATGTTGTGGATACAAGCATATAAGGAGGAGAAAGTAAGAGCTTTAGTGGGCGGCCTTTTGGTGAAAAGGACTTTGTGGATGCTTATTTATTTATTTTTTACCTGAAACTGTAGTGAGAAAAAGACTCATCTGATGATTTAATATTAATAACTGCACATTTTTTGATGATGATGGATATGTCTTCATGGATTTCTTAGAGTTTTCAGCACTCTATTTTTGGACAGAAAGGCAGACTTTTAAATTGTAATTAACTAAAAATAGTTCAAAATTCAAATCTCCCAATTTCCGATTGGTCATTTTGAGATAGCGCTGGGTAGGGCCAGCTCTGGTGCCATGCAGATGGAAGTGGAATTTCTCTGTCTCAGCTGTCAGGCCATGCTTCTCCATACATCTCCACTTAGAACCTAAACAGCAGCTCCATTCGTCTTATCTTGAAGGAAACTTATTTTCCCATTCGTTTTCCGTGTTGCCAGCGGCAGGGGTTGAGACTTGCCCATAGTTCAGGACTTGCTTTCTGCCTCCTTGCTCAGGTGGTGAGACTTTGTGTTCCATCTCTTCAGTGCTTCTCAAGCCCGTTTTCTTTATTCTCAGCCAGGTTGGTTCAGTCTTCGTCATGCCCATGGGACTCACCATCCTTCCTGATGGTTCTCTCTTCTGCCAGTCTTGTTCTTATATTCGAGTCTCGCTTTCACTGAGTTTTCCAAAACTCATTTTTGAATGGTTAATCAGAATAAAAGGCAGAATTTTCTGCGGAGCACATGAAAGTCTTAATCCTTGAACCTGTTTTATGTTTTGGCACACATTTCATGATTTACTTCTCGTGGTCCTCACATGCTAGCTAAAGCTTCCTCTTTAGCAGGATCCCCCATATCACCTGCTGCTCCAGGTGAGTGATCTGTCACTTCTCTGTGCTCCTGTGGCATGCTGTGTTGAACTCTTAAGACGCTATATTGCAATAGTTACTTCCTTGTTCTTTCTAACAGTGTTTATGGATAGGGACTGTGACTTTTAACTCAGTCATATATGCTTCCTGAACATTGAGCATAAAGCTGGTAGACAGCCTATAGGAATATCAAGTGAATTAGTGAATAAGGATCAATGAAGCCTAAATTCTGTTTTCAAAGGAATTGTCTAATAAATTTTACAAGTTAATTTATTTTTTAAAAAGCCATCACCAAGGATTGCAGTAGAGTCTGGTATAGACTATTAATCTCATGTTTTCTAGTAGGAAGTGATTAAGTGCTAGCATCTCAAAGATTTCCTCTTGTTTCTTTAACTAAAGACAAAGTCACAGAGGATATATTACATTTTCTGGATATCTATTTACCTGGTTATGAAGTTCAGAACTCTTATTTTTATTTCACTTTTAGTTATGAAACTCTTATAGCTTTGCTCTTACTGGGTTCATTTCCTAGTATCCACATGCCAGCTAACAACCATCCATAACTCCAGTTCCAGGGGAATCCAAAGTCATCTTCTGACTTCCATGGGCATTACATGACACTGGTGTACTTACACACAGGCAGGCAATACACTCATACATAATTATGCATACAAAGTTATGCATTTTAAGAGTTTGGGCCTATTACTTTATAAAGCCTCAGCTTTTAAATAACATTGTGGCACAATTTTCCTAATAATAAAGAGTCAAAACGAATAAAAATAATGACTTTTCACTCTTAAAGTTAAAAATGAGAGTGTGATATGGACTTCCATAGTCAGTAGTTAATGGTGTTAGCCTGATCACATGGATGGATGGATCCTGTTTAACTCTGCTCTCTGGGCTGTCTAAGGAGCTATGTGGGGAGGTTGAGGAGCAGGTGGGCAGGCTCTTGGTGAAGCTATAGGTCTAATTGTTGCTTTATTCCTACCTAGTAGACATATTGTATTTTTTTTATTTTAGAGGAAATGTTTTGAAAATAGTTTACCTTGTTGATGGTTAAGAAAACTTATGAAAGTAGAAAATTAAAAATTTCTTTCACATTTACTAATCTTTTCACCTCTTACCTCAATGCTGTCTACAGCAACATCCTCAACATAGGGAGAGACAATGGTTCTCCATGTTAGGCAAGCACAGTGTCCCAACTCATCTGTTTTTCATCAAATATCCCATGTCCACAAGATGGTGCATGTCTGGTACCAGTGTCTATGAACCAGGGTCTGATGAGGAGAGTGGGAGGTGACGATTTGGGGGTCGGTGAGGACCAGAAGTTTAATGTTTCTTAGAGTCAGGGTAAGGTTGAGAAGGAGTGTTGCCAGTGCTCAGGGGCCCATGATATGCTGCCAGTGGCTTGCTAGGAAGCTTGAGTAAGGGGAGTGTTTTACAGATGTTGGCCAAAGCCTGTTTCAGATGAAACTTAACTTCCTTTTACATTCTTTGGGACCTGACTTCTCTCTCCTGCCCTTAAATAGGCTTACTCCAAGGGCAAAATTCAGGTCAGTACCATAGTAACCACACAAATGGAGCACAGAGAAGAGATATTTGGCTTAATTTCATCAAGATGGAAGGAAAACTACTCATGGGGATACTGATGGGTAACATAGATGATGGTATGGAAAAGTGGTTCCAAGATACAGGCAAAGGTGGATTTGTCTCAAGAAACAATTTAGATCTTAAGAAGTAGATGACCTAGAGAATTAGTTGAATCTTTTGAAATACTTTAGCAAGTTGGAGATGTTTATTCACGATGCAGTTTAAAAAAAAAACACAGACTTTCAGAAATGACTTTTTTTTAGGGAAACTGTAACTGTCAATTTGAAGGATGGAATTCTCTTCAGCAGAGCTTGTAAAAATACCCATGACTGTATGTGAAACAGGTTTAAGGCAGTTTGTCATAAATAAGTTTGTCAAATACACAAACACACAGACACACAGAGATACACAGACACACAGACACAGAGTCTCTCTCTCTCTCTCTCTCTCTCTCTCACACACACACACACACACACACACACGCACAATTCATGCAGACATGCATGCACTCACACACTTTTGGCTTTGGAGGAAAAATTCCAGAGTGATGTAGAAAGAACTATTGGCATTTAAGAGCATATTTTGTATGTAAGAAGAGGGTATATTAATAAGAAACTATAGTTTAAGGGTAGGGACTAATTATTCCCAAAAGAAGGGATTGTCAAGATTTTCTGGCTGTGGATAAATGAGTGGTTAGCAAGGACCCCATTCTTTCTTCTGTTGCTGGTTTCACAAGAACCTCATCTTCAATGATGGCATTTTCACTTGGTCCAAATTAGTGTAGTGATTACAGTTGTTGTATTTCTAATTATAAAGCCAACATGTGCCCATAATCATGTTTAAGTTTAGTTTTATGCAAAGATAACATTTGTGGTCACTCTGATAGTTTTCCTTTTTTGTATGAGTTTTCATATTATATATAAAAAATTTCTATATAATATATATGTTAAAGTTGTAATTAAGTTATTCATACAGTTTGATATATATGTATATATCAAATATATATATATATTTTTTTTTTGGTCTTTTTGAGACAGGGTGTCCCTTTAGTCCCAGCTGGCCTAGAGCTTGCTATCTAGACCAGGCTGGCCTTGAACTCACAGAGATCTGCCTGCCTCTGCCTCCTGAGTGCTGGGTAAGCTATATTTTTATCCCAGTCAACTGTTAGTTGTGTGCTTGTGATAATCTAGGGATTTTTATTTTTAAGTATTTCTCAAAAGCATGGTATTTAATGACGTTAGTATGCTATATAATAATTTATCCAACTATTTTCTTATTTTTAACATTTACATTGTTTCAATCTTTTGGCACTTTTAATCAGTTTTTTTTTTTTTTTTTTTCCCCGTCCTTCTGATTAGAAGTTACATTTTAATAATCTTCACATTAATGGTGCTGAGTTTGAGGAACTTTAGATTAGGTCAAGCTACAGTGCCTTAAAATAGGATATTCAGGAGAAAGCTCAGGACCTTTTTTCAATGTATGTTTTTATTTAATTTTTACAAATTTCATACAATACATCTTAATCTTATTTAGACCGCCCTTATAGCCTGCCCACAGGATTTCATGCATTCTGTTATATATGTTAGGTCTATCAAGTCAAGTTTGTGTACTTAGATGTCCCTCGTGTGAGCCCATCCACTGGAGCCTGGTTAACCTGTCTAGTTTCACTCACTTAAAAAAGATCAACTCTTCCTCGTCTTAGCTGCTGATCATTTTCAGCTAAGGTTGGGGCCATCTGTGGGTTTCCCCAACTTCAAGACATAATTTTTGCAACTGCCTTTTAGTAACACAGCATGTTGGGTAGATTTTAATAGTTTAGATCTTAGCGTCACTTTGTAAGTACTTCAGGTTCTCGCATTGTGTGATTACTCCAGTGTGTAACAGATATTCATTGTGAGAGAGTGACCATATAAACTGTTATTCCATGTCATGTTGTTTATTTCTCATTACTACTTTCCAGAGGTATACTAGACCCTCTTGACACCCAGCTCATGGGTTTAAATGGCTTTGAGTGTCTAATCTCTAGCAAACTTCTGAGTCAGTAATGCTGGAAAACCATTTCACTGTACTATAACCTCACTGAGCAAAAGAGAATGGAAGAATTTAAGAGATGGGGGGAATAAAAAACAACTTCCTGCATAGTACATAGGTGTATTCTGTTATAAGGTAGAATAGTCAACAAACATTGTTTTTCTTGAATTGTGATATTTGCATGGTATACAGTGCTTTTAGATACACTTTGCAGTAGCCAGTGGCAAGAAAATACATGATTACAGAGTTCCCTCTGTCCCCGCTTTCCTGTCTGTCTGTCTGTCTGTCCTCTCTCTCTCTCTCTCTCTGTACACATTTTTGTAAATGTGTGATTTAGTTCATTTTAGTCATTTGTAGCATCCACAAATATTTAGTCAAGTGTGTATCTTTCCATGAAATACTTCAGAGTTTGTCAAATGAAATCATTCTTTGGTTTTAGTGCTAAGTCATAGCAAATTATCATCCTTTTTCAGGTTGACTTTGTGGAGTGTTAAGTGCTATTTAAATCTTCCTCAGATATGAAGCCATGTATTTCCCCCTAATCACTTAAAATAGCATGAACTAATCAGCTGGAGTTTTTCTCAATTTTATGAATACACCAGTCACCTCTGACGCACGTGCGTGTTTGTGCCTTTAGGTCAGTGGGAACTCTTCTCAGCCATGTTTTCTTTTTCCCCTCATTCCTAATTTCTCTCAGGAACACATGGCAGCACAGTTAAGCATTAGAAACTTGTTGCCGAAGGTGCTAACCTAAACATCAGTGCCAGGATACGACTGGGACTTAATAGACTAATTAATTTGTCTACTGCACCCCGACCTGGGAATTTTACACAACGGTCTATACTTATGGTACCCAGAGCCTGGGATTCAGAGTAAGGTAAATGTAACTTTTGTGTGCTTTATATATCAATATACAATGAATACTGGGTTCCTTTTAGAAAATAGGTTTTTTTTTTTAAAGTGGAAGCTTATTCCATTACATGCTTTTGAAAGTATCACATGATAAGATTCTGTGTGCTCTTTTGTTTCTGTTTTCTTATTCCACAGGTTACAGTATTGCAGCCCTCATATTTGTGATCCAAATATGGATAAGATGATGGCTCTCATGAAAACTCAATTACTAGAAGACCACAATTTCTCTGTCATCATTCTGTTGTGGTGTGTTTTCTAACAACCACTCTAACTCAGAAAATAATAAACTTGAAGGTTGAGTGATACTTTGAAAAGTGTGTTAGGATTCTCTCACTTACGTAGTATGCTGTTAGTGCTTGCTTCTTTCAGTATTCTTTTTAAAATTGTTTTTCAATTTTAGAAGTAGTTTAAATATATTTAAAGGGCAATTGACATTTGACTGCCATAGAATTCATGTCCCTGGATGGAAGCTGAATTGAATTAATCTACTCGTATTAGCCTGACAAATCATGGAATCTGTATCTCCCTGGATCTTACATACTAAATAAATTCTTTCCTCTTGGGATTTTATTTAGAATAGAGTTTTACTATTTCAGTATCTTTGGGGTTTGGAAATGTTTATTAGACCACAGATGTATGTTGAGCCTGTGCCAGGTACTCTTCTTGATACTGTTGACAAAGTGAAGAAGACTGGCATTTCCTTGTTCTGCTGTGGCTTGTATAGTGGAAGCCACACACAAAGTAAACACATTATAATATAGCATAAGACAAGGTTGGTATGCAAACAATGAAGTGGAATAAAAGAGTGGAGTGACTGGTATATATGGGTGCTACAGAGAAGAATGGCTTTCAGAAAGGTCATCGAAGAGCTGAGACCTACACCATGAGATGGTAGCCTATGGGTACATGCTGATATCTTTCAGTTATTGACAGTAGGGAACCTGCAGGAGTTCATATGCTTCTCATTATAGGCACAATACCCAAGACATAATAGATGCTTAGAGGGTGTTAAGAGGGTAGACAAAGTATATAAATGTGGGTGTCTGACTTAAGCAAATCCTCTATATTTCTGAAGGGACTGGTTTGTTTCCAATAGTGGGATGAAAGGTTTAGGCTTTGCATACATTTCGTTTTGTTGTTGTTGTTGTTGTCATTGTTGTTGTTAAAATGCAGTCTCATATTAGACTTTCATACCTGCAATTATTTATTATTTAATTTATCTTACAGGTTTCAAAGTAGACAATGTGTGTATCACTCTGTCTCATACACATTTAAGAAAACCCACCTTTTCCATAGCATTTTATGCTGCAGGTATTGGCATATTTATCTGCTTGATATTCTTAATCAGGTCATATTTGCCATGAGATTATACCTCATAGATATTAAATCATTGCCATTAATAGAAAACATTGAAATGATTTTGCATGTCAAATTAGCTGAGGCAGTTTGCAGATACAAGTTAGTTAAGATGTTAACACAGGCCGGGCGTGGTGGCGCACGCCTTTAATCCTAGCACTTGGGAGGCAGAGGCAGGTGGATCTCTGTGAGTTCAAGGCCAGCCTGGTCTACAGAGTAAGTTCCAGGACAGCCAGAGCTACAGGGAGACCCTGTCTCAAAAAGACAAAAAAAAAAAAAAAGATGTTTAACACAGAAATTTGAATTGAATTGTAGGGATTGCGAAGTTCCAAGCAAGGCAGGAAGCTTTAGGCCATGGAAACAGAATGACTGTAAACTTGATTTTCTGCTTTCAGATGAGGCTTTTTTGTACCCCCTTTTCAAAGAAAACCTTATAAGCAGATATGTTTGCAGCCTCTTTACTTTGACAGGAGTTTGGAGGAGAGAGACAAGGGAGATAGAATTCTCCTGCTCTGAATACATGACATTCTGAGATCAGGAGGCAGATAAACACTTTCCAGGTTAGGTCTTAAAATATTAATCTTGACCTGTTTCTGCTTGTTTACTCATCAAGAAGCACAATTTTAAGGGAGAGACACAGAAAACACCAAACAATTGATTCTTAAACTAGAAGAGCGTTCCTTGAAGACTCCTGTTCAAGTTGTTCAAGTGCTTGTTTCTCCCTTTTGATTCCTCTGCTCTGTGCTTCATGATCTCGATATAGGTCCATCCCTGTGTGCCCTGATCAGATCCTAATCACACCCCATTCAGACTATTTTTCCTTCTTTCCAAACTGCCTAGAGTCTATTTATTCCGCAGAATGGTGAATGCTCCTGTTATTCTACAAAGTGAACAGTAGTGTCCTTGGGACTGGAGAAATATTTCCTGTGAAACACAGGATTCTTTTCCTTCAGTGAGGCCTTTCCTGTCATTCTTGCCTTGACATTAGTTACTGCATTTTCTTTCTCCTTTTTCTTTTCTTTTTTTTTTCTATTTATTTATTTATTTATTTATTTATTTATTTATTTATTTATGTTTTGTCTTTTCGAGACAGGGTCTCCCTGTAGCCCCAGCTGTCCTGGAACTTGCTCTGTAGACCAGGCTGGCCTTGAACTCAAAGATCCGCCTGCCTCTGCCTCCCAAGTGCTAGGATCAAAGGTGTGCACCACCACACCTGGCTGGTTACTGCACTTTCTGTACCTACATGCAGAACATACACATTCTTCATGGTTTCTTTGCAAGGCCTGCACACTCATCCATTTGTCATTTGTTGTTCCTCTTCCTTAAGTGGAATCTCTATCTCTTTGTGTTCTTGCTAAGGTTTTTTTTTTTTCTCTTCCACAATTCTGTTTAATGGAACTATATTTTAATCAGTGATATTCAGCAGAGTCAGACTCTTTCCATCTTCCCATAATGCCTCTAATACAGCTTCACTCTGATTCTCAAAAAATACCTTAAAATATTTATGTGTTCTCTCTCTCTCTCTCTCAGCTTCTAAATGTTTTATGGACAGACACTACCTTCTGTTTTTTCTTCATTTCCAGCCCTCAGCACATTACTTTGTGGGGAGTTCATTGCTATGTATTGAATGAATAAAATGAATAAAATGCCTGCTCTGTGTGTTTAGCACCATTCAATTTATAGTGGGGAATAAAAATTATATCAGTTAGTTCCTGTTCTCATTAAGGTTGTGATCTCATTTGATATACATAACTTAAAGACATGAATTTTCAGCAATTACAAAATAGTATACAGATAAGTTATTAGACTTTGAAAGGTTATTAGTCACTTTTCTGTTGCTGTGGTAAAACCACCATGACCAAGGGAACTTATAAAAGGAAGAGTTTATTTGAGCTTATGATTGACCATTCCAGGGAATTAGAGTCCAATGTGGTGGGGAGGCATGGTGGCTGGGGCTGGAGCAGAAAGCCGAAGTTCACATCCTGCGATGAGCATGGGAAGTGGAGAGAGAGAGACTGGAGACTGGCAAGGCTTGTTAAGCTCTCTAAGCCTGCCCGCAGTGACATACTTCCTCCAGCATGGCCACACCTTCTAAGACCTCCCCAAATAGTGCCACCAACTTAGGACAAAATGTCTGAATACTTAAAGCCTATGGGGGACATTCTCATTCAAACCACCATAGTTATATAGACATTTATACACACAAATTCACATTGTGGATGGGAAAAAGGAAAATAGGCTTTGTAAACTATGTAAGGTTTCTATGGGATGGAGAAAGAGTTCCAAGTGGCCCCCACAGACTGGATATGAGTAGAGTTCATGCTGAATATGTGTTAGGAAGAGATGAACTTACATACAGTGATAAATAGCTAAGTACAACAATGAGAATTCTAAACAAGAAATGGAATATTGATCAATAGAAGAATATTATATGACATCCAGACCCCTCTTTGACTGATTTCTGAGAGCTGTGAACAACATATATTGAAATCCGAGGTGCCATGGCAGGGGCATATTGAGTCTTGTGGAAAGCAGACAGTCAACAGGTCAATGGGGCTTGTGAACTGTGAGAACGGCTTCCATAGAACTGAACCTGAAAGTGTGATGGAGGCAGAGCTGGCTCTCTGTTTAGTCAAAGTCTTGGATAATCTGATTCCATAATTGAAAGTTTGAGTCACATGTTTCTGCTTCCGTAGGACAAATCCATTGTTTATTTATCTTTATGGCTCTGCCATTCTAAGTGGCAGTCATCAACTTCACCAAAGTGTGAGGAGAACCAGTGATGTAGCCAGATGCTGAAGTTCATATACGCTCAGGAAACGGTGATTTAAAAGAAAGCACAACGGCAGATAATAAATTTCTAGATTCAGTGTACACTTTCTGTAGTCAAGCAGCAATCCAATGCTAGAAGTTAAGTTCAAGGTACTAGCAAAACTCTTGAGCCCAGATTCTATAGTTCTTGACACTAGAGTTGCTATGACACTGAAAGCTCACAGTTTGCCAAAAGGCCCAAATACAGATTATATGTACATATTTTGAAATTTGTGCCAATTTGTGTTTGATTTTTTTCATGTTTGTAGAATTCATAAAGTTGTTAATTAAAAATAGGTCCAGGGGCTGGAGAGATGGCCTAGCGGTTCAGAGCACCGACTGCTCTTGCAGAGGAACCGGGTTCAATCCCCAGTACCCACATGGCGGCTGAGAACCGTCTGAAGCTCCAATTCCAGGAGAACTCCAGTTCCAGGGGAATCTGAGACCCTCTTCTGACCTCCGCGGCGTTGCACGACACGGGTGCACAGACTTGCATGCAGACAGTACATTCATACACATACAAAAATAAATAAAATTAATAAAAAAAAAAAGGTCCAGGGGCTGGAGAGATGGCCTAGCGGTTAAGAGCACCGACTGCTCTTGCAGAGGACCCGGGTTCAATCCCCAGCACCCACATGGTGGCTGAGAACTGTGTTTAACTCCAGTTCCCGGGGAATCCGACACCCTCTTCTGACCTCCGTGGCATTGCACAACACAGGTGCACAAACCTACATTCATATACATAAAAAAATAAATCTAATTAAAAATAAATAAATAAATAAAAATAGGTCCAAAGTAAACAAATAGGAATTATTCTCTCTTAGCTTAGCTTTGTTATTTTCTGCTAAACCCTTTATAGAAACAGTGTTGTAGAAGTGGCATATTGCTAATATATTCAGAAATGCATAATTAAAAGAACTTTCGTTTGTTAAGTTATAGTTTTTAAGGATAGGGGTTACAGTTTATGAAAATATTTTTTTTATTGTATCTCCTGCATGTGTGTAAGTGCACCCATGTCCTGCAATGCCTGTGTAGGTCAGAAGTGGGTGTCAGATCTGCTATAACTGCATGCAGGAGCCAGGAATTGAACCCAGGTCCTCTGCAATAGCAGTCAGTGCTCTCAACAACTGCCATCTTTCCGTTCCCTTCTCATTTTTCTCTTCTTAAAAATATTATCATTTTTAAGATTTTATGTATAAGAGTATTGCCTGCATGTATGTAAGTGTCCTTGTGTTCTGGAGTATGGAGGTCAGAAGAGGGTGTTGGATCCCCTGGTACTGGAGTTACAGGCTGTTGTTAGCTGCCAGGTGGGTGTTGGAAATCAAACCCAGGTCCTCTTCAAGAACAGCCAGTGCTCGTACCTAATGAGACATCTTTCCAGCCCCACATTTTCTGATTTTCATGATTTGGTTACCAATTTTTCCAGCTGTTACTTGAAGAATTGCTCACTTTTAATGTGGCATAGTTTAAAATCCAACCCATTTTAGAACATTTCCCCTGTGGTTAAAGAACACTCCTGGAATTACCTGGCAGACTTCAGCTGTGTTTTAGTCACTTACTCTGGCTGGTGTTTTAACTTGACTTGTTTATTGTAGAAGAGATACTACAACATGTTAATGTGATACTGTGCGCCCCCTCCTATTATCTAGGAACGAGGCCAGCAGTGCTCTTGCATTTGGGGGTTTTTATTATATTGTGAAAATCAAAGGTTTTTTTTTTTTTTTTTTAACCTAAGGAAACAAGAATTATCAGAGTACAGTCACACTGAGTTTGATTTGTACATATCTCATCTGACTTTCATATAAATTACAGATTTTCCAATATTGCTTGTGGAATTTTCAAAATACCGTATTGTTGGATACCCAGTTCTAGAGCCTGGCCAGAGTTCTGAATTTTTGACATCTGTATCTTTCACAGAGTTCTTGACTTCTGAATGAATAGTGCTCGCTGAGTTGTACTGACAGGCTGTGCTTATGTGAGGCCACTAGATTTAAAATGTTAAAATATTCTTGCTACTCAGTTCAGTGGCTTTTTACCTTGTCTCTAGCAATGCCGGAAGTCTCTCCTTGTTCTCTATTACAAGGTCCACCACTTCTCTTCTATCACTACGTAGAATTTGCCTCCAACTTCATTCTTACTCTCAAAATCATCTTCAAGGCTTTCATCCTGGAATGACCGTGTTTTGGCAGTTGTAATTGATTCTTCAATTCTATTTCTTGTACCTCCTGGCAGAATAAATGAATTTTGAAGTACATAGTAGTAGGCAAATTTTAAGTATGCACTAAATGCATATTTATTTGTTAGAAATGAGTTTTTATGGGGGCTGGAGGGATGGCCTAGCGGTTAAGAGCGCCGACCGCTCTTGCAGAGGACCCGGGTTCGATCCCCAGCACCCACATGGCGGCTGAGAACCGTCTGTGACTCCTGTTCCAGGAGAACTCCAGTTCCAGGGGAATCCGAGACCCTCTTCTGACCTCCGCGGCATCGCACGACACAGGTGCGCAGACCTGCATGCAGACAATACATTCATACACATAAAAATAAAAAAAAAATAATAAATTTAAAAAAGAAATGAGTTTTTATAGATAGAAAGATGAATACTTTCTTGGAATACTGATATTTTGGTTATTTTTTTGTAGGCGGATGCTTATTTTTTGAGAAAGGGTCTCCCTGTAGCCCCAGCTGACCTGGAACTTGTAATGTAGACCAGGCTGGCCTCAATCTCCCAGAAATTTTGCCTGCTTCTGCCTCTTGAGTGCTAGGATTCAAAGTGTGGCCCACTACACCCAGCTTGGGATGTTGAGAATTTTAATGATGTATATGTCTTATTTTTCTGAATTGGTGACAAATTCTGCTAGTTACTTTCTTTATACACTGTCTGTATTTTAGTTTTAAAGCTAATACCTTCACTTTCTTACAGGTTGTAAAAGAACCAAAAGTATCACTCATTAGTTACCTGGAGTAAACAGACATGTGCTAGTTAAAAATTTTTGAGTAAAATCGAGCCGGGCATGGTGGTGCACGCTTTTAAGCCTAACACTTGGGAGGCAGAGGCAGGCAGATCTTTGTGAGTTCAAGGCCAACCTGGTCTACAGAGTAAGTTCCAGGACAGCTGGGACTACAGGGAAACCCTGTC
Source organism: Rhizomys pruinosus (assembly GCA_009823505.1). Taxonomy (NCBI): domain Eukaryota; kingdom Metazoa; phylum Chordata; class Mammalia; order Rodentia; family Spalacidae; genus Rhizomys; species Rhizomys pruinosus. Next base: position 1,961,730 of record VZQC01003122.1, on the reverse strand, counting down.
TCGAAAAGACAAAAAAATTTTTTTTGAGTAAAATTTATTACTTTCTTTTATAGATGGATTCCATTTTATTTTTAAAAATATTTAGAAACTTAAAAATAGAAAAATTGTGGTGAAAGATTAGCATGCTATGTGGGTGGGAAATAAATAAATAAATAAATAAATAAATAAATAAATAAAATACTAGCTTTTCTACAGGACTTTTTTTTTTTTTTTTACATGAGCAGTATTTTTTAATTGGTAATGATTTGGTTTTCTGGACTTATTTCCGATGACTTGGCTCTGTGTTTTCAGGGACAAAAATGAAATGCAAATCTACTTCAAATTCTTTATTTTTTTCCACTGGTCATTTAATAAAATTGTTGATACTGAAAGGTGCACAGCAGTTGTGAGCACGCTCCTGTCCAGGACTCTGAGCGTCGGTCTTCACTGATCTCTTTGCAACAGGTGTCCCGCCAGGGCCAGCTGCGTCCATGTGTTTCCAATGGTTTAGGGTCTGCATCTGGGTTTACCTTGTATTGACATTGTTTAGGGCAAAAGTAGTTCTTTAATCACATAGTAGTCTGGCACAAGCCAAAGCTCCAAAGACAGAAGCGGGAGTTATGCAGTGCTATTTTTGATAAATGGATCCTTCTTTTAATCCAGTATATTTGGGCATGGTTATTTATATTGTATCAAAGAGTAATTCAAATAGAGTCAGAATAATTTGATTTTCCCAGCTGTATGAAGACAATAAATGACAGCTTGAACTCTCAGAAATTTTAAGGCTGCCTGGTCTATTAAAATGCGGGAAAAGATTTTCTTTGAAGTAAACGTAAGTCATGCATTTTCTCTCTGTAAAGTTATATAGTTAATAATAATAAGTGATTGAGAACAAATAGGAAATTTTATGAATATATCACTTTTTTGTCAAGATTTTAAAACTAACTTCAGACTGCTGGATATTTATGATTCATGCAACTGAGATTTTTGCTTGTAATTAATCACAAAACAATTTTCAGTAGGCAATTTTCAGTGAATAAAACAAACTTGTTCCTCATGGTGATAGGATGGGTTTTCCTTCAGATGTAAATAAGCATAGTTGAAATATTTCATTTTCAAAATGGGGGCATGTGGGGCTGGAGAGATTGCCTAGTGGTTAGGAGCGCTGACCGCTCTTTCAGAGGACCCGGGTTCGATCCCCAGCACCCACATGGCAGCCAAGAACCGTCTGAAACTCCAATTCCAGGAGAACTCCAGTTCCAGGGGAATCTGACGCCCTTTTCTGACCTCCACGGCATTGCACGACACAGGTGCACAAACTTGCATGCAGACAGTACATTCATACACATACAGAAATAAATAAAATTTAAAAAAAATGGGGGTATGTAGTTGAACATGAATTAGTATCATCTTGTGATGGGCTTGTCACTGTCATTTGTGAGACACTTGAATTGGACTGAATTTTGGGCTTACAGTATAATTGCAAATAAAATCAGTAAACATCAAATAGTGTGTTAGAGTCGCATGTAAAGGCTTGAACATATCCAGTCAGATGCATAAAGTCTTACTTGAAACTAACAGAAATGTTTGAATTTTATGGACAGAATAAAACTGACTAGGACCTAGGTCTTTCATCTTTCTCTGTCTCTCTGTCTCTGTCTCTCTCTCTGCCTGTGTGTGTGCGCGCGCACCTGCGCGTGCATTGGTGTGAATTAATATATTGCACAATCACTATTTGTGGTAGTGGTCACTAGGCATTGTAGAATCCTCAGTAGTCAAACTTCCACTGTTAAATTTGACGGTTTCTTTAAAGCTACTGAATTTCTCTTTTCTAAAAATAGCCTCAGTATAGGTTGAATATCCTTAATATAAAAATCCCAAATATGAAACATTTAAACTTTGCTGTTCTGTTGATTGAACCCAGTGCCTTGCACATCCCAGGAGAATGTTCCACATTGCGCTACATCTCTAGTTCTCAAATCTGGACGTTTTAGAGTACCATCAGCTTGTGTGAGCTATGCAAATATTCCCAAATCTGAAAATCTCCAAAATCAAAATCTGAACCACTTTTGGTTCCAAGCCTTTGTTTTGGAGAAGAGAAGGTACAAATATATAATCTGTGTATGTTCAGTCTGGTATGGTTCTAAAATAATAGGCCTTGGACACATTTGGCCTGTATGTGAGGTCTTGTTCTTCCACTGTCTACTTGTGTGTCATTGGCTGAGCTGTTCAACATAGCCCTCCTTCTTTGTCTTTGGCTGTGAATGAGAATAATAATGGTTCCTACTGCATATGTTTGCGGGGAAGTGAATTGAATTAGCTTTGGTACCATGCTTAGTGCAGTCTGCTGCAGTAGTCAAATAATGCTTAGCTATCATTGTCATTCTAATGCTTGGTACTCTTGTACTCGAGGATTACAGATATTAGTTGCAATTTCCACTGTGGGAAAGGTGGGACTTTATAGCTTTTTTTTTTTTTTTTTTTTTGTTTGTTTTGTCTTTTTGAGACAGGATCTCCCTTTAGTCCCAGCTGCCCTGGAGCTCACTCTGAACTCACAGAGATCCTCCTGCCTCTGCCTCCTGAGTGCTGGGATTAAAAGCATGTACCACCACGCCCAGCTTTATAGCTTTTTAAAATACTTATAATTAGCCTGGCATGGTGGCGCATGCCTTTAATCCTAGCACTTGGAGGCAGAGGCAGCGGATCTTAGTGAGTTCAAGGCCAGCCTGGTCTACAGAGTGAGTTCCAGGCTAGCTGGGACTACACGGGAACCCTGTCTGTGAAAGACCAAAAAAAAAAAAAAAAAAAAAAAAAAAAAAAAAAAAAATTAAATTAAATAACAAATTTTGAAGTTAAATGGAAATAGAATTGGGTACATAATTTATTCAAGATCAAACAGCTAATTCATATCAAATTTGAGACTAAAATGTAAGTTCTTTTCAACATCTTCGAATTTTATTGAAATAATACTCCAGTAAGTTTAACAGTTATAATTTATACATTTGTCAAAATTTCTCCTTTTCCTGATTAAAATGCTTCAAATTTACATACCATAAAAATATTTAGGGGTTGGGGAGAAGGGTCAGTGGTTAAGAGTATGTAATGCCCTTGCAGAGGGCACAAGTGTGGTTCCCTCCACATGTGATTCACAACTTCCTGTAACTTTAGCTACAAGGGGGCTCTCTGCTGCCTTCTAGTCTCTGAGGGCACTTACACTCATGTACACATACTACTCTCACACACACAGACACACACACACACACAGAGCATTTAATAGTCATATATTTAAAGTAATTAAGGATTCATTTGACACTGATTTGTATGCTTTGTGATAGAAGAATCTAGAATGCGGAAACTCCTCTTCTGAATTAGCATCTGACTCAGGGTTTAACTACTTAGTATTCTTTGGACAAAGAGTGCTAGCAGTTTTTTTAATATGTAGATGTAGGCAAGCTCTTAGAATTAATAGTGTGTGATTGCCCTGCATTTCTCTGGAGACCATGATTTAATTCATTTTGTTTTTACTTTGTAGATAGGTAATGAAATTAAAAATGGTTTGGTTTATTCAGATGACTTTATACAATCTTCTTTCAAGGACTAATGATTTATATGGTGTTTTTGCATATCTCTGGTCACAACAGGTTATCAGACCATTAAGAAGGTGACGCTTTTCCTTTGAGGCATTAACAGTGGTCAGAGAGGCTACTAAAGGCAGAATTATTGAGAGAATTGAATTAACTTCTCATAGTGATGTAAAAAACATATACTTACTAACTTATTGTAATGCTACCGTAATGTTTACAGTTTAACTTGTATACTTCCTTTGACTGGATGGCTTGAATGGTTTGACTGTCTGGGATGTGTAATAGACTGCAGCCTTTTTCCATGACATCATTATTGTAACAGACTTCAGTGAGAGTATTAACAGCAGCTGGCACTTGCTGGCATTTTACAATATGAACTATAATGACTTTTCTGCTCCATACAAGTGATAGAGTAGCTTAATGCTTACCACATCAAGCCAGATTCTGAGCTGTGAAACTGTTAACAGATCTAGTAATGACATAGACCCATGAATGGAACATGTCACAATGCAGCAACAAAAATGGGCACATTTAGCATATGGCCAAAGTTTTCTTTTTTCTTTTTCTCTTTCTCTCTTTGAGTGTACCTTCCTAAATTCAATTCTGAGTTACAGTTTGGGTCAACATCTTAATGCATATATCTTAATGAAGCATATCTTAAGCTGCATTTTTTTTTGAAACTTTGACCAGATTTCCTATTATATTCATGTTCATTTTTCTTTCCTTTAAATAAGAATTGTTCATCCTTGAAGAAAGAAAATTCAAAAGAGTCTTACCACAAATGTAATGTATTCTCATGATGGGAAAACTAATCTCTTGATTCAGCATGGAAGAAGACATGTCCGTTTTTATTTTGCATTATATTAAAGCCAAAGTAACTAATCAAGATTACTTTTAGCTCTTATAGACCTACCTAGAGAGTTCTTCACATACTATGTCTGTCAGGATTTTCTTCTTGAAAAATAATACTGTGATCTGCAGCATAAACTACATGCTTTCATGTGTAATTTCTCAGTGCAAAAAGTAGCCCAGTAACAACTTTGCATTCATGTCTTTTCCTGGGACATTTAAAATTATGCTGACTTTTAAATAGGTACAAACTCCTGAAATGGGAAAACTTTTAGAGTGCTTTTTTTTTTTTTTAACAAATCCTGATTGAGTTATAAACTTGGATTCTTAGAATAAGAATTATCTCACAAACGTTTGTGCTCAATTTTTTATGAAGGTAGTATCACTGTGCATCCATTGTCTCAGATGAATCTTTTCATAATAAACTCTCACCTTTGTCACTGCTTCTTGTTTTATTAAACAAAGATTCTTGTTTGATGACATTTAAGGACATAAAATGTTCATCTTTCTTTTACAGATTCCCTTGGGGGATAAGAGACAAATTGGAACTTTTAAAAATAAATTTTAAGCCCAGCAAGGTAGTATGCATTTAGGAGCCCAGCATTTGGGAGTCAAAGGCAGAGCTATCACAAGGTTAGGGTGGAGTGGGTCTAAAACTCTCAATTGTATTGCTACTTCATATACCACTTGATTTGAAGTAAGAATATAAATGCTAATTCTTGGGAAGGAATTGCTCCAGTGACAGGTCTTACTTTCACAGAAGGCACTGACTCATGTTTTAAGTAAACCATGCATAACTGATTTTTTACAACCAAACCTGTAATGTATATAGCTAAGACTAGAATATAGTGAGAAAATTTTATAATTTTCCTCTTCAGCCATCAAATTAATTAATTTAGTGAAGCAAAAACCATTACATAGCTGCTGTTCATTCTCAGTCGACCTATTTTTAAATTAGACATCGTAGTTTATGATATTATATTCAGAAGGGCAAATTCAAGGGGAGGACCTAACATTGGAAGATAAGATGTGCATACTTATGATTAAAGTTTAGAATATCACCACTAAAAATTAGAGATTTAATGATATGAATAAATATTGAAAGGAAGAACAGATATGGAAAAGATACTGAATAAATATAGAAATTCCAAACACAACAGTTCAGTGAATTCTTTAATTCTAGGTGTAATAAGGCCAGCTCAATGCTATTTACCCACTTGTCATGTGGAGATAACTTTGGGTAACCGGCTAAGGTAAAAGATGTAGTGGTGTTAGGTTCTTAGGAAGTTTCTGTGAATTCAGCACAGTCACTGTCTTCCTGGGCTACATCTTTGAGTTGTCAGTGGCCATTTTTTGTGTGCATGAACCTTACTTATTGGCCGTAAAGATTTTGAGGGCTTGAACACCTCTGCATTCATGACTCCATGAGATTAGGTATTTTATTTTATATGTATGTGTGTTTTACCTCAATTTATGTATCTGTATCTACCACATGTGTACAGTACTTAACAGAGGCCAGAGGAGGGTGTCAGATCCCGGGAACTGGAGTTACAGGCAGCTGTGTGCTGCCATAAGGACACTAGGAACCAAGGAACAGCAAGTGCTCTTAACCACTGAGCCATCTTTCTAGCACCCCTAAGAGTAGGTCTGAATCCCATATGTTAATTGAGTAATGTGTAGCTGTATAGCTAGGATTTGGACTAGTCACATACCTTTGTGTGACAGGACCCAGTGTAGTAGTCAATAATGGTACAGGAAGATTCAGACATTTAGTTTTTTTTTTTTTAATTTTTTAAAATTAATTTTATTTATTTCTGTATGTGTATGAATGTACTGTCTGCATGCAAGTTTGTGCACCCGTGTCGTGCAATGCCGCGGAGGTCAGAAGAGGGTCTCGGATTCCCCTGGAACTGGAGTTCTCCTGGAATTGGAGTTCTTGGCCGCCATGTGGGTGCTGGGGATCGAACCCGGGTCCTCTGCAAGAGCGGTCAGCGCTCTCAACCACTAGGCCACCTCTCCAGCCCCAGACATTTAGTTGTTTGACCTGTCTTTGCTCCCTGAGCACTGGTCCTTCTTGCTGCCTCACTCTTTCTCCAAAGGGAGACCCTCTGAAGCCCGAGGTTTAGTCTTGAGCCACTTCTTGAAGTATTCGAGTTTGTACCACTGTAATAGCCTGTTGACTCCATTATGTGTCCTTATGCCAAGTCATTCAGTTTTCATAATCCAGTAGGACAAGTCACATGTCCAGTGAAGCGCACCAGCAGGATAGACACAAGGCAGCCTCTTCCTGGATATAGCCTGTTTCACTCAGGCTAGGTATTTTCATTCCTCACTTTGGGCGTGTGCTTATGGTTCAAGATCTTCTACAGTGCCTCTGTCCAGATCAGTCAGGAAATCCTTCAGTACTACCAGAATCTCTCCGACAGGTCCTAGAAGCACAACATGGAGATGATAAAGAGACCTGAAGTGAAAGGTGTAGGAGAAGCCAGGAGCACACTACAGAGTCTCAGTTCTCTGAATCTGTGACCAGCATCCTCAAGTTCCCAGACCAGATGCATTGTAGTCAAGCAGGAGGTCAACATTTCTTCCTGAACCTAATGCATAAATAGGGCTTTTGAAGTGTCTAATAATTTTAATTTAGATAGAAGCTACAAACAAAGGAAAGAAACACAAAGAAAAGATGGAGTTTTGTAGTGCTCGTCTGTGAGGAACTCAGATCCTTTATTTTATTATTTGGCAGTCTGTATAATATGAGCTCCTTTGCCTATCAAAGCAGCTTTGAGCCACTTCTACAGCTCCCTCAGCTTAAATTTCATAATTTGCAGATTAGAGATTCCAAGTCTAGGTGCAGGTGGCGTAATGGAAGCTCCTCCCCTTCCCTTTCCTCCCGTTCCCCTTTCCTCCCCTCCCCTTCCCTGTTGTCCCGTCCTCCGCCCCTCCCTTCCCATGCTCTCCTTCTCTCCTCCTCCCCCTCCCTTCCCCTCCCCTCCCCTCCTGTTCCCTTTCCTCCCCTTCCCTCTTCTCCCCTCGTCTGCTTTCCCAACCCTTCCCCTTCCCCCTCCTCTCCTGCTCTTTTTTGCCTTCCCCTCCTCCCTTATTTTTTTTCTCATTTTGACTCCCATCCCCATCCCTCTGGCCTTCCCTCACTCCTCCCCTAGAGCACCTAGGTTCCAGCTGCAGCTTGCTGAATCCCCCTGAGCTTGAGCTTCTGTGGAGGTGACAGATGAGAGTGGAGTGCGGGAATAAAATGATGAAGTCTGTCTTCCTTGCTTTAGAATGCAGCCTTGGCTTTCTGGTTTTAAGCAGTTTATCAGTGTACTGTGAAACAACGAAGATAGACCCTGAATCTGCCATCATGGATGTGATTAAACATGAGTCTTTTCTGAAGTGCCTAGGTTATTGTATATGTTTTTGTAAGTTTTATTCTGGGAACAGATAGATGGTAAACCTAATTACCTGGCAGCCTTTCTTTGAAAAGATGGATTTATTTATCTAATCTGTCTGCAGATGAGAATTCATATCATTCAGTGATGTTAATTGTGTGTCTCTACCAGTGCTAGATAAAAATAGACTACTTCTCAAAGAAGACGGCTTCATCTTATTGAGCTGCTCTTGCATGTAGAATGATTGGAACAGGTCATTTGGAAACAGGCAAAGAATAGCTCCTTAGGACTTTTTAATGTATAGGAGAAAAATAGGTGCTCAGCCTTCTGTATTTTCTGGTGACTAGGATTTACTGAGCAAGTCCATTGTCTGTGGTTTGAAGGGAACTTGCATTTATCTGGGATTTTTGCTTGAGAACTCATCAGGAGAAACCATGCTTGTAGTTAGTTGTGCTTTGCAGGAGTCTGAAACCCACTTGCTTGTTTCAGATTAACATATGTGTCCTAGTTTGTCTTCCATTGCTGTGACAAAACACTCTGACCGACACCAACTTGGGGAGGAAAGGGTTTATTCAGCTTACATCTCCTGAGTCACAGTTCATCACTTAAGGAGCCCAGGCAGGAACTCAGGGCAGGAACCTGGAGGCAGGAGCTGAAGCACAGGCCATGGAGGAATGCTGTCCACTGGCTTGCTCCCTGGCTCATGCCCAGCCTGCCTTCTTATACAGTACACAACAACCTGCCCAGGGTGGCACCACTCTTGTGGGCTGGGCCCTCCCACACTGCTCGACCATCAAGACAATACTCCATAGATGTGGCCACAGGCCAATCCAATGGAGCCAATTCCCCAACTGAGGCTCCCTCAACCCAGGTGTGTCAAGTTGACACTAAAGCTATCCAGCACAATATGGAACAGTGAACATTTGGAAGCATGAGACTAGGATGTGTGGCAGTACTGACAAGAAGCAGGAATTGGGCAGAGCACTGTGTGTGAGAGCTTAGGTGGTGATTCTCCATGGCCGGTGGCTCACATGGAATTGTGTGTGAAAAGATGGAGGTAGTAAGGGTCCTCAGACAGGCTGATAATGACAGTGCTAAGGATACCAAGAGCAATGCTAACAGGACGTATGGGATTCTGGGCAGCAACTCTGGCACTTTGCATGTCTTACTATATTTGATTCTCATAATATGTCTATGAGGTGATAAATACTATTGTCACTATTTTATAAATGAAAATATCTCATCCTTCCAGTAGATATCATTTAGTTATGATTATGATTACAAATTTTTCAAAACCTTTGTAATCCCTCAACACCCAACGGATTAATTCCATTATACTTTAAACAATCTTGCTTTGTATTTTTTCATATTTAATTTTTAGGTAGTCTTAGACAGTTTATCTATCCTTAAAATAGTTTTAATGCTGAACTTCTTCCCATAAATGGATAATATAATTATCTATAGTAACACTAAAACATAAAGGAGTCCCATGGTTTGGAATGTAGGGTTGTTTTTTCTTTTGTATAATTTAGGTCAGTGCATTAGATTTTAATAGTTCCTTATTTTATGATTAAAAATAACTGGTATAACTCATCCCTAGAGAGGAAAAATGCAAACTATCATATTTGCAAAATATTTATGTGATCAAGTTCCATATTTAATTTCTATCTGTTTGGATGACAGTAAGAGACCAGAATTTTGCTTTGATAAAGTAATCCTGTCAAACATTTAAAATAGCAATTGTAGATTAGCAGAATATCCCATTAGTAGTCATTTGACATCCTTTTGATGGAAATATATTTTTTATTGTGTTACTTACAGGAAGAAAACACAGCTGGTCATGGTTGTCATCTATGGCTTTAATCTCAGCACAGGGAGGCTGATCTTTGTGAGATCAAGGCCAGCCTGGTCTACGTAGTAAGTTCCAGGCCAGCTGTGGCTACAGGGAGACCCTGTCTCAACAACAACAACAACAAAGAAAAAAGCAAATAAAGGAATCAAATATTTAAAAATTTTTAACTCTTCAAAGGTACTATGGCAGTTTCAATTAGGTTTGTATGAAACAATATCTTTTTCTGTTGAGATGTAGGCTGTATTTTTTTGTGGCGTCCAAGAAAATCACTGATTTGGTAGAAATAAAAATTATTTAAGATACCACTAAAGATGAATGCCAGCCATTGTGATTAAAGTTGATAAACAGGCTTTTAGCTATGGGTTGCTATGTTCCTACACAGCATTTTCTGATTGTCTCTGGTATATTCATGTGCCAACACAGCAGATAATCAATAAGGCAAGTGTTAGGTGTCCTCTAATTGAAGCTGTACTTCATGTGGGTCTTTGCCCATCATTCTTTCTACTCATTCACAAATCTTTCTGTGGATTAGTGTTAACAATCTTGTATTTGAGTGTGACCATGAAACATGATGCCTCACCTAGGAGGCCTACCTTCCATGGCGGTATATGAGGTGTGACTCTGAAGTGTGAGACCAGCTCCAGTTTATGGGCAACTGTATGCAGACTCACAGACTCCTGACGGCTACCTTCCTTCAGGACTGTGCATGTGCAAGACTATGCAGTTCTCTGTCGTCTTCCTTCATGTCTTTTTTATACAATGCTTTGGGGTGTACATTCCTCACAGTGTTGGCCCCTTACTTTTCTCCTTTCTCTTTCAATCTCCTCTTTTTCCTTCATTATCTATACTGTAACTTTCTACGAGAAGCTTGTTCTTTGACTTGCCCACTTACCTTGTGTTTTCTCATTCATGCCAATGGTGCTTCACAGATGAACTTATGATCCTTCATTTTCACTTAAATCTACAAGGTAATATATGTAACTTATTTAGTGAATTCAAGTTTCATAAGCCCTTAGATGAAGATACCTTCCAGGATTTTTATGATCATAGCCAGTGTCACTGATTATAAGATGACTTATTTCAAAATTTATTAAAATGTAAAAAGAGTGATTTTTTTTTGTGTTTGCCAGTTATACTAATTTACTTAAAATAATTGGGTTCTGGCTACTCTGTGGTGATACTCATAATTTAAATGAAATATAAGTACAGTATGTACAGAACCAACATCCATATATGATGCCAAAGTCCATTAGTATTTTTGGATATAGTTACTACCTATGTTCTTAAGAACATGTAGAATAAAAATAAAAATAAAAAAATTGAATTCTTATTCCATTGCCCACTTGTGTTCTTCTGAAAAAGCAGTGCTAATACCATGAATATTCTGTCTTAGTCATGGCATTTAAGAAATTTAACATGCGGGCTGGAGAAATGGCTCAGCGGTTAAGAGCACCAAGTGCTCTTGCGGAGGACCCGGGTTCAATTCCCAGCACCCACATGGTGGCTAAAAACCGTCTTTAACTCCAGTACCAGGGGAATCGACACCCTCTTCTGACCTCCACAGCCTTGCACGACACGGGTGCACCAACCTACATGCAGACAGTACACTCATACACATAAAATAATAAATAATAATAAAAAAAAGAAATTTAACATGACCTGTGCCAAAGTATATATCTGTAAGATCTTGAGAAACTTTGCCTAGAAAAGAACTGAAACCAAAGACGTCTTGAGAGGTTAAGTCCCTATAAAATAAAGGATGTAGATTTTAGAGTGTCAAGGATTTTTACCTCTAGTTTCTTAGTCCCTGGAAGCACCTACTGAAGATTTTCCAATTGGCAGGTGATGCAGAAAGAATTTGGGGGAAGTCTCATTTTTTTACCCTACAGGTTTCTGTTGATTTTACATAGAAAATTATAAATTCATGCATTACTCCTGTGATTAAAAGCAGTGTCTTTATCCACATTTGAAATGGTCTTATTGGTAATTCATGCTAACAGGTAATTATGGAATTAGTCTCATAAGTCATTTGCCACATTGTGTAGAGATTGCTTGCTCCCAGCTATGCACTATGTGACAACGTAGAACCTGTGTATCCTTCCAGTACCAGTCATTTTGCACCCCAGTAACCCCTGTGAGACTTGGTAAGCATTTTATGGAAACTCCTGAAGTTGACTATGGTTTTGGCATATTAAAATATTTCTTACTTCTCACATTTCTCTTAAATATTTTTGTCATTATTATTGTCTGAGCCACATTGGCTATCTTTATAAGGACAGAATTCTTTCTTGAAATGTAATATAAAATTTCATTATAAAATATGTAGTTGGGTTCCATTTCATAAAGTTAATTTACTTCACAGAGTTTTGGAAATGCTTTTCCCAGTGAAGTTTTTGATCTTTGATTAAAATGTCAGGTAATAAAAATATTATGTGAGTTGAGATATATCTGAAATAAAATCTAGGGTAGATAGTATGACTTTAGTTGCAGCTTTGAAATGTTTTGTGAATTTATTATTTTTGCAGCCCTCTTAAAAGTGGAAAAAATGAAAAGTTTAAATGAGAGATAATTTGAAAATTAATTTTCAAACATTAAAATGTTAATTGAATTGTTGTCATCCTTTCACTGTCTAAAGCTCAGTAGTCTTTGAAGTATTATTTACATTGAGGGTTAGTGTCTATATATTGAATTATTACATGGTTTTAAGACACAACAGCCCCTTTTACTTCATTAAAATGATCTGGAATGGTAAATTTGTTTTTCTTTTGCAAATATGAGGAACCAGAGATAAGGTGAATATTTATAATGTCAGTGTTAGGCTGGGTAGTGTGGCAAAGGCCCAGAATCCTAGCACTTAGAAGGTTGAGGCAGGAGGAGTTTAAGAGTTACATAGAGAGTTCCAAGCTATATTAGGTTACATTTAGAGACTGTCTCAAACACAGTGCAACTTCACACAATCCAACACAACAACACTAATAGAAACAAATGGCCAATTTCTTCATGCCACTTTATAATTAATTATCTGATTAATCTATGGGTGTGTATGTGTCTCTGTGTGTAAATGTATGCACCTATGTATACCAACACACATGGCCTGGGTGTGCACACAGGATCCAGAAGAGGGTGTTGAGTATCCCCTTCTCTATTACTTGTCACCTATTCCTTTTGACCCAGGGTGTCTCCCTGAACCAATGGCTCTTGTTTTTCATAGTTAACCTGAAAGCCGGCTGGTACCAGCAATCCTCCTGTCTCTTCTTAACTTAGAGCTCGGTGCAGTAATTCATTGGATGCCCATCTTGCTGCATTGGTGCAGGGGTGTGAACTTTGGACCTCAGAAATGTACAACATGTACTATTGACCATCTCTTTAGCAATGCATGTTTTTTTTTTTTCATTAAAATCAAATTATATCTCCACGGAATAGAACATTAATGTGGGTATTTACTAGTTCTAAGTGAAACATCTCCTCGATATAACTAAACTACTTGTGCTTAACACAAGCATAATTTCATGGCATTTATATCTTGTGGAGTCAAATTTTTTAAAAGACCTTTATTAATGGAGGTCGTGGTTTATCCCATTCCTATGTCAAGGAACCATTTCAAGGATAAGTCACATGCAGTGAGTTTCTTATACAGCCACACCTTTTGGTGGACTATATGATAGGTATGTTAGAACATAATAGAAGAGAAAAATATTTGGCATTCAGATGCATATTTTGTTTTAGGGTGTGCTTTAATTTTAAAAACAAAAGCTCTAGTGTTCATAGACAGAAAACCAAATATCTTGGAGTTAAACACGGAAAATATTTATAGTGTTGTATAGTTTTATTGCTACAGACAGAAGGAAAACAGTTTATGAAGTACCTTCCAGACAGTAAGAAATTTTATATAGACCAACAATCAAGAGGTGTATGAAAATATTTTTCAGTTTAGTGAGAATGAGTTATAAAATCTTAAAGACACTGAGCTATTTTCTTTTAAATATGTGTGATCTTTTTCTGGTTTTTATATGGCTGTAGACAGCTAGCCAAGTACAAAGGTGTTGTGCCTGCACAGCTGTCCCTGAAATGAGGGGCATGTCCTGTTCCTTGCTCATCTTCCTTGCTTGCTGGAATGCTGAGATGGCTGGAATGAACTGAGACACCGTACTTCACATGCTAAAAGTCACATTAAATGATGGTGACACAGGACCATTGGTCCTTTAGGATTGTGCCGATATCACACCGGACCTGTGTCTTACCTGTGGATTTGTGAGACTGAGAGGGAGCTCAACTCCTCTATCTTGTCCCTACCCCAAGCTTCTGCAAAAATTTCCTTATCCTGAGAGTAGTCGATTGAGTGATTTAATTTCTCTTTCCTTGAGAAAATGCCTTTTTATTTAAATCTTTTTCTCCTAGTTTTCCTCTTTCTTTTTTTCTTCCTGTGTTTGTGCTGAACTCTTAGCACCTGAAGCCCAAACTACTTCAGTTGCAGTATTTAAAACATTCTTAAATCATTTATAATTTTATCACTGTTCCATCTGTTAAACTAGAAGATGTCAAATTTTCTTAAGCAGAGTTCATAGGATGTCACTCGTGGATTAGAAAAAACTCAAGTGAATGAATACCCATTTCCTACAGCATTAAGTCCAAATATTTTTTGCTTGACTTTTATGATTCCCTGTATTCTTAATTTTTCATTAAAACATTGAAGAATATATTATTAATGTGTGTGTGCACATGCGTGTCAGGCCTTGCATATAGAGTGCAGAGAACAAATTTTTGCAGTCAGTTCTTTTTCCACTTTTAGCTGGGTTCTGAGGCTTGAACTCAGGCTGCCAGGCTTGCATAGCAGCTGAGCTGCCTCCCAGGCCCCAATTCTTATTGGTATTCTTGTCATATTCTAGCATACCTACTTGATTTCCTCTTAGTCCCATTATCTTATTTAACATTAAAAAAAATCCCAACACATGCTAGAAAATCTAGCACAAATTCTCAGTTCCGGTGATCTTTTTCCTGTAAAATAGCAGCATCTGATTGGTCACTTTGTGATGCCTCTTCCCTTTCCTAGTCTCTGAGGGGATTTTCTGGAACACAGACTCCTCTTGTCTTTCAGTTATAGTCTACATTGGCTTTGCAGGTTAATGTCAGTTTTATAAGCACACCATGCAAGCCATGTGATGTGGCCTTGCTTCTGTAATACCATTTCTGTTTTGAGTCAGCTATCTTTTACTCTATCTTTCAGTAGATCTTTCTAGAATTTCTACCTAGGTTTTCTTCCTTTTGCAAACACAATATTCTTACCAGAAATAGCCTTTTCTTGATTTTCCTGCTAAACCTTTCAGCCATAATAATGCGTCTTATGAAGACTTCCTAGATTAAATATAAATATCACTTTCACTGTGAGGTGACCCTGTCTCTGTTGCTCAGTCCTTCAAGTACTCTACTATGTGGTCTCAGATCCTTGCTGTTGGGCACTTGTGTTTATAACTTTTTTTCTGGTTCATGGAGTGACTTTGCCTCTACTAGACAGGCAGTGAATCCTTAGACTGAAGTCCTTTATTGGCAGGTGAGACTTTTGCTATCGGCTCTTACAATCTTTCTGCCCCCTCTTCTGAAATGGTCCCTTTGCCCTGGATGAGTGAAGTTTAATGTAGGAGTCCTGTCCAGGGACCCACACTCTGCAGACTCTCATTCTCTATGCTCTGGCCATTTGTGACCTTCTGTATTCATGGCCCTCTGTTGCACGAGGGAGCTTTATTAATGAGAGTTGGGAGATGCATTAGTATTCTCTCCAACCTTTGTTCCACTGGTGTCGAGGTTCCATTATAAGTGCATCATGCAAGGTTGAACAATTTACAGTCTCTGTGTGTGTGGTCAGTTGTGGAACTCTGTAATAATCTCTGTCTGTTGCATAAGAAGCTTCTTTGATGGGTGGTGACGGGGATACTTGTCTGTAAATGTAAGGATCCATATTTAGTCCATAGGAAGAAATTACACTTCTCTAGGGATGTGATGGCCTTGGAGTTTTCTCTAAGATCTGTGACTCCCCTGCCGTGTATATTCGGCTACATCTACAGTACTAGACATGAGTTTCCTCGCATTGAGTGGGCCTTAAGTCCAATCAGGTAGCTGTTGATTTCCCCCAAGATGATTATAGTGCCACTTCTGCCCCAATATAGTTTTCTGTGCCAGTCATCATTGTGGTTGTCAGGCCTTAAAAGTGGGGTTTGACCATCAGTTGATGATCTCCCTTAGCAGTCAAGCTGCATATTCTTATCCAGTAGGACTGCCTTTGCTGATTGCAATAGTGACATTTCCCCAAGACCATGCCAACTTCTGCTTCACCAAGAAGCCTTCTGCTGTGCTTCTGTTTATTTTTCTCACCACATTTATTGTCTTCTGGACATAAATTATAACCTGATGCTCAAAGCTTCCTCAGAGTGTCTAGGGGTACAGACATCAGGCCCTATCAGTTCATCAGATTGATTGCTGTAAACATCCTAATATTTCCAACAATTATGATCTGTTTTCTCATCTGTATTACCTTCCTTCTGAAAGTTATTTATATTTTATTAGAATATTCTTACTGCTTTTTATTGAGAGTTGTGGTTACCTTTATGTGCTCAACTACAGAGACCCCATCTTATATTTCTATGTACTTCCTTTCATTTACTGTTTACTTGTTGACTGATTAGTTGAAAGTTAAACAACATTTTAGCTGTTCAAATCACTATAAGGAGAGGAAAATGTGTTTTCAACATCGTATGGACAGAATGCAATTCAAATGAGTTTGTACAGGGCAAACAATCCATTAGACTTTTCTTGGTCCACTTTTCATTAGATACGAGCAGAAGAGAGCACTGATTTTGGAGTCATAACATCTGAATGTACATCGGAGTTCTCCATACCTTCAGTCAGGTTAAAATCCCCTTCTTTCTTTGTTTTGTTTTGGTAACAGGCTCCGCCTCGTGCTTCTTTTCTCCTGCCCCACACCCCAGTGCTGTGCTCAGGTTTAGACTCTGTTTTTTTTTTTTTTTAATGTTTTGATTAATTTTTAATTTTATGTCTATGAGTGTTTTACTTGTATATATATGTAAATGCACCCATGTTGTGCAGTGCCTATGGAGGTCAGAAGAATGCAACCATGTGGGTGCTGGGAAGTGAACCTAGGTCCTATGGAAGCACAGAGATTGCTCTGCTCCTAACCACCGAGCTATCTCTCTAGCCCTTATTTATTTAGTTTGAGCTAAGTTCTTGCTTTCAGCCCAGGGTTGCTTCGAACCGGTGATATTCCTGCCTTACTCTCCCAAGGAATTTGTAGTTTAAAATGGGGATAGGGCCCCCTTTCTCGCGGCTTTTGTGAGGACTAGTTAACATTTATTAAAAGCTTGTCTTATTCTAAGAACTCCACCAAGGCTAATTATTTTATGTTATTTCTTCAAACTGAGACAATCTGGGGTATGTTCTCTAAGCTTGATTATAGATGGGAAATATTGGAGATCTAGCTATTCAGAATTCATAAAAATCCATTTATTTTCTGACCTGGATTATATGAGATATTCTGAATTGAATTTAAAAAATGGCAAGATGTTTTTCAGTCCTTTAGTTTTTTTTCCCCTAGTTACAAATACTGAAGAAATTGGAAAAAAAAAAAAAAAGAGAGAAAGACTTAGAAACTTTGGTTAAAACGAATCAAATTTTGCAAGATAGATTTCTCTGAATTTATCTGGTAGCACCCTGGAGAAGTGTTCTTCTTGTTGAATGTGTTTCAAAGAAAATATATTTTGATTTAGCCTGTAGGCTGAAAGAGCAACTTGTGCATGTCTGTTCTCATGTTTACACATACGCTCAGACTATTGATATGGTAAACACATCTTAAGGCACTCAGCAGCTCTCATCAGTGCATAGAGCAACAGCCCTGTGATCCAACAATGGGACATCTGTGGAGCTAGTGAACACAAAGAAATATTGGAAAGCAAGTTCACTGGCACATGGGGAAAGCATTAGCCAACAGAGCACTTAGAGATTAGACGTATGACCACACAGTGGAGAAAAAAGACTTTGAATCTCTCAACATAAAATCTTGGCTTTGTACTCTCTAGTTTAAATATTGACTTTTGAAATAGGATGAAAGTTGATCTATGCCATGTCGCAATATCTTTCTCACCACATGTTAAGTGGCAATAACACAACCCTTTGGGATAGCTAGTGGTGTGCTTTCTCTGATTTACAGCCCTGGTAATTCTTCTTGTTTAGGGCATACTTTATATATGAATGAGCATTGAAGCTAAAATTAGCTTTAAGCTTACCTAATAACTCTCATGTTTATGACTTATGAATGTTTGGATTTTAAAATATTTAAACTTATAGATTTAATTGTTCTCAGAAAATTATAATAAGAATATAATCATAAAAACAAACATGTGGATCAATTGCACTTTATGGCAGCTGTTTTAAAAGAAAATGGAATGCTTAAGCACCCATAGAAAAACATAGTGTTTTTTTTCTATAAGAAAAACAGATATGTATTCTTAGTTAAATTTTAAAGAATATACTATCAAGAAAAATTCAAAGTTTTAAATTAGTCATAATATTGCTTTTCCAATGGATAAGTGGCTATTGAGTAATTAACTCATTATATGGAACTATGTAGAAAATCTTCCAGGACCTAGGCAATTTCAGAACTTTCTCTTCCTAGGTCTATGAGGCATTGGTGTCTTCTGTAGAATATGACAACTTTCATGCCTGCAAAGTATTGCATTTCATTAGTTATACCTAAGATTTCTAGAAGTGCTGACTAGAGTCCAGTGGATGCATTTGCGCAGAAGGACGTCTGGGTTCAAGAGCTTGGCTGGATAGGGCTTAGCTTGGATGTTGTAATGCATGAGTTCTGATGGGGGTTTGGAGCATGGGGGGAGCTGGGTTTGATTGGGAACCATTGTATGAGAAAAGTAAAAAAAATTAGAATGGACATATAAGTTGAAAACCTAAAGTTTGATGATGAATTTTAGGTTATTAACAGTTGCTGCAAATACTTGAAATGGTAGATTTAAATTGGAAATTTTTTATGAAAAAACCTAGCTGCTCCCAAAGGGATAATATGGGAGATTCTGAAAGTTAATGTAAGGGAAGACCCCTGGAGAAATATTAGTCAGCCTGAGATGGGAAGATTATTTGAGAAGAGGAGGCAGGTAGGCTTGCATTTTCAACTGTATTTATGTATTTATATAGGATTCCATAACAAAAAAATCTCTATAAAGTTGTGTTATATATAAGCCCTGCAAGTCTTAAGAAAGATAAAACTGTAGAATTAATGGCTAGATTCTGCTGATATTTTTCTTCACCAGGTGAGATAGGAAAACCAGTAATATGTTCTTAGAGTAATGATGAAAAGTATTG
This sequence comes from Rhizomys pruinosus, assembly GCA_009823505.1. Taxonomy (NCBI): domain Eukaryota; kingdom Metazoa; phylum Chordata; class Mammalia; order Rodentia; family Spalacidae; genus Rhizomys; species Rhizomys pruinosus. The sequence continues at coordinate 1,942,702 of VZQC01003122.1, read as the reverse complement.
AAATTGAAAAGGCTAGAGACAACCAGATGTTCAGAAAGTAAAGACTGCCACAAACAAAGCACTCCTGTTACAGATAACTATATCAGTCCCATTTGTAGAAAGCAACTTTCTGTAATTGCATTTCATTTTTATTAGCTTAACATAGTAATTTCCATTTGCAAGTGTTTTAGCCCATGGGAAAAGTATGTTTCCATTAAATCAGGAAGTATATGCTATTGTGATCATAGCTCAGAACACCCATGATATCACATATTTTTAAACGATCATCTTTTTTCTTTTTGTCACTTGAAGCCATCAACAAAAGGGTAGTAATAATAACATATTCGTAGTTTTGATTACTTTTCCGATTAGTAGTTACACAAGTATAAACCATGCTTGTAGCTTTATAGTCAGGGAGCTTTTCTTTGTACATTCTGGAATATTTCCAGACATAATTGCTTAATCATATTTGGGCGGCTTAAATATGTTTTATTTGCTCAGAGAGTGCCAAAGCTGACAATGGGAGAGATTAGAAACTGGTGGCAGTGGTGACCACACCCTGCTTCAGGTGTCTTATTCTTTGACAAGGCGAGCATCCGAGTGGAGGAGTATTGTGAGGTTTAGCCACGAGACCTAGCGAGGACCGTGTTTCAAAAATAAAGTGGCCTCCCAAGGCTCGGGATCATTGTAAAAGAGGAGGCGGAAAGATTGTAAGAACTGGAGGGCGTATGAGCAGAAGGAAACAGAATCTTCCCGATAACCGGTCAGTTACTCATACGAACTCACGGCAAAAGTGACAGGATGGACAAGTTCAATGCAAGCTCAAACCAGACAAAATCCCAGCATAGACATGGTGGAGTGGATAAGGAATCCCAGCCCAACCCAAAGAATGTCTGGTAATTGATGGCTCTGGGAGGGGGGAGACAGTGTTTTATAGGGATGAGACTATTAATGGGCCCAGTGGATTGACCCACACTGAAGGACATTTGAGGACACAAATCTGACTCTATAGGGTGTATTATATATATATTATATATAATATATATTCAATTGTATATTTATACATTGTATATATATACAATTTATACAATGTATAAATATATACATTGTATATATTATAAATTATATATATATACATATATATATATATATATATATATACATTGAATTGGGTGGGGGTAAGGGGGAGAAGGAGTGGATAGGAGAGGGGATATAAATCTTATGAAAATCAATAAAAATTTGAATAAAAATTCAATGAAAAGTAAACTTAAAAAAGAAAATTACAAAATTGTAATTTAAAGGTACTCTCCTAAAAATGGCAAGTTAAGAAAGTGATTTTTATGGGTTTTCTAAAAAGTTTAAATAGAAATGATACACTGAGTTCTGGGTAGATTATGTTTATTTAAAAATTAGACATACTTAATTGGTCACATAAATTTCAGTCAAAAAATTTACATTGTTGGTTTTTTCTTCTCTACTAAAATGTTATGCTGGAGGAATGTTGGAGAAGTAGCAAGTCTAAAGTAACTTTCTATTCCTTAATGCAGTTGTATGTGTGATCACTGTGTTGAAAATTGAAGGCAGCTCTTGGAGTGGGCTGTGGGCTGGTGCATGGCCTGCAAAGTGCTGATGCTTGATAAGCAGTCTTTGCCTCGACTTTGGGACTTCCCTCCACGTTTTCTCGTTCTAGATTTCCCTGGTGCTCTGCCTGTCCATACTTCTCAGCTTCAACCTATTCATTTGGTTGATTTTCTAGCGGTTTTTCTAGATAGGCAGGATCCTTGGTCTGCTGTGTTCTACCAATCCCAGTAATTATATGATTCTCACACAGACACTTGCTCAGTACTCTGCAATTGCCGGCATACAAAATTGTATGTTTGGGACTGGGAGATGAGTTTGTAGGGTAAGAGCTAGCTGTACAATTTGCCAGGTTGAGGGCCTAATCTTTAGAACCCACCTAAAAGCCATGGGTGACAGCAAGTGTCTGTAAACTGCAGTCTTGTTGGGTAGAAACAGGCAGATCCCTAAGGCATACTGGCCAGCCAGCCTACCTACACCTGTGAGACACAGGGTTGCTGTATCTCAAAAACTACAGAGAGTGATAAAGGAGAGCTCATTGTTGACTTTTGGCTTCCATACATGTGCACATGGGCATGCATGCACATGAATGTATATACACATACAGAATTTGGTGCTTAGTGTATTCAAAACCCAAAGGCCTGGCTGGGCATGGTGGTGCACGCCTTTAATCCTAGCACTCAGGAGGCAGAGGCAGGTGGATCTCTGTGAGTTCAAGGCCACCCTGGTCTACAGAGTGAGTTCTAGGACAGCTGGGGCTGCAGGGAGACCCTGTCTTGGAAAGACCAAAAAGAAAAAAAACCCCAAAGGCCTTTATAATATTATATATATATATATGTATTTATTATATATAATATATATTATAAGAGTAATATTCTTAGAATACTTGTACCCCATGAAAATGCTTACATTTTTGGGTGACAGGATATTTAAAAATACTCTATCTGCTTTGGAGGAATAACAGATACAGTCTACATTTGTGATGAAATAATACAGACAGCGTAGTAGAAATCTTCTGTCTCAGCTGGGCGTGGTGGCGCACGCCTTTAATCCTAGCACTTGGGAGGCAGAGGCAGGTGAATCTTTGTGAGTTCAAGGCCAGCCTGGTCTACAGAGTGAGTTCCAGGACAGCTGAGGCTACAGGGAGACCCTGTCTCAAAAAGTCCAAAAAAATATGAAATATAAAAAAAAAAAGAAATCTTATGTCTCTGCTTCATTTGTTCCTTAGTGCTTATCAGCAGTACACTATACAGTTCACTTTTGGGCTGTGTTTATTATTTATACTCTCCACTGAAGTGAAAACTCTATTTGGGGAAAAAAGTTTGCCTGCTTTGTTCTCTGCCTCTTTAATATTAATAATGGTGCCTGGCATTTAAAATGCTCAATAAATATTTCTAGACAGAATTAGATAGTTTTTTTTTTGTTTTGTTTTGTTTTTTATGTGTATGAATGTATTGTCTGCATGCAGGTCTGCGCGCCTGTGTCGTGCGATGCCGCGGAGGTCAGAAGAGGGTCTCAATTCCCCTGGAACTGGAGTTCTCCTGGAACTGGAGTCACAGACAGTTCTCAGCCTCCATGTGGGTGCTGGGGATCAAACCTGGGTCCTCTGCAAGAGCAGTCAGTGCTCTTAACCGCTAGGCCATCCCTCCAGCCCCAGATAGTTTTTTAAAGAGTTAATAATCATTCTTTTTTGAAAGCCTTGTGCCATTTTACACATAAACAGAGTGTGATTCTTTCACAAATCTTTAAATGGTTCATAGCTATAGTATAGATTATCTTAGTTACTTAGAAACTAAGATTTTTTTTTTAGTTTTTATTATTTATTTTTTTATTGATGTTTTGTGTAATTCATACATCATTTTTCAATTCAGTTCAGGCATATTCCCCTTTTCCTTCCCCCTTATATACCTGATTTTCTTGTTATAGACCCTTAAGTTACATTTTTTTGTGGGCCCACTAAAGTCACTGAAATCAATTCTACCATATTTAATAGATCTTAAGATATACAGTTATGGGACATTTTGCAGTTGCTGGATTTGGGAACCTGTTTAATATTATCATGTGACAGTTACCTCATTTTTCCCCGAATATTACATGAAATTGTGGTGGAGCAATATAAATAATAGTGTTTTGAATTTTATGAACTATCTCAGTTATTATTTAAAGTTTTAGGTAGTTTTGAGAATTATTAAGATTTCATTTATAATTGTATATGCCACACTTGAAGGCGAAACCACTGGAAAAAAAGCTTTTAAAAAAATCCCACAATGCTTTCCTTTGATTATTTTTTATACTTACATCAGTTACCCTAACACACTAGTAAGCGACTCATCACCCAGCAGTGATTGCAAGGCCTCTCGCACACAGAACATGCGGTGGAAACTGGCAGTGAGACCAGTCCCACTGCACAATCCCAGCCTTGGAACTCGGCAGGACAAGGTGTGGAGGGTGTTCTGCGCCCTATGGGCTTCCGGTAAAGGACTCTGGTGCTGAGTGTGGACAGATCTGAATATCAGCCCAGGTGTTTCTTATATGTGAGTTGCTCCTAACGGTATACTTTTCACCTCTAATAAAACAAAGGTCCTCTCCAGAGGCTTATTAAATCTCAGAGAGAATATTGGAATCATATGTTAGATTTTTGTGAAAGTCTAGAATATATCTCCCAGGTCAGAAAGTCACCCAAGCTTTCTGGGCCTCACTTTTAGCACCTACGTGAAGAAAACTAGACTACAGAATACAGTAAATAAAGATGACTGCTTTTCCCTCTAGAGTGGCTTGGTTTAGAAGAGTGTGGTTTCTCTCTCTCTCTCTCTCTTTCGCGCGCTCTCTCTCTCTCTCTCTCTCTCTCTCTCTCTCTCTCTCTCTCTCCGTGTGTGTATTGGTTTAGAAAAGAGTATGTGAACTCAGTAAATATATTAATTCAATTAATCACTGCAGACAAATTTTATCAATGCAGTCTATTATTCTAATCCTCACTTTAAGGAAAAATAGCTAAGTACTATCTGTCACTCACATCCATTAACTGCAGTGCTTACTGTTATATGATGCTTCAATTGTAGGCAGTAATGTTCTATCTACTTATCTTCTTGGGCTTATTTAGCTTAATAACACAAAAATCAGATCTAGTTGGCATTTCATGTTTTATTTATTGGTATATTTATTGTTTTCAACATTTAAAATTATTAGAACACTTCAAATTATTTAACAAAATTCAAGTTTTTAAAGCATCTAGTCTCTTTGTATGTAATTTATTTTTGGTTGTTTGGTACAGAATATCACCCTACATCCCAGGTTGTCTAGGAACATACTAAATAAACATAATTGAATTCATAGCAATCCTCCTACCCTACCCTTCTAAGTACTGAGCTAACAAGTGTGATCCACCATATAGGGCTATATTTATGTTTTAATAAAATTAATATACTTTTTATCAGTAATAAATCAACTCATTTACTTTATTTTATTTTATTATTATTATTTTTTGTCTTTTTGAGACAGGGTCTTCCTGTAGCCCCAGCTGTCCTGGAACTCACTGTATAGATCTGGCTACCTCTGCCTCCCAAGTGCTAGGCTTAAAGGCGTATGCCACCACACCCTGCTTCATTTTCTATTTTTTTCTATATATTGTTTTCTTTGTTTCTTTTTATTTATTTTTTAATATATATTTTGTACAAGATTATCAAATCTAGACCTGTGTCCCCCACCCTATCCCCCCACCCCACCACCCTACCAGAGCTCATGTATTCTGCCAAACATGCTTTTCATCTCTTTCTTAGCCTTTCTTGATATTCTCCATGTGGAAATTGACTGTTTTGAGCAGAAGTTCACTGTTTCATTCAGTTCTTTGATGCAGTCTTTTCTGTTGTTGTTGTTGTTGTTGTTGTTATTGTTTCCAATATGCATCACTCCCAACTGCTTGGACAAAAGCTCAAGGGGCCGTGCACAAGAAATACGTACAACTAGGTAATTGGCACTAGCATCCACAGATGAGGGATAGCATTCCTTGTTTGTTTTTCTGGGACTGTGTTACTTCACTCAGCATGATGTCTTCTAGCTCCAGCCATTTTCCTGCAAAGCTCATGATGTCGTCTTTCTTTACTGCTGCATAGAACTCCATTGTGTAGATGTACCACATTTTCTCTATCCACTCGTCAGTTGAGGGGCATTTGGGTTGGTTCCAGCTCCCTGGGCTTCAGGAGGCCTTGGGAGATCTCCCTATTTTCTATTTTTAATTTAGAAGTTTGGACAGTTTATTTCTCATATACCTTTTCAAATTTAAGCCTAATTTCATCTTAAAGTATTTCATGTGTTAGATAAATTCACTAGGAAAGTGTATTAGTCACTTTTCGGTTGCTGTGATAAAACACCATGACCAAGGAACTTATAAAAGGAAGAGTTTATTCCCTGGGCTTTGGGAAAGGGCACAAGGGGGTGAGAAGAAAAACAGTCTAATTTCTTTGGAGTTGTCATTTTGGACTCCGTCTTTCAGGGTTTGTTTCCCTTCATGGATTGACAGTGAACCTTTCCCAGTGATACCCTTTTTAAGTCCATATTAACAAAGCACAAGCTATTGGATGTACAGGCATTTTAAGCAGTACCACTTATTTTATGTCAAGCTAGCTGTGACATAGACACATTATGTTGGATGGCATGCTAATCCGCAAACTGTGGTTTCTCTCTCTAAAGGGTGACAAGTTTTTACTGTGGCTCACAAGATCGCCCAACCACCAGAGAACACAAGCTTTTGGCATCCGCTTGTGAGTTATTCCTCCAAGGAGAGAGCCAATAGCCAAATTAGATTTGGGGATATAATATATAGACCTTTGGCTGCCACTGTTTGCACAGTATCTCCAGGCATGTTGAGGTGTAGCTGTATTGACGCGGGAGTTCTTGTTTGTCTCAGGGAGACACAATATTTTTGTTGTATTGCTAGTGAGGCCTTTGGTAACGCTCTCTAGCCTGTTGCAGAGGTCCAAGTTGTACAGCTAGCAAGTGACATCTTATACATTTTTTCATGCTCACACCAGGTCTCTTACGAAACAGGGACTGTAACTGCCTTTCTCCTCTCCTCATATATCCCACTTATAGGCAAAAGGCCTTTATGAATTATGGGGGGGGGGCGGGTTTGTAAATCCCCTAGCAACACGAAACTGCGGAGAGCTGGCGTGGTAGATTTAGGGCCGTGGAGAGATAGGGGTGAATCATGAGACTACAGGAACATAGTCTGGACTCCTGATTGATCAACATGTCTGTGCATACAAGCTTCTCCAACTGGTTTATGGGAACCTTGGGTTGTTCAAAATTTGGACATAGATACTTGCAAAATGCACCAATTACCTGATTGTATGACATAATGAGTGACATCAATGCTATCTGCAAACAACTGTGTCATTGTATTGTAGAATCCCTTAAAAAAATAAATTAAAAAAAAATAAAAAAAAAAAAAGGAAGAGTTTATTTGAGCTTACGATTGACAGTTCCAGGGAATTAGAGTCCGTTGTGGCAGGAGGCATGGCGGCTGGAGCTGGAGCAGCAAGCCGAGGGTCACTTCTTGCAAAGAGCACAGGAAGCAGAGAGAGGGTGACTGGAGACCATGAGGCTTGTTAAACTCACTAAGCCTGCCCCCAGTGACATACTTCTTCTAGCACGGCCACACCTTCTAAGACCTCCAAAAACAGTGCCACCAACTGGAGACAAATGTCTGAATACTTACAGCCTATGGGGGATACTCATTCAAACCACCACAGAAAGTATAGAGGTAAACTATGATCTTATTTAAACAAAATGCTGGGTTTGTAGATGGTTTTAAGTGCATTTGATTTTCTTGGTCTTTTTGAGACAGACTAGGCTCTCCTTGTAGCCCCAGCTTGCCTGTAACTCACTATGTAGACCAGCCTGGCCTTGAACTCACAGAGATCCGCCTATCTCTGCATCCTGAGTGGTGGGTTTAAAAGCTTGCATCACTATGGCTGGATATAAACTCATTTAAAAAATTTTTTTATGTGTGTGAATGTACTGTCTGCATGCAGGTTGGTGAACCCGTGTCATGCAATGCTGAGGAGGTCAGAAGAGGATGTCGGATTCCCCTGGAACTGGAGTCAAAGACGGTTCTCAGCCACTATGTGGGTGCTGGGAATCGAACCCAGGTCCTCTGCAAGAGCAGTTGGTGCTCTTAACTGCTGAGCCATCTCTCCAGCCCCTATAAACTCATTTTTTTAAAAGCAAAAGTCTCTAAGACATTTGAAAGAGCTCATATTAGTCAGTCTTGTCTCAGAGAGATTCTGGGTCCTGTCTAGTTAATAGTATCACAATAATTTCATTGTAATGTTTTGCATTTTAAACTTTCTATCTGATTTTTAGCCATTTCTGTAACATTTCCCCTAGATCCAAAAGTGCAGATTGATAGCTCGCTTTGTTTATTTATTATATTGATTTTAGTTATGTAATAGATTGTTCTAATCCATAGCAGCTTAAAGCCACAATTGTTCAGTGGTTTCACAGCATCTCTGGTTTTAGACATTGTTGTGGGGTTGAGCTGTTTGCTTCTGGCCAGGGTTTCTCATGTATTCATAGCTCAGTATTGGAGTAGAACAGAGGAGACAGGGGTAAGTCTGGAATCTTCCTATTTTCATAGAGCTGTGTGCCCATCCACTGAGCTGGTTCTGGCTTCTGAGTAGTGTGGTAATCAGCAGCTAATACAGTTGCTGAGCATTTCAGGAAAGAGCAGTAGAGTGAGCAGAGAGAATGCCCTTGCCTTCTTTGATGTGTCTGTAAAATCAGACAGTGTGCTATGATCAAGAACTCCAGGTGCAGGAATGCATGTGAGTGGTATAGTAGCTGGCAAGACCATGTGGGCGGGATGGCTGCCATCTATGGAACTTATGATCTCCCATCCTCTTACCATAGCCCCTCACAGCTCTCTACATGGAAAGTACCTTCACTTCTGTCCTCATAGTCACCAGATCTTATTCCATTATTACATGAGTTTGTGTCTTGTGTTCTAGTTCAAATCTCAGTGCACACAGGGAGTGAGACTTCTTCAGTAATGAAAACCTTGAGCTGGTTGTCCTTGTGAACACTTTTGAATTGACAGACAAGTTAACGGGCTTTGTCACGTTCAACATTTGATGCTGGGAAGTTGTGGGAAAAATCTAATTCTTCCTGTTCTAAGAAGAGAAGGTGGCTGTTGTAGTCCATAGTAGTCCGGCAACCTGATGGGCATGTTGTCCTTTCTCTGCTCTTCCCCTTGCAATTGTTCCTGCTGCCTTGGTACCTCCACTGTACTTCGGTCTCCATCTTTGGGCTTATCATTCTTTTTCCAGAATACCATGGCCTGTGTTCACCACTGGTGATTCTTTCATTTTCTTCTTATGCATGAGCATTTGGGAATCCAAAGGCCGCCCTTTATCTTTGTTTCATCCAGTTTCCTTCTGAAATCTTTGTGGGTTTCTTATGCATAAATTCGTAATCCACTGTATTGGCAGAAATCACACACCCAACATTTAGAGATAAGCACTATTTGACCAGGTCTGCCTGTGAGGATGCTGAAGAAATAAGCTTCTGAGAGGCCCTGTTCAGCAGACAAAGTCAGCTACTGTGTTTTTAAGAGTCACTGGAGAGATTTTAATGGCATGAAAGCATCTATGAGGCTCTACTCTCAAATTCCTAAGTGGTAATCAAGACTTTTCTAGTTACCTTCTCACCTTTATTTGTCTTTCTGCTGATGCCTAGTTATTTCTTTTCTGATGTTAGCTCTCATTTTCAGACTGTTTAGTCTCTGGTCTGACAGAGGACACAGAAAAGTTTTGTTGTAACCCAACAACCTATGTCTTTGTTTTTAAATAGTTCCCCTAAAATTTGCTGAAAACATATAGCCTATTTTTAACTTACCTCCATCTATCCACATCATAAAAACAGTAGGAAGCCAATCCCTCTTCTCCTTTGCTGGATACCTGGAGTCTATTATATACTTATTCTATTTTCATCATCAATGGGATGAATTTATTGCTTAATTTTCTGCCACTCTTAGTTAAAGTCCCTTCACCTTCCTTTGACATAGTTTAGAGGCAGAACAAGGGGAGTTTGGAGCTGCAAGACTGTCCAGTCACATTTTTCATGGTAGTTGCTGGTTTCTCCACATTGGTAGCTTGGTCTTTCTAACAGTACAATATCCTCTGGAGCACGAGGGTGTTAAAGTGGTAGCTAAAACTTTCCAGAACATGTATTCTGTTGAGTAAGGTGTGACATGAATCAAATTTTATGATTTAGCTTTCGAAGTCAGAGAATGTCACATTGCCATGGTTATAAACTCACCCAGATTGAATGAGAAAGAACTGACACCCTCCCCATGGGTGGGTTCTTAAGGCCCACTGTAAGAATGTTTGGGGTAGGAGAGATTGTTATAAGTGCCTTAAAAATATCTCCCACAATTCTTTATATCCAATGTTTGCAAATTAACTCTAAAATTAGTAAAATGTTGATGTGACACATTTTGTTTTAAAAGAAAATCCCTTAAAATCTGTGCTTTCCACTTTCAAATTTTATAGTCTAAAGATCTAGTCGATTTCTATTTATAGCATTTAATGGTATTTTATGTTTTTTATGATTGTGAATGGTACATGCTTTAACTTTTATCAAGTTCTCAGACGTTCAGAATCTATGAGTGCCAATACTTTTGATGGGCTAGTTATTAACCCTTTAGATTTGCTTAAGAAAAGAGGGAACATGTTACTTAAATGATGACAAATTATGTCTCTTCCCAAAATCTGCTTATGCATTTTTCTGTCTATCGGCAGATCATCTCAATGGTTCTTAAAATTAATCTTGTAATGTATCAAAGGCCATATGGCAGTATTTCTTGACTATGAATCATGAGCTCTTCATTAGACAATAGTGCTTTGGATGAGGTCTCAACTGCTTGCATGTCTTTATTGGTGACCCCACCAGCCCAGCTGATAATCTGTCCATAGGTATGTGGGCCACATGGGCTTCAGCCAGATTTTGGCTGTTCTGGATGTTTGGTCTACATAGTTTGGACCCATTTGCTGTGTCATACTGTTTTGAATTCCTCCTTGTGCTGAGCAATAGCACTGCCTAGCTCACTTTGAGAGAGAGCCGAGCATGTGGCACCATTTGTGATTCAAGACCCAAATATGTGTACTTTTTTGAAACACATGTATATGCAACCTTCTGTGAGATTTCAAGGAATAATGTTCCTTGTAGCTCTTTTAGATTAATCAAAGGTGACAAGAAATGAATGGACAAAAATTCTAAGTCATACATGTCCTAAAAAGTCCATCACATCTTGGCATTTGTAACTACAGTCAATGAAAGCCCAGTCATCACAGAATTTGAAGGCAGTGTCTCTAGAGAAACTAAGGTTATTAGCTATAGATTGAATCATATTTTAAAATAGGAGCAATGTATGCTTCTGGTACAATGAGTTAGATTTAACTTAATTGCTTAGCCCATGTCATAGATACCATTTTGCCTGTAAAGTTCACTCTTACGAGAATTTCTCTGATGTACTGTGCATCCTAGTAAGATGTATAGTGGGGTGGAACTTTACAGAAACTGATTTTTAAGACTATTGAGCTATCTTCAAACTTACAGTCAATTTGGGCAAAATGTGTTTGGGGTACGTAAAGGAGTACCCTATGTTTATCCTGTATTGACTGGTTGAACTTTGTGTTCCCTTGAGTAGTTACTTATTTGATATTATAACTGAGCCCTGGGAGCTGCTTCCCCAGGGAGCTCACAACTCTACACAATGTGAAATTGGAGTTTAGCTGATGAGTGTCTGTTTGGGATATGACCTGTACTTGATCACTATATTAGCCCACATGGTTGATTTAGTATGATCAGTTATGAATAATGAAAAAGAAGAATGCTGGACACTGTGGTATGCACTTGTAGTCCCAGCTATTTGGGAGACTGAGACAAGCTGGTTGGTTGAGCCTAGAAGATCAGGGCTAACCTTGGCAATATGTTGAGATCCCAGCTCTAAAACAGTAAAAAATGTAAAAGAAAAATATATCCCTACATCCTTCTGTATTTTTTCTTCTCATGAGATCTAAAGTTATAAGCCAGTGTGTACTAGAAGTGCACACAGGGAATGCATGAACGCCTGCATCAGAGTGTACATAATTGCATTGAGGATCTCCAAAAGAACTATTTTTCATCTAAACTATTATTTTGTTTTAGAGAAAAACATTTAAACAACTGCTTTCATTTTTGTTCTGAATGAGAACTTGCTTTATAAAGAAATGTATTCCTAAGGTAGAATGTTCCTTTTTACTAAATGTCTAGGTAAAATGAAAATAATTCAGTTCTTAGCAGAAATTTTAAGTAAAAATTTTAGCTTTCAGTAGTTATGTATGTCATTAGGCTAAAATTTGAATTTTTTTTGTATTGGTCTAAATTAATGCACCTCAGCCGGACCTCACATCAGAGTCTCTGGAGAGCTCTGGAGAGCTCTTCCTGCAGAGACTGGATCCGCTCCTTTGGAGATATGGCTCAGACATCTGCATGTGTCAAACAAAACCTTTCAGGTGGTTTTTATGTGCTACATATTTAAGAACCACCTGCCTGAAACAAGCTCATGTAGCAGCCCTGGGTGTTAGACTTCATGGTGTCCCCTGTTCCCAACCCCAACTTGTCTTGACATTTAGATACTAGAGAGTCTCAGCCAAAGAGCTTTCCACCAGCAGTTCCTCTGTCTGGAAGGTTTTCCCAAACTTTTAAAACCAAACTTGTTGCATCACAGTTGTCAATAAATATTTTCTGAATGGATGAACATAAACATGTTTATGAAAAATGATTGTGTGATATGCATAATTATTTTCTTCACCCCTCCATAAAGTTATATGTAATCATATTTTAAGTATTATAGATATTTATAGGTCTAAATAAGAAATGTGAACAGAGAGGAATGAAACCTAGAAATGTGACGAATCCATTAATGGAAACTTAAGGGTGGTGATACTGAGTCTGAGGTAGTTATGCCTCTGAAGTTTCCTTCTCCACAGCTATATTTTGAGTCATACCATCTCTGTACCAGGTCCCACATTTGAAATTTCCTTGGCTTTTGGGTTGACTTATCCAATTTTAAGAATTCAGGTATACCTTCTCCTCTAAAAAGCTACCACTGAGCTCTGTCTGGAGCAAGCTGATCTCTTTTATGCATGTGTCATGGCTATGGTTGGGGTCTGCTCACTGTCTGCCTCCCTGAGCATGCACATTCAGAAGAGAAGGCTGTATCTGTGTGACCAGGCCCATTCAGGTCCTCAGCAGCGTTGATTGAATGCAAGCATAAAATAGGAAGCGTTAGAACTGGTAATTAAAATTACAAAATAGATTGTCAGGAATATAAGTAAGTCAAAGTAGTTTTAATAGTATAAAGCAATAAAGATGGGATCCTAAGCCTAAGAGGAGTGTGATATTCTGTACTCCTAGGAAATTAAGAAAACAATGTTGGTGCCAATGAGTCTGAGTCGTCGCGTCAGACTGATAGGCGGCCTGTCATCTGAATGAGTTTTCATCACTCACTTGGGACTTTTTATACATTATTTACTCTTTTTGATAAACTTTTCAATAACTGCTATTCAGACAGATCCATTTCCAGTAACACCTGACACATTTTTTTCAAATGTTGCTTTTAATTGATATTGATTGCTCATAAACCCAATGATAATGTTCAGCAGCCTACTTTTAACTTTGTTGATCTCCCTAAAAGAAAAGACAGCAATCTTTGGGCACATCAATATTTAAACTTCTCTAGAAAGATGCTCTGCTTGCTTCAGAGGTACCATTGTCATAATCTGAGCACTTAAATACTATTTAGGATTATGCTAGTGGTTGGTATTCTGCCTCGAAATTTCAGCAGCCCTGCTCTGCATAATTTCACCTGATAACAAGAATTTTCAGAGTCTGTCATAAGTTGAAACGGATGTGTTTTTGCCTTACTTTTTACTACAAAGGTGTTAAAAACTAAGGAAGAGTGGTGAAATGCTACCAGGTCCCACGGAATCATCATGAGCTGCATGGTGATGTGACAACTTTACTGCTGGAAGCCCATGAGCTATATGAGCTTTTTCTTCCTTCGGTTTTCAGGTAGAAATACTACCAGCGCAAGCCCAGGCATTTGCTGTATTTCTTAGGGGGAAGAACAAAGCCTTGATAAGAAATTCACAGCGTCCAGGAGATTTTTCTTTTAAATCGAATCTGTGTTCATGCATATTTGAATCTAGTCTTGTTCTGGCTTAAGAACCACCCCCTAGAACTTGGGAGGCAGAGGCAGGCGATCTTTGTGAGTTCAAGGCCAGCCTGGTCTACAGAGTGAGTTCCAGGATGGCTGGGACTACAAGGAGACCCTGTCTNAAAAGAAACACCCCCTAGAAATACAGAACATCACTAAAAAATGTCATTCTATACAGAGACAGAGCACTGCAGATGTATCACACATGACATTTCTAGTGAACGTATGGCTTGGAATGTTAGACTGTAACATGGGATTTACGTTACAGGCACAAGAGAATCAAGGTTGAAAGGGGAGAGCCCAGCTATGATCAGGGAGAGGCCTACCTTCCATGCTGAGAACTTTGAGCCCTGTTGTCAGCAAGAGGAGGCAGAGTGACAGTATAAAGACTGATGAAGAGCTGGGCGTGTTGGTGCACGCCTTTAATCCTAGCACTTGGGAGGCAGAGGCAGGCGGATCTTTGTGAGTTCAAGGACAGCCTGGTCTACAGAGTGAGTTCCAGGACAGCTGGGGCTACAGGGAGACCCTGTCTCCAAAAAAAAAAAAGACTGATGAAGTAGTGGCAATGGAGAGACTAGCTTGGGATCATTTCAGTAGTGAACATATGTATGTGAAATCCAAGTTTGATTTTTAGCAGAGATACAAAGAGAGGAAAGAAATAGGCAAAACCCAGAGGGATTTCAAAGGCTGAATCTTGAGTGTCTGGTTTCTAATTGGAAACAGGAACGGTGGAAGCAGAATACTAATATTTGTGTGACACTGTAGATGAGCAAGTGGTAGCACCATCATCAACCAAAAACCAAAGAAACAAGGAGCTGCGTGTGTGTGCGTGTGTGTGTGTGTGTGTGTGTGTGTGTGTGTGTGTGTGTGCACATATGGGTCTGTATTGCCAATATCAAGAGAAATATCCTTTAGATTGGAAGATTACATTCTGTTTCCTAAGAGCTAATATTTTTCCCATAGGAAAACACTTTCTACTGAGATATTTTCCTACAATGTTACTGGAATATTTATGAATAAAAGCCCAGTACTTAATATGAGATAATCGGAATTTTGTGTTTCTTTGTGATCCCATGGGTTACTAGCTTACCTTTTTTGAACTTCAGTTTCTTTATGTATGAAGTTATGTACAACCAGGTTTCTTCTAAATATAATTTAGGCAGAGAAATCTCTTAAACACTTAACATGGTATGTAATTGTAAATTATTTGATTTGTATAGCCCCTGGACTTGGCTGATAATAGAGAAGGTCTTATCTTGTACATGGATTCATTAACCTAGAAACACATGTTGAGTTTCCCAAATTTTGTAATATTTTGTCATACTCTGTACTTGTGTTTTGAAAGCATCAGGTGTGAGTAGCAATTTACATTTGCTTTTCCAAATACAAATATGCATATAAAATAATTATTTTGATTCAGTGATTGAACACAAATTGCTTGTAACACAAAATAAGAACACTGAGCAGGCTACTTACTAACATGATAGGCCGTTTAATATCATCTTTTTGTCTCTTTAATTGGATCACAGAAAAATAAAGATGCAAGCATGTTCTCCACACTTCCATGTGCTGCTTTACCCATCTGTCCTCAGCTAGGTTGGCCTGGTCTTGTTCGGTTAAGAACCAAAATGAAGCTAGGCCAAACAGGTAAAAGATCCGAATGCATTTCTCCATCACCCCCCCCCCCCCAAAGGTGTCTGATGAATGCCTCTAAAAGCATATTATGAGTGCTTTAAAAACTGATGAGAGGGGCTGAGAGATGGCTCAGCAGTTAAGAGCGCTGGCTGTTCTTGCAGAAGACCTGAGTTAGATTCCCATCAACCACATGGTGGCTAACAACCATTTGTACCTCCAGTTCCAGCGTATCTGATGCCCTCTTCTGGCCTATGTAGGCATTGCATGACACAGTCACACTTACACATAGGAAATACACTCTTACACATAAAATAATTGAAGAACCCTGAAAAGATCACTTCAGTATAGTTTAAAAATATAATAATATTCATCAATATTTATCTTTTTTTAAAGTTTTTTTTTCCTTTTTTTTGATATCTTTGAGGCAGTGTCTCCCTTTTAGTACCAGCTGTCCTAGAGCTCACTCTGTAGACCAGGCTGGCCTTGAACTCACAGCCTATCTCTACTTCCCAAGTGCTAGGATTAAAGGCGTGCACCACCATGCTGGCTAATAATGATAATATTCAACACTAAGACAGTTCTATACTTTTTTTCATTTTTAGCCTTGTCATAATTTTTTTTAATTTTATTTATTTTTTATGTGTATGAGTGTACTGTCTGCTTGCAGGTCTGTGCACCCGTGTCGTGCAATGCTGCGGAGGTCAAAGAGGGCGTCAGATTCCCCTGGAACTGGAGTTAAAGACGGTTCTCAGCCGCCATGTGGGTGTTGGGGATTGAACCCGGGTCCTCTGCAAGAGCAGTCGGCGCTCTTAACTGCTAGGCCATCTCTCCAGCCCCTTGTCATAATTTCTTAGGGTTTTTTTTTACTCCACATTTCAAGAGAATTTGAGCTTCTGCCCATCTGATAGCTAGCAAAAACAGCTAACTACATTTGTATGTACACCAAATAAGAGTCATGGCTGTATTATTCATTTAAATAGAAATTGGTTTTCTCTTTCCTATTCTTTAAAAATATATGTGATTAGAAAAAGCTGATCTTGAAATGAATAACGATGTTCCTCAGCTTTACATTTTAAAGTCCTCCATATGAAAGCATGTTTATCATGGAGCAGTAAGATAAGCTCTGTTGTTTTGCTTTCTTTTCTTTCATGAACTATTAGACTTAATTTATGTCCCCATTTTCACTGCCTAATTGAATTTAATCACCCAGTGATATTTTTTATGAGCCACTACCTGATGATTAATAAATGATTTTTTTAAAAGCTTAAATTTAGTACACAAGCATTACTTGCACTCACTGCAAATGTTGCACTGATGCTACTACTGCCTTCTTCTTGGCTGGGGTTCCCCCTTTCTATCCTGAGGGAGGAATGGCTAGCTGGTTTGTGCCCCCATCTTTGGTTCTCTGCATTGATCTGACACAGACCCCTTGGTATGGAGAGCTTTGCTGTTCTCATGATTCCTATTACATTTCCATATACAATATAGTACAGATTTTTGGCATATTGCTAATTGTGGATATGTATATAAATGAAAAGATCTTCAGATGAGTCATTTCCAAAGAAAGCTATTAATGGTGGAGATAATGGCTCAGTGGTTAAAAGTTCATACTGTTCTTTTAGAGAAACTGAGTTTGGTTCTCAGCATCCACTTAAGGAAGCTTATAACCATCTATAATCCCTACTCCAGGAAATCCTAGATTACTATTGTCACAGATTTAATTGAATTTCTATTTTGCAGTGTCACTAGACCATGTTGAATTAGTGGGGAATAATTTTACTAGTTTTTTTTTTTTTTTTAAAAAATCATTTGTATATTATACAAGCTTGTGAAAATATGAAATAGGAATTAAGCAACGTTGAAGCTGTAGCTGAGAACAGAGTCACACAGTCGAGNATATATATATATATATATATATATATATAGAAGAAAAATTAGAAATTTTGACCCAGCTTGAGGCTCAGATATGGTTAATAAACAGGAAGGGAAATGAAATTAGACATTTAATACACCTGCTTAGCAAACAGCTACTACATGATAATAATTCACTATTTCTATGCTTTTCACCATTATAAAATTATTTCATTAAATGTAGTTGAGCATTATTATTGATTCAAGTTTATTTGTTCTTTTCTATGAATTGTAGAGAAATTTCTCTTATATGATAAAGTGTTTTAGTTTATTTTGGCATTAGTTTGGTGTTATTTCAAATAAAAGACCACATATTCTTTGCTGTGGCTTGCTTCTTTAGTATGTTCTTTCTTCTCAATTTACAAGCTACATTGTTCCAGTCGAAAAGAACAGATGGCCTATTTATTAATTGTGCAGTCAATATTTCTAAAACTCATAATGGATAAGTACTCAAATAAAGTGGCAGCAGTAAAGGTTAGTAGACTTATGTGTGATTTTCCTGTGGGGTCTTGGGAGCCCAAAGTATTTATTACCTGAGAACAAAGAACCTTAGAGTTAAAGGTAGGTCACTGTGTATATGATATGACTAATAATAGGTCCCCAAAGAGAAAAGGAGAACATAGTCTATAGTCTACCTTTAGCCCAGCACATTGTAAGTCAGTTTTCTTCTTCCTGTCATTTATGCTGAAGGTTACATACTCCCTCAGGAGAAAAATGACTGTAAGCTTTACCCATTTGCCCTGAGGCATGTTTCATTCCTTTATAGGGTTAAATTTTGTAGAATTTGTATCTGATCAAATTTGTCATTAGAAAACTTCACAATTATCCACTGATTAGCTTTTTAGCTTCTAACTTCAAGGATGCATTGAATTAAAGCATTAATATAAATAGATTATAATTGTAGTTTCCTAACATCTGATATTTAGTTTATTAGCAAACTAAAAATACCAGTGTCACTCATTGTAATAGTGGAGAGAGGATTAACTCATTTTCTCTGTAACCGTTTTCTTTTTCAAAGATTTTTTTTAATTATAATTAAAAAAAAATGAACTAGCATACTTTTTTTTTTTGTCTTTTCAAGATAGGGTGTCCCGGTAGCTCCAGCTGTCCTGGAACTCAGTCTGTAGACCAGGCTGGCCTTAAACTCACAAAGATCTTCCTGCCTCTGCCTCCCAAGTGCTAGGATTAAAGGCGTGCACCACCATGCCCAGTGACTAGCATACATTTTTAACAAAGTATTTTATTAAATTTTCTCCTTTACAAATTGGACTGTTGACACAGTATAAGAATTGAAATATAGTTTAAAAACTGAACAATATGGTAAATAAAATCTATTTAATCTTTCTTTGGTATATTAATTTATCTAGTTAACAAGTGCTGTATATGCAAGGTACTGCTTTGTAGAGCCCATAAAAATACATTTGAAGCTTGCTTTGTTTCTATATATTTTCAATGTTTACAGCTCTAGCAGGTCAGAAGATTTTCAGTAGTATTAGTCGTTATATAAAGGACAATGAGACTGGACTTGAGATTTACTAATTTAATTATGAAAAAAGGAGATAATTCAAGATCTTTTAATGATGTGAAGAAATTGGGACTTTCATACATTAGCTGATTTTGCTGTGAAATTGTACAGCCTGTCTAGAAAACAGTCTGACAAACTAATTAAACCCAGCTCATTAATGGACAAACAAAGGCACAAATGCACTTTAAAATCCACCTTGAGAAATGGGAAAACTGGCCACTTTGGTTTCAGAGCACATCTACCTTCTAGTAAGCTTTCGTTCTTGTGTGTGCTTGCTGTTTTAAGATAGTACACCATCCTTCTTTCTTTTTTGTCAAACCTTTTGAAAAAATAACTTTTCTCTTGTCTCACTTTGTATGCTGAACTCCCATTCCTGGGGAAACAATTTAGGCACCAATGCTTTCTCTTTTATAACCTCTTGGCTCACAGACAATCCCTAAGCATGGGTTGACATTTTGGTATTGTACATGCCCTTGGTTCCAGTGTCATGAACGTCTTTGAATTCTGTGGGCAATGGGCTCTTTTCAGCCCCTGCCATGTTGGAGCTTTCCAAAGTATTTGGCCTTACTGACTGCTCCCTCCTGAATCCTCCTCATGGGCCCTTTTCTCATTCTCTTTGTGTGGACTTCTCTGAGACAGCCTTTGAGATGTAGATTCTCAATGACTTCTCATTGTCTACACTGACTCTCAGAGGTCTCATGAGCATGTTAGGCTACAGCTCACCAATGTCTTTGTCAGCCATTTTTCCCAGGAAACACTGTGCATTTATTGTCCTCAAGGCCCAGTGCAGACAAACGACGTCTGTGCTGTTCCTGGACCCACTCTCTGTTGTGAAAAAGAAGGAAGTTTACTCTTTTGGGTAGTAGTACTACAGTGATGAGCTTTGCTGGGAAGGTGTCTATGGGAAGAGCACACCAACATTGGAACAGTGAACAGAAGGATATCAAGGGCAGATGGTTAGGTGCATGTAAGAAAAGACAAGAGGGCACACAGGCTGGAGCTGAAGCTGGGCGGAGCTGTACTTCACACTGACTGAGGCATAAGGACTGAGAAGATTGATAGGACCTTACAGACCATTGTGAGAACTTTAGCTTTGACTGAGGAAAATAAGGAACAGTACAGGTGAACATAGGATCTGGGTGGTATTCCAAGGCTTTTGTCTTGAAACTATGTGCAGACCATGTCTAGACTGGGAAAACAAGAACAGACGTTTTCCTGCACTGTAGACCAGCATACTTAGGTACCTATTAAACATATTCACTCAGATTCGGAATATATATGTCAAGTTCATTGTGTCTAAAGCTAAAATTGCCTTTTCTTCCCAGCACTGTGTTCTGAAGTTGCTGTTTGTTCTGTAACCTCTGATTTGGCAAAGACCTAGCTGCTCAAAGAAAAGCTACTCTTGACTTCTCATATGCTTCTTACCCTTCAGGCGAGTTGAAGAACAGGCATTTAAGTTCTTTATATATCTTTCACCAATTGCTAGTCCTTTCTTTTTGCTATTTAGTTCTCAATATTACAATTTCATTAGTTCATTGAGAGTTCAGAAGTCTCTTTTTTTTTTTTTCCTGTCATATAAAGATAGTGTTCTGTCCCCTCCTTTGCCTGGCCTGAGCAGAATCTACTACTTTTGAAATGTCTGATATCAAGGCAATATGTGTTATAGTCCAGTCAGACAGACATGGGATCAAACCCAGTTCTACAACTTATTTGTTATGTGATTTAGAGAAGCCATCTAAGAACTCATTTATCTTAAAAATGATTCTGGGAATGGTGGTACAAACCTTTAATCCCAGGTAGATCTCTGTGAGATGGAGGCCAGCCTGGTCTGTATAGTGAGTTACCAACTGGGGCTACAGGGAAACCTTGTCTCAAAAAAAAAAAAAAAAATCCCAAAGAAAACAAAAATTGGCAAAGCATCAACCTCAGTCAGGGCTGCTTTTAATGTTAGAATACTTCTAAATCTCAGATTAGACAGTAATTGCCCAGGAAATATTACCCCCTGACCCCGCCCTTGGCCACATATGCCAGGAAGACAGGGAAGAGACTTCATTAGTTCATAGTTTACATGGGTGTTCATTCTTTTCTTTATGATTTACTTTACCCTAAGTCTCATATGTGTGTGTGTGTGTGTGTGTGTGTTTTCATATGAGGGTGGGTGCATGCAGAAGCCAGAGGCATTGGCTCCCTCTGGAGCTGCAGTTACAGGAATTTGTGAGTTGCCTCACATGGCTTCTAGCGACCAAACTCTGCCAGAGTAGCAAGCATTCCTGAGGACTGAACCATCTCTCTAGCCTGTGTTCATTCTTTGTATAGTAGAATTCTATGTGTTTTGTCAAATGCATAATCTCACTCTTCCAACCCTACCTTTAGTTGTGCTACTCTAAAAATCCTGCTTGGTGTCTCTACTTCTCCCCTCAATAGCTTTGTAATCTATGGGGCCTTTTCAGACTGGTTCTTTTTGCTTAGCAATTAATGGATAGTTGTAATCGCATCATTGTCCAGATTCTCAACATCAGCATGCTCTCTATTAAGACTGATCTTGCTAAGAGTGTTTTCTTTTTTTTTTTTTTTTTTTTTTTTTTGAATTGGCTACTGCATGCTTTGGAATCACAGTGTGATTTCAGAAAGGGGTGTGATGTAACAAATTTGATCTCTAAATTCTTTTTGAGACAGGGTCTCCTTGTAGCCCCAGCCGTCCTGTAGACCAGGCTGGCCTTGAACTCACAGAGATCCACCTGCCTCTGCCTCCCAAGTGCTAGGACTAAAGGCGTGCACCACCACACCTGGCAAGAGTAATGTTTTCTTAATGGCAGTGTTTATCTTGTAAAAGAAAGAGCTGCCCTCATCCATCCTAAATCTTCTTATGATGTGTTGCCCCAAAGTTATAGAATAATTAGAAAAAATTCAATTAATACATTAAATTTTATTGCAGAGGAGTATAACAGAGTAACATTCATTAGAAGGTATGTTTCACAAAAACTTTACAAAGAAGTAAGCTGGATAAAAAGGTCAATGAAATAAAATATGAAATCAAATTTTTCTATTTTTAATAAATATTGGTTATCTTAAATTACAATGGATTGAGATCATATTAAGTATTTAAAATAGTTGCTAAATGGCTAGAGAGTTGACTTCGTGAATAAGAGCACTTGCGTGGTGGTTTATAGACACCTGTAACTGCAGTTCCATAATAGCTCAAATCCTCCTGTGGCCTCCATACAACCATGCAGAAAAAGCACTCGGATATATAATTTTTAAAAATCTTACACAATTGTTGGTAAATTTTATTTTGAAATGTCAATATCTCAAGTCAAGTACAAACTAAATTCTTTGCAAGTATTCATTTTGTTATGGTTAAAAAAGTATAGATATTAGCTTGGTAAATGTATAAGGATTACATCATTTTTCAAAACTCTTATACTAGTCTATGAAAATTATTTGAAGAAATGTAGCCGCCTGTCTTTATAAATCCCACGTCTGTTAACCTGACTTATCAAATCCCTCACATCCCCATTTCCAGTCTTGTTTTTATTCCTAAATACTTTGGGTGTTTCTTAGATGTGTGTGTTCCAGAAAGAAAGCTCGGTGTGCCTGTTGTGCTTTTTAAAATTTTTTTTATGCGTATGAATGTACTGTCTGCATGCAGGTTTGTGCACCTGTGTCGTGCAATGCCGAAGAGGTCAGAAGAGGGTGTCGGATTCCCCTGGAATTGGAGTTAAAGACGGTTGTCAGCCGCCATGTGGGTGCTGGGAATTGAACCCGACTCCTCTGCAAGAGCAGTTGGCGCTCTTAACTGCTAAGTCATCTCTCCAGCCCCATGTTGTGTTTTTTTCTTGCCTATATTCATTATGTTGTTCTATTTTTCTTAGTGTTCCTCTGCTTTTTCTCAAAGATCTAGAAAGTCTCGAGAAAGGAGCTGTTGTAGGTCTCGCTGGCTTGGGTGCTAATTCCTCCTGGTACCTCAGTGCCCTCTTCTTCATTATCTGATTATGTGTTGCTTTGCAACTAACCACTCCCCCTATTTAGATTATAAGGTCTTTGACAGTAAAAAACCTGGTCTCGTCACTATCTAGTTATAAGTCTTTTCTGGGAATGAATTAACTTAATGAAAAATATTAATTACTGAATTAAAGAAGAAAGATGAATTTGGGTTGTTGAAAGTTAATTGTTATACAGGACATTTTAGGCCTTTAAATGATGCAGTTTTTTTTTTCTTTTAGATTAATTAATTTGTACTGTAATATTTGTGTTGGTGGGTCATGCTCTTAGTGTACTCTCACATGGAGATGAAGTGAAGACGAGTTTGGGGCTCACTGTCCAGAGGAGCTTCCTGGTCCTTGATAGTTGGGCAAGGACTCTGGTTTTAGTCCTGCTACTGAGTTGCCTGATGACCCTGGTGAGGCAATGTTCTGGGTGGGGTGGAGCTGTAAGATCCTCCCACCTTTGATTTAATTAAGAGATAAGATTTCAGGAAAACAAACAAGTAATAATCCTTGGCAAAAGCATAAAAACATGGCTTGATATGTTTTTCTAATCCTTTATATTGTGAATGTTACACATAGTATAAATAGATAATAGGAACGGTATTTATGTTACCTATAGTCCACATAGTGGAATAGCTTGCTTTATCCCTTAATCTTAAAGACCAAAGTAAAATAATTCAAATTGCCATGCTTGTAAATCTAGAAGTTTTAATATAGCATGTTGATTCACATAATTTTTAGATTACGTTTTGGTTTCTTTCACCAAATACATAATTTATCTGTTTAATATTATACATTCCAATGCATTTCTATCATTCTGGAAGTGAACTTAAGTCAAAAAATTTCTCTGAGGCCAATTACTCATTCCCTACAGGCTCTTTAATAAGAAGCAATATTAAAACAATTACAGAACTGCTTTCCTATGGTTTTGCTCATACATAATATGTAGTAATTAAGTTTCATAAAGCTTAATTGAATGGCATTTAGATATGACTTTTACATAAAGTTTGAAGATGGAGTTGTTTGGACTGAACAAAGGTGGTATTTCCTTTCTTGTTTTCCATTCCTCCCAGCCCCTTCTTTCCACCTGCTTAAAAAAAGCTGTATTTCTCCAGACAAGCCTCATAATTGCCCTTCTGTGCCTAATTTGGGGCTCAGGAAAGGCCCGTAGCATCTGTAAAGCTGGCAGCGAAATGGTATTTCCAGGCAGGCACAGGGTTGCTGGGTAGTGAGCCAATCCACTGCTTTGTCTGAGCAGCTGAGAACCTCGGCGGGGTATTACCACGGTGTTCAGTAACACAGACCTGTGCCATGAGCAAGTAAAGCTCTGAGCAAGTGTGAGGGTCAATATTTATAGACCGCTACGTAGCTGTCTTGCAGAGACACAGAGGGAAACACGTACACAGAGGGCAAGGCAGGAAAGACGACAGTGGAGGGAATGTTAATTACAAATGTTTTCTGAAAAAAAATTTTTTTCTATCAGGTTGAAACTTCTGCTGAATCACAACCAGTTGGCACTGAGCTATGACAAGAGAGGAAACAAAAAGTTAAAGGATCAAGCCAAGCGTAGTGAGAAGGTAAGTGATTAGCCAGTTCAGGCTCGTTTTTACTCGGAAGCCCCATCTCCCTGTTGGCTGCCTTGCACCAGTGAGCAGGGCTGTGGGGCGCGGGAAAGCTGCGAGGAGGGGCTGCCTGCCGCTGCTGAACACTCTGGGAGGCGGTGCAGGTTTGTGTACTCCTGTCGGGAATGTATGGATGGTCTAATAGTGCCCCGAGTGTGGGCATTGGGAGCAGCACTCAAACACTGATTCTGTGTTCCTTCAATGCTGCCAGACTTAATCTGCTGGTTGATAACCTCCCATTTAATTTTTTTTTAAATTTTTTTTATTATTATTTATTTTTGTATGTGTATGAATGCATTGTCTGCATGCAGGTCTGTGCACCCGTGTCGTGCAATGCCGCGGAGGTCAGAAGAGGCATTAGGATTAGTTAAATTTTGTTGTCTAGAGATGGAATCTAACAGAAATAGTCACATGGACTTGTAAAGATGTTCTTACTAGATGGTGTCAGAATGTGGAAACTGGGAGCAATGGGGTCTTGTGTTGAATAACTAAAAGTTTGGTACAAACACACTAAAATAAAATAGGTATTAACTTTGGGACTAGAGAGAACCTGGAGTGGCAGGTTCTTAATTCCAGGTGCCAAAGACAAACATTTAGGAGAGTCTGTTTTTTCTTGTCTTGGTGATTCTCTGATTTCTATGAACCCAGCATCCCTTCTCAGCATGAAAGTAAAATGAACACTTCCAGCTATACATTAAGCTGATATTTTTCCATCATCACATGTAACATAGTACACGTTTCCCTATGCACATGTTGCTGTAATGTGCCCACTTGCTATGCTTAGCTCAGAGTGGCACTAAAAGTAGCAGAGCTGGAGGAGACAGACATCATTTTCTATGTAGTTTCTGATTTCAAGTGCTCCTGAAATGTATATGCTTTATTATTTATGTTTGATACCTCTGGCTCAGAAAATAAATACATTGTGTCACTAGACCCATGGCATTAACTACATGAAAATTACTAATGTAGTGAGAGTTTACTTTTTAATTTTTTTTTAGATTGTGGAACTGTAAACATTATCATGATCATAAAAACTTTTAGGCTAGCTATTTATGTTATAAGAGATGGTTATAGTTTCAAGGGATTTTCTAAACTACATATTTAAGTTGAAAACAAAAATATTGTTATAGGGCTTAGGTCATAGGGTATTAGAGTTGAAATGAATAGCTAATAAAGTAATATTAATATTGCTAAGGGTTTAAATGACAGAGCGATAAGGGATAGCTAATATTGTAGCACAGATTTCTGTAGGGTTACTAAACCCAAACCAGTTAATTCTAAAATAGAATGATCCAGCTCAAAACAATAGATGAATTAGTTCTAAATGGAAAGCAAGCACCTTCAAATGGGGCCAGTAATTGCACAGTATGACACACACACACACACACACACACACACACACACATATATATATATATATTTATTTATTTTTTTTTTTACTGAGACTTTGTCTTACTATGTAGTCATAACTGGCCTGATACTTGCTGCATAGTCAGGGATGACCTGGACCACATGGTAATCTTTCCGGGTCAGCTCCCTGATAGTGATTACAGGTATCATCTACCATGCGCAACTACCCACTTATAATTTTAAAAATGTTTAAACTACTCAGTTGATGGACATGTAGACTGCTTCTGTTTCCTGGCTATTGTGAGTAAAGCAGCAGTGAACAGTGATGAACAGGTGGCTCTGTAGTAGGCTGTGGAGGCCTTTGGAATATGACTGGGAACTGTATAGCTGGATCCTATGATATATTTATTATAAATTTATACATATGAATGTTTTACCTACATATATGTAAGTGTATCATGTGTGTTCCTGATGTTCGTGGAGGCATTGGATCCCTTGGAAGTGGAGTTATAGACTGGTATTAACCACTGTGTGGGTGCTGGGAACTGAATCCAGGTCCTTGGGAAGCGCAACCAGCTTTCTGAAGAAGCTCCATATTGATTTCCATAATGGCTGCACCAGTTTGCAATCGAAACAGCAATGAGAATTGTTCACCATTCCCCATATTTGTGCCAGAATTTGTTATAATTTTTTATGTTTGTCCTTCTGATTGGGGTAGATGAAATTTCACAGTAGTTTTAATTTGCATTTCCATGAAGGCTAAGGATGTTGAACATTAAAAATATATTTCTCAGCCATTTGTATTTATTCCTTTAAGGATTCTATATTTAGTTTTGTATCCCAATTTTTTTTTGTTGTTGTTTTTTAGTCTTTTCGAGACAGGGTCTCCCTGTAGCCTCAGCTGTTCTGGAACTTGCTCTGTAGACCAGGCTGTCCTTGAACTCACAAAGATCCGCCTGCCTCTGCCTCGCACGTGCTAGGATTAAAGGTGTGTGCCACCACGCTCAGCTCATGTCCCAATTTTTAATTGGGCTTTCTTGCTGTTTACTTTTTGAGTTCTTTGTATATTATTGATACTAACCCTCTAACAGTTGTTATATCAGGTACAGAATTTGTCCCATTCTATGGATTGCTTCTTCAAATGATGGTGTCCTTTGCTGACTGAAACTTTGTAATTTCATGTGGTCCCACTTGTCAATTATTGATCTTAATGCCTGGATTACCAGGGCTGATCTAATTCATATATAAACCTAAAATATATTTTAATATTTAACGTTTATTTTATTCAGGCAATAAAAGTTTTTCCCTTTATACTTGCCTTCCTGCTTGTGAATAGGTTTGATTTGGAGTTTTGACAAAATTTATTTTGAAAATTCATCCATGTAGACTTAGGATGGACAAATTGTAATTCAGTGGCTAAGACCATCAATAAATTTTTCTTTGCTACTGTCCTTGGTCATATGTCATGTTTAAAGTTGTATTTTCTTCTATATTCTGTATTCTAGCTTGTTTTTATGTTGCAAAAATACATCATGCTTCTTTATCCCTTTTGTGGGTTTTCTTCTAATTCTTTTTGATACATTTATTTCTGAAGTACTAGGTTGAAATGTTAAGAAAACAGGCAAGTAAGTCACTAAATTAAAATGAACTGTAGAAAATGTTCTATTTGATTTAGGGAAAAGGAATAGAAATTATGGTGTTATAGTTGATAATATCTAAAATTGATTGTACTTTGGTTGAAGACTACTTGACTACTTAAAACCTGAGGTACCGTCTCAATATTGATTTTGGCATTTTCGTAGGCCTGCTATTGGTTGTTTATCATGTTTCTAGATGCCATTTCATGTAAGTATATTGCAAAAATTAATGCATATATTAATGCAGTAGTGCATTAGACTTGAAAAGTTAGCATTAGCTTCTTAGTGGACCCCACTATCCCTAATCTTTTCCTTTGTGCTACCCTTCAGTCTACTACCCATCAGTCTACCACATTATCCTTAGAGGAACCTGTCTACTCTGATGAACACATCACCTTCCTGCAAATATCCTCCCATTCCTGTCCTTTTATTGTCCTAGATAAAGGCCAAGCTTCTTGGTTCTGTGAGTCTCTTCCTGATCTAGCTGACACTTTTGTTCCATAATCATTGTCCGTTCTTCCTTTTGGAAGGTTGCCTACATCTTTCTTGTCTGCCCATGAGATATTCTTCTTTTCCTGGTTCATATTCTAACAGTATGACTTGGGCTTCTCAAAACTTTCCATACTGTGGTGTTTCTCTCTGGAATTGCTTGGGCTAGCCACACTCCATCACAAAGCCTTCTTCTATGGTTTTAATACCATTTGAGACATCCCTCCCCAGTAGTCTTGTTGGGTCCACTCAGCCTTCCATATCAACCTTTCCTCTCCATTAGCAGAGCTTCAGATTACAGCGTTTTATGTTTCTTCTGTTTCTTTGGCCATGGTGCTGTAAACTATGTATGTGTATGACTTTGAAATTTATTTTTTATACTCTTCCAATAGCTATAATATCATAAATATTTCACAAGTTAAATGGAACATTATGTTCATTTCACACATATATTTTCTTTCAGAAAGGGTCTCCCTGTAGTCCCGGGTGGCCTGGAACTCAGTCTGTAGAAGAGGCTGACTTCAATCTCCCCAGTTAAGTGAATGTCATCATACCTTCCAAAACCCTAGAGCAGTTAAGGAGAGACTATGTCTGTCCTCATGAATCCAAGAGAACTGCAGAATGGAGTTGTTTCTAGTTGTGCGGTTAAACTATTCCTTTAGCTTTGTTTATACTGCTGCAGAGATAGTTGGGGATTTAAGGAAATAACACAAAAGCATAGCTAAAGAATTCTCAAGCCTGAAAGGTGATACTCCATTTCAGTCAGAAGAAGAATTTACTCCTCAAAATAGAAATGTTGAAAGAAAAGGAAGTCAGTGTTTAAAAAAGTAGTTGAGAAATAACAGCTGTTTCTTTCAGCTCTATATGCAATAGAAATAAGATTTATTTTGTATTTCATTTTATTTACCCAGAATGCATAAAGTACTTAATATCTAAACTGCTTCATATAAAATTGACAAATGGAAAGTTTCACACAAAACTTAGAGCAATTGAGTTTTCCTTGTTTTGACTATTTTTACTTCTTGGTGTTTTCCATTCTGCTTTCACTGCATTGCTATTTAAACCCTGGAAACCTCTTCCAGACATTGAACAGGACTCTTGTTTACTTTACCTTGAATTGTATCTATCTGAGGAATGAAAACAAGATTAGTATTTCCATAGGAAAATTTAGTGAGTTTTTAATTATTTGAAACAGACCATAGTTTGAAATAAATGAACTTTATTTTCAGATGTGTTTTGCTCACATAACTGTCCTGTTCTAAGCTTGATTTGGAGAAGATGCCATTTATGAAAGTTTATTTGTTTATAGATCTTTCTGGCAAGTCAAATAATTTGAGAATGGGAGGATGGAGTTTTCTTTGATCGTAGATGTAGACATGCACCTACTCCAATTATCCAAGAAGGATAGAAACCCAACCTTGTCTTGATAATAAAGGATTATAGTAAAGTCAAACAGGCATAATTCCACCACTGCCACCAAGAAAAGGTCAAAGATTTTTGTGGTTGGAATGAGTCATAAAGGATTTTATCAAATAAGTTGTCTTACATTATTAATATTAGCAGCTTACATTGCCAGTCAGTTTTTTTTTTCTATAACTATGCATGGCATAGAATTCATTAAACATAAGAGGAACATATTAACTTTTAAAGTAGAAATATTTTATGTTAAAGATGGCACATTTATGAAAATAGATAACAAAACTTGCCAAACATTAGGTTTTAAAATATGTATTTAATAATTATATTAAAAAGAAATACGTAATTTCAATATAGTACTTTATTTCCGTGGCTTTTCTAATCTGATTGTACTTGCTTTATATTTATTCTTTGCATTCTATTTAAAGCTTAATTTGTTCAGTTTTCTATCTTGAGTCATATTGGGCCTCTTTCATAATTTCTTAATTCCTGAAAGTTAAATCTAGCAGCTAATGCCCTCAAGTGAGCCGGTGTTTTCTTTCCACTCATAACCATCAAGTATTTTCTTCTAATCACATCTCCTTCCTGGCTTCTCTAGTGGTTCTGTTCAGACACATTTCTGCCCTTAAACATTCTCCATGCAACAGGGAAATATAGTAGATAAGCCTAAAGAAGAGTAAAGGAGAAAATCGAAACTAAGCCCCCAAGAAGCAGCAGCAGCTTCAGCAGAGGTTGGTAGTACCCCCTTCCTCTCCCTTCCCGGAAATGCTTGAGAAGCGCTGATGTTAGATCTTTGGAGGTTTAGTAGAATTCAATAATAAAACCACTTGGGTTTGTACTTTTTTTTAGTTAAGAGAGTTAAAATTATTGCTTGAATCTAATTTGTTTGTTACAGATCTGCTTACATTTGTTTATTTTATTTTGGCTTAATTTTGGTAGATCGCATGTATCTAGAAAGTCATCAGATTCTTTTAGATTTTTCCAGTTTAGTGAATATAAGTAGGTAAGGTATTTTCTGAATTTGTAGAGTTTTCTGAATTACAATGGTATCTGTTGTGATGGCCCCTTTTCATCTCTAATTATATTAATTTGGGTCCTCTTTCTGTTTTGATTAGTTAAGGGTTTTGTTACCCTTGTTTGTCTTTTTAGAGAACCAACTCTTGTTTCATCAATTCTTTGTATTGGTCTTTATTTTTGTTCCCATTTCATTAATTTCTGTCCTGTTCTTTATTATTTCTTTCTACCTCCTGATTTTGGGTTAGGCTTGTTTTTCCAAAGCTCTAAGGTATAATGTTATTTATTTGAGACATTTTTAATTTTTTAATTTAGAAACTTATAGCTATACAAGTATATCTTAGGGTTTCTTTCATTTTATCCTGTAGGTTTTAGTATGTTATGTTTTCATTTTCATTTTATTCTAGGATTTAAATGTTTTCCTCCTTGATTTCAGTGATGAGCATTCATCATTTATTAGTATGCTCAATCTCCCTGATATCAAGCCAAGATAAAGACACAACAACAACAAAAAAGAAATTTGTAGGCAAATATCTCTGATGAATATGGATGCAAAATATCTCAAAATATTTGAATACAGAATTCAAGGACACATAAAAAATATCATTCACCATGATGAAGTTGGTTTCTTCCTGGAGATGCTGGGATGGTTCAATATAGACAAATCAAGAAATCACATAAATGACTAAAAAATTATACTATATAGTCATCTCAGTTGAAAAGCCTATTTTTTTTTATTTTGAGACAGGTTCTTCATGTAGTTTAAGCTGGCCTGGAATTCACAATGTAGAGAAGGCTGGCCTTTATCTCACAGAGATCCGCCTGCCTGTGCTGGGATTAAGGGAATGGGGCACCATGCTGGCCCTAGTATAAAAAACATTTTGACACACTCCAACATCTTTTCCTGATGAAAGCTCTGAAAAGAACAGGAGGAACATATCTCACCATAATAAAGCTATATATGACAAACCGATAGCCAACACTATACTAAATGGGGAGAAATTTAAAGTATTTCCACTAAAATCCAAGCAAGTTAAAGGGATCCAATTTTTCAAATGTTGTTTAGTTTCCTGCTTGAAGGCATAACTAGAACAATAATATGAAACAGAAATAGAATACAAATGTGGAAGGAAGAAGTCAAAGTATCCTCATTTGCAGATGATATGATTTATATACATATATATACACACACACATACATATGTGAAAGAAACTCTGAAGATAACATCAAAACGACTTCAGAAAAGTGTCAAGACAGAAAACTAGCATTTAAAAACCAATATCCTTCCCACAAACTGATAGCAAACATGCTGAGAAGTAGAGGTAGCGATTCCATTCATAGTTTCCTCAAATAAAATAAAATAACTTAAGCCAGGCATGGTGGTGCATGCCTTTAATCCTAGCACTTGGGAGGGAGAGATAGGCAGATCTTTGTGAGTTCAAGGCCAGCCTGATCTACAGAGTGAGTTCCAGGACAGCTGGGGCTACAGGTAGACCCTGTCTCGAAAGGACAAAAACAAAAACAAACAAAAAAACCCTAAAATAATTTAACTTAGAATAAACTTAAAGAAGAAAGTAAGCATCCTATACAATGAAAACTTTAAAACACTGAGAAAAGAATTTGAAGAAGATACTGGAATATGGAAAGACCTCTTATGGTTATGGATTAGAAGTATATACTATCATTTTTTGGAAAATGGCTATTTTACCAAAAGCAATCCACAAACTCAATTCAATCTCCATCAGAATTCTCAGAAAGAGAAACAAACTTAAAATTCATATGGTAACACAGAACACCCTGGATCCACAAAGCAATCCTGAGCAAAACAATAATGTTGGAGATAATGCCATACTCGATTTCAAGTTATACTACACAGCCTTAGTAATAGAACAGCACAATGGTGGCACAGACATCCGGATCAACAGACTACAACAGAGGATACCCACATAATCTTACACAGCTAAAACCACTTGATTTTTTTGTGCCATTGTTTCTTTAAAATCTTTATTGAATTTTTTTACAATTTCATACAATATAATTTGATCATACTTATGCCCCTCCCCATATCTGCACCCTAATTATAGACTGCCCCCACCGGATTTAATGTATTCTGTCATATATATATATATATATGTAAAGACCTGTCTAGTCACATTTGGGTCCACAGTTGTTCTTTGGTTTGGATCCATCCACTGGAGCCTGGCTAACCTACCTTTAAAGAAAACTCTCCCTCTGCCGGAAGTTATGGGTAGTCAATAATTCCTCAGCTGGGGCAGGGGTTTCCATGCTGGGATTTTGTCTGGCTTGAGCATGTGTGTGAATCTTGTGTATGATGTTACTTTGTTTTGAGTTCATATGAGTACCTTTCCAGCTGTCTGGCAAATTCTGCTTCCTTGTGGTCATACACCACCTTAGACACTTGATTTTTGATAAAGATGCCAAAAATAAACATTGAGGAAAAAGTCTCCTTTGATTACAAATACTTGAGGATTTCGCACCACGCATTTTGATCATGTTCAGAACCTCTCATCTATCTCCACTACCCCCACCACCCAACTTCATGTTCTCTATTATTATTTCTTTTTGTAAAGGCCTATCAAATTTAATTTCTGTTCCCCAAACTCTTGGGTGTAGGTTCATCCCTTCAAGTTTGGGCAGCTTACAAGGCATCATACTCTTAAAGAAAATGGAGTTTTCCATTCTCAGCAACAACAAATTGCCGCTAGTTCCTCAAGTCGGGTTGGGGCCTTTTGCCTACCTCTCCCATCCATGTTGAGTTTTGACTGGCTTGGGCTAGCACTAGTCCTGTGCCACCTGTCACAATTGCTGATACTTCGTACATGCATCTGCCCTGCGGTGCTCAGACAGCATAGTTTCCTTGTATCCATCCATTGCCTCTGGGTCTAATAGTCTTTCCACCCCCTTTCATCAATGATTCCTGAGCCTTGTGAGGAGAGGGTGTGATATAGCTATATACGTCCCATTTAGGGCGCAGCATTTAACCTATTGTTCTGTGCCAGGTGAACAACAGGGAGTCTCTGTGTTAATTACTATCTTCTGAAAGAAGAACCTTCTCTGGTGAGGGCTGGGGATGCATTAATTTATGGGTATAAAAATAAGTCATTAGGAGTTGGTTTAACACTCTATTTAGCAGAATGAAAGTAGTTGGTTCTCTCTATAATCTGTGGCCAGTCTGTCCACAGGTTCTTGACCATGATCACAGCTCCATCTTGTGAAGGGGGCCTTAAGTCCAATCAGAAGGTGGTTGTTTTCACCTATAATGTTCATTCCAGTACTGTAGCAGTGGACATATCTTGCCAGGAGTCATTATTTTAGCTTTCAGGGTTCACAGCTGGGTAAGGTTGATGATTACATTTCTCTTCCAGAAGCACTTATAGCACCATCTAGTACTATGAAAGTTAGACAGTAGTAGTGTGATTTCTCCTCATTTGTTTTATTGACTCATGCGTGCAGCAATATGGTATCACTGTCAAGTTCTGGTGGCTGACCAGGCACAGCGGCAATAGCCAATACTGTTTGAAGGTCTATGGGACTAAATGTTCAACAGCTCCAAAAGAAGGAGTCCATTTTTGGCATTGGGCTTTTTATTTGTCAGCTTTAGTATCTGGTAGGAGTCAGAGTCCCTGTTACAGGGTAACCATATTGTTCTAGTTTGTCTTCCATTGCTGTGACAAAACACTCTGACTGACACCAACTTGGGAAGGAAAGGGTTTATTCAGCTTACATCTCCTGGGTCACATTTCATCACTTAGGGAGCCCAAGGCAGGAACTCAGGGCAGGAACCTGGAGGCAGGAGCTAAAGCACAGGCCATGGAGGAATGTTGTTCACTGGCTTGCTCCCCTGGCCCATCTCCAGCCTAACCTCTTATTACAGTACACAACAATCTGCCCAGGGTGGCACCACTCATTGTGGGCTGGGCCCTCCCACACTGCTCAACAATCAAGATAATACTCCACAGACATGGCCACAGGCCAATCCATTGGAGCCAGTTCCCCAACTGAGGCTCCCTCAACCCAGGTGTGTCAAGCTGACACTAAAGCTATCCAGCACACACATTTAAACTCTATATTGCATATGTATATATTTTGAATCTTTTTTTTTTTTTTTTTTGTCTTTTTGAGATAGGGTCTCCCTGTAGCCCCAGCTATCCTGGAACTCACTCTGTAGACCAGGCTGAGCTTGAACTCACAAAGATCCACCTGCCTCTGCCTCCCAAGTGCTAGGATTAAAGGCATGCATCACCACACCTGGCATATTTTGAGTCTTCTATACTATTAGGCTTTCATATGACTTTCACAAGGCTTTTTGTGACAGATATCTTTCACCTTACTATGTCCTCTCCCTGCCATCCCATCCCTACCCCATTTAACCCTTCCTATTCCCTTATTCTATTTTTTCCCACTTGTATCATTGCATTCTGTTTCTCCACCCATGAACCCTTTTCCCATGGCCCCACATTGATAGGGGAGAGGATCTAAATATGATCAAAATATTTGATCATATGAAATTAAAATTTGATTATAATTATTTTTTAAAAAAGAAAAGCAAAATTATGAAACTCACAGGTAAAATGGTTAGAACTGGAAAAAATCATCCTAAGTGAGGTAGCCCAGATCCAGAGAGGTGACCATCATGTACATGTACTTTCTCATGAGTGGATGCTAGCTTTACTATTTAGAGAGGAGTGTTTCAATTAGAAAATCAAAAGAAGTAAAAAAAAAAAAAACAGTCTCTTTAATAAATGGTGCTGGAAAACTGGATATCCACATAGAAAAATGAAGGTAGGTCCCTATGTTTCTCCCCGTATAAAATCAATTCCAAATGGATGAAAAACCTTCATGTAAGACCTGAAACTCTTAAATTGCTAGAGAGGGGAAAAAGGAAAATACTGAAAGATAGAGGCAAGGCAAGGGCTTTCTGACTAGAACTCCAGCTACTCAGGAAATGAGGCCAAGTTCTTATGAGATGAGGTGACTCCAAGCTGAGAAGCTAATGGTTGCTGAGAGGAGAGACACACTTTTCTTTGGGGATGTTGCCACTGATTAACTGCTCAGACCTTAGTGGGTGTTTCCATCCCTATTTGTGTATGTTCACTAACTGTACTCAGCTAATGATAACAAAAACAACAACAATAATGATAGACTTGAAGTTGGGAGGGAAAATGTTTTGGGGTTTCAGGAGGAGTTGGAGGGAGGTAGTAGGTTGTGAAAAGCCCAAAAAACAAGTTATTCGTGCATGAAATTTTCAAAGAATAAATGAAAATATTTTAAAACACATTTTTTGGTGTTTTTGAGACAGGGTCTCCCTGTAGGCCCAGCTGGCCTGGAATTCGTGCTGTAGATCAGGCTAGCCTTGAACTCACAGAGATCCTCCTGCCTCTGGCTCCTGAGTGCTGGGATTACAGGCGTGTGCCACCACGCCCGGCTAAAACACATTTTTTTAAAGTACCCAAAAAAGTGAATGATGTTTTTTTTTCTTTTGAGATAGTAATGCGCTGCGTTGCCTGGAACATGACATTGCTGTCCTCCTACCTCAGCCTCCTAGGTGCCGGAATTATAGATTCCTGCCACCATGCCCACCTGTGACTAACTGAAACTTAAGTTAACCTCAGCCTGTGACTGCATTCTGCTGCCCTCCTCCCTCTACCAAAACCGAAGTGACCTCTTCCATACCTCTGGCTCACTGAAAACAGTCTCATAACTTTGCATAAACACACTTCATTGGATTCCTACTTTTCACTCTAGATCTGAATTACCTATCTTTCAAAATTCTTCCCTAAAAAGAGACCCATAATTAAAAAACAATCTCTACTATTATGGTGAAAGAAACTATAGGTTTTAGTAATTCTTTTGAGATGAAACCCAAGGATCTCGAGTCTAAATGGCCTGCCACTGAGACACACAATCCTTTTTTCCAGGGTCCTCTGTTCTTTTCTAAAAAAACTTTTTGGATTTTTGAGACAGAGTTTCCCTCTACCCCAACTGGCCTGGAGATCCCTGTGTAGACCAGGTTGGCCTCTACCTCCCAAGTGCTGGGACTAAAGGCACGGGCCACCACACCCAGGAGGATCTCTGTTCTTTGAAAACCCTTTAGTTGCATCTGCTTTCATATATTCTTCATTACTTTAAATTTTGAACTCTATGTTTTGAAATAAAAATTTCTTTTGAAATATATTTTCAAAGGTAATGAGAATTTCCTTCATCACATTTGAAATTTGGAAAGCTCTTTTTTATGATGGTAACATTTCATTTGTTCGTGCTCGTATACCGCTATCGACTGGACTTATTTCCCTTTTCCACTTTCTTTTTGATGCCATCTTTTCTTCATGGTCTTGTAGTACCAATTTAAATCTGTGCTACTTTTCAGTTTACATTGCATTTACGTTGTTATCTGTATGGAATAAAGTGGATGTTTCTTGTTAAATGAGATGGAAACATAGAAACGGGTTAGGGTGGTTGTGTTGTATTTACTTGGAATGTGTTTTGAAATTACTGTGGACAGGAGAGTAGTACAGTACTTATATTAGGGCAGGCCTCATAGGAATTGATCTTTGTGAGAAATTATGCACTAATAATAGCCACTGTTAAGCCAGGCATGGCTGTATGTGCCTGTAAGGCCTGTGTTGTGACAACAGGCAGATCCTATGAGTTCACCAGCCAACCAGCCTATCTAAAAAGGGAAGCTTTCTGTTTAATGAGATACTGTGTCTAGAGGCAGTGAGACCTTGAGAAAAGGATACCCTATATCCTGCTTTGGCCTCCCCACACAGACATGGGTATGTGTGTACCTCATACTCCCATGCATGCACCACACACATACTACACACTACACACTATATGTGACTATACCCAAAGTAATAGCCACTGTTAACTACTGTTTGTAAATATTCAAAGAGTTCCTTGTGTCAGACTTTTGGGTGAATTATTATTTACTTTGTCAGAATTAAAAACTGAGACTCAAAACTGTGAAATAACTTGCTCAACTAGCTAATAAGTAATAAGGTCATGATTTAAACTCTTCCCTGGCCAAGGTTCCTGTTTTTAAGGAAGTATTTCAGAATACAGAAATCATGTAAATAATATTCTGCTGTAAATACTGTAAGGGTGGGATTTTAGGGGTCCAATGTGAAGGAACTCTCAGCATGGGTCAGCCTGTAAGTCCAAGGAACAAAGGCTTTCATATACATTGGGAAGTCCATGAACATACTCAAAGCCTCTCTTGATCTGGGATCAGCACTAATGATAGCTGAATCTCAAATTGCAAAAAACAAATCTCATTCTTTGAGTTCATTTGGAATAAGCTAAAAAAGAATCCTGATTGTCCTAGACTTGGTATTTCTATTGATTTTTATAATTTTTCCCCATTTTTAACCAGCTTGCATTTAGTTCCTTCCCCTAAGTTTAGCATATCTCTTTCTCCTCCCTTACATGTTGCTAATGACCTTATCAGGAAAACTGGCAAGGAGCTGCCAGTCAGCAGGGCGTGACTGTTCCACCAGGTGCCTGCTTCCTTACTGTAAGTTACATTAAGTTTAGGGGAGAAGTGAAACTAAGCAGCAGCAGCTTTTGAGCTCATCTCTATTTTAAGCTATTCAGCTAAAAGATTCAGGCTTGTTACTGTGATATCAAATTCTACTTGAATTAGGGAAGTAAATTCTGGACATGTTGGCATCATTTAGAACTCAGTATGTACACATTTACCAGTTATATGATCTTATGTAAAAGAGGATAACCTAGCCTGGTGTGGTGGCAAAGCCTTTAATCCTAGCACTTGGGAGGCAGAGGCAGGCCAATCTTTGTGAATTCAAGGCCAGCCTGGTCTACAGAGTGAGTTCCAGGACAGCTGGGGCTATAGGCTACAGGGAGACCCTGTCTCGAAAAGACAAAAAAAAAAAAAAAGATGATAACCCAAATGGACGTGCTTCATAAACACTGTGTGGCTATATGTAGGGGAGTTAGCATGTGGATGTTCACATAAAAAGACACATCTTGAAGTCTTAATTTTTTATGCATTTGATTGTTATATTTCCCTTTTTAACTCAAGGCAAGAAATTCTGTTTAATGATAATATGGAACTTTTCTCCCTTGGGCCAATTTATCTTTTGTTGGAGACTGGCTACGGCTACACTTCATTGGAGTTTTATTTTATAAACTTGCCATGGAATGTTTAGAAGTAAATTATACCATTTAGTCATAAAGCAGGTTATTCTTGTGTCATTATTTAGAAATTTTCATCAATATCTATGGTATTGATGAAAAGTTAGAAGCAGGTTGATTTCATGTATTAATTCTCAGGGAAAAACTTTTGATTTTTACAAAATTCACTCCACTTTAAAATCTCTTTTTCAGTTTTCTCTGTACCAGTCTTAACTTCAACAACAAAATTAATTTATTGTTATTGCCAGTAATAGTTCGGTTTATTAATCTTGAATTATATTTCTATGTTTATTTTATTTTAAGCTTTTTTTTTTTTTTTTTGGTCTTTTTGAGACAGGGTCTCCCTGTAGCTCTGGCTGTCCTGGAACTCACTTTGTAGACCAGGCTGGCCTTGAACTCACAAAGATCCGCCTGCCTCTGCTTCCCAAGTGCTAGGATTAAAGGCGTGCGCCACCACACCTGACTGTTTTTGAGCTTTTTGGCAAAAGAACTTGATAATAATAGAGAAAGTAAGCATGGTGAACTAGGACACCCAATTCTTCTGAAGGAATTGGTGGCCTTTGAATATGTCTTTTTGATTATTTTTTAATGAACAATAATGCAATTTGTATGTTCCTTTGAGTTTATCATTGGTATTATGCATGTCTTTTAAATTATTACTGGTTGATGTAGACATGATTTAGTGTCACTTTTCTGTGATGTTGCAGTTTAATGTAGATTGGGTTAGCTTCCAAAGTATAGTGTGAGTTGCAGACATCCCTGATGAAGCCAGGAACCCTTACTCAGGCTGCTAGATGCCTTGTGGAACAGTTGAGCCTGGTCACATCATGTTTCTTCTGGTAGAAAAGAAATGGACATCCATAATGATATTATTTCAGTTTCTTAAAATTATAAGAGATTTCTTAAGATAGTAAATCAGTTAAAATTTTGGTTAGGTTTTAATGGGGCTGGAGAGATGGCTCAATGTTAAGAGCACTGGCTGCTCTGGCAGACGACCCAGGTTTAAATCCCAGCACCCACATGGTGGCTAACAACTATCAGTAACTCTTGTTCCAGGGACTCTGATGTCTTCTTCTGTCCTCAGCAGGCACTGCACAACATGGACACACATACATGCAAGCATCACATTCATACACATATAGTGAAAATAAATGAATTAAAATTTAAAAAATTGGTTAGTTTTTAATGAAGTTACTTCTTGTGAGACATGCTTCTGTTTAGTAACTGTGCATTACTGGTGGTACTAATTGATGCTGCTAGAGACAGAAAGCCTATCTGAGATGAACCCTTGTTTACAAATACTTCCCAAGGCATGAAGAGCACCTGCTGGCCAACTGCTTGTGCTCCCTTCTGTGCTGCACTGACATTCTGCTGCATGTTGGACATTTCCGCAGCTTAGAATCCTTCACTGGCTGAGATCATGCATGCTGTCAGTCGGTCTCTCCTTCTGTTGTTCCTTCCTCTCCATCTTGGTCATATTCTGACGTTTCTACTTCTCTTTCCCTTCTTTTTATTTTCTGTCTGATTTATTTCTTATTCTTAAATGTCTGTTGTCTTGTAAGTAGTTATGTATGATACCACGTTGTGACTGATTTTAATAAAAGAATAAGTTTTTATTTTAGATTGTAGATGCATAAAGTTCAGGCAGGCCTCAAACTCTCTGTGTACTGAAGACAAGACGACCTTAAGTTGATGAACTTCCTTCCTCTATCTCCTGTATGCTGGGATTATAGGCATGTGTTGCCACAA
The DNA here is from genome assembly GCA_009823505.1 of Rhizomys pruinosus. Lineage (NCBI taxonomy): Eukaryota > Metazoa > Chordata > Mammalia > Rodentia > Spalacidae > Rhizomys > Rhizomys pruinosus. The sequence continues at coordinate 1,902,377 of VZQC01003122.1, read as the reverse complement.
TGGTTCATGCTGTGCTGGGGATGGGGACCCAAGGTTTTGTGCATTCCAGGCAAGCACTCTAAGGACTGAGCCACACCCCAACTACCTGATTCTTTAAAATTTCTACTTTTCTCTTACATCCTGTCTTCTTACCTATTTATATCAGACGATTGTTCTTTTGTACGATTTGGAGAAAATCATTCTGATGCTAACAGAAATATTGAATGCCTTATATCAGAAAGACTTTTAGAAAAAGGTTAAGATTGTAAGAGCCAGGGCTGGTGCATGAACACAGAGAAGCAGTGGCTTACAGTCAATCCAGTCCGACTAGAAGCTTCACATGTGAACTTGTGGCAGTGTCAGCATCAGGCATGGGACCCATGCCAACTCCTGCTCAGAGTGGAGCAAGAGAAATCGGAGGGGGACTGGCCCTGGACTGAGAATTATGAGACTGAGTACTGTTGGGTGAGGAAGAGTATGCCTTACCTAGGATTTCTAAGTATCCTGACTAGACTCCAGTGGCTCTATTTGCACAGAAGGACTACTGGGTTCGGGAGCTTAACTAGATAAAGCTTAGTTTAGATGTTGTAATTTGTGAGTTCTGATGGGGAGTTAGAGCATGGAAGAGATTGGGTTTGATTCAGAACCATTGTATGAATTGTACAAATGCTAAATTTAAAAAATTATATTAAAAATTAAAAAAATAAAAATATGCCTAACACAATTGGTACAATAGACCCTAGCACAAATGATAGAATCTATGAACTTCGAGAAGGGGAGTGCTGTGAGATGGTGCTAATGGAGAAGGGTTTATAAATTTGATTAAGCCTGATTGAGAAGATGTATGAAATACACAAAAATTCAATAAAAAATTAAAAGAAATAAAATTAAAAAGTTATAGCACAACTAACCCTTTCACAGTTTTAGTAAGACCATCTACTCTCTCATTTTATAATGTGTAATTTTATTTTATTGAATTCTTTTGGTCTTTTTGGACAGGGTCTCCCTTTAGTCCCAGCTGGCCTGGAACTCACTCTGTAGACCAGGCTGGCCTTGAGCTTCAGACATCTACCTGCCTCTGCCTCCTGAGTGCTGGGATTAAAGGCCTGCACCACCATACCTGGCTACAATGCATAATTTTAAATGAATGGTAATTTGCCAATATTATGCCATGGGTATGTGTATATATGATAACAATCTCATTTAACCTTTATGTATAATAATGATATAGAATTATCTGTATAATCCCTTTTTCAAAGATAACCGAATAGAAATTCAAGAAGCCTAACTGTGCTTGAGTTTGTAAAGTACAGGAAATAACACTGAAATCCATTTCTGACTCAAAAACTTCACAGTTTGTTATCACTTTTTTTTTTTTTTTTTTTTTTTGGGTCTTTTTGAGACAGGGTCTCCCTGCAGCCCCAGCTGTCCTGGAACTCACTCTGTAGACCAGGGTGTCCTTGAACTTACAAAGACCCGCCTGCCTCTGCCTCCCCAGTGCTAGGATTAAAGGTATGCGCCACCACGCCTGGCCTTGTTATCACTTTCTTTTAAAATAGGTGTTTGACTTTCTTATTCCTACATATGCCTAAAATTATGCAAAGTCACACAACAATATAGAGGGCTTTCAAATGTGGTACTATTCTAAACCAGAAATCCTCAACTCTACTCCCTCCAAGAAAAAGAATGACTCTGGCTGCTCACCACAGGCGGAATCAATCTTAATTTTGGTACATTATTCTAATTTCATTTAATTTCCATTTTTGTAACTTTCTTAGGGTTTGTTTGTATGAGCCGACAAAATATACTTAGGAAAGCCTGTTCTTCCAAATAAATCCATGCTATATTCTGGAGTGTTTCCAAGCTACTTCAAATCTTCATCCAGAGAATTTTTTATTTCACTTATATTCATTAATCTTTTCATAAGCAGTATCACATTAGTATTGCATACATATTTATAGTATATTATAAAAATAGATATTTAAATTATTCGCATATGAGGTTTCCTGTTTGTAGTTCAACCTTCGCTTTTGTCTTATATTCAGTAACTTTATTAGAAATTATACAAGCAGGAAATGACATTCAGAAGAAATGCATTGTATTTCTGAGTCTAGTTCAAAAACATGTTGCATTTTTTAAAATAACTTGGGTATGGAGGAGATAGAGAAAATGAAGTGATTTGTTTATTTTTTCCCTAATTATTCTCTCTATATTTGGAAAAACATAATTTAAGATAAACAAATTGGAGCTTTTGTGGAATGTTTTACATTGTAAAATCTTCATACTATTTCTCTTCAGCTTTCTTATAAGTACTTTGCAGTGAGTATGTGCCTGCATTTTATTCATGGGAAAGTTAAAGTGCAGGAGGTTAGGTGAGATGGGAGGGAGATCCCTGTGAATATACAAGTGGTTTAACCTTACTGTTTAGTTCTAAAATTTGGTCTTCTCAGTTATAGTATATGGGATTATAAAAGAAATATACATATGTTCACTGTATTAGTAGATAGACTGAGTTTCCACTGCAGATCGTTTTTAAAAAAATTCTGAGAATGTTATATAATACTGAGAAAAGTTTATAAATTTAAATTAGTTCTTTCTGCAAACTGAGAAAATATTTAATGATTATTATGATAGAAACCTATATTGAGCTTGTGGAATTATGTGGGAGTCTAGATTGAGAGCCAATGGATTATCACATGCAAATTCTAATCACAATGTAGGATAGCAGTCACATTTTCCTAAAGAGTTCCATAAACTATAAGTTTATGAGGACCACAAGCCAGTTCAAAAACACTAACGAAGGTCTTACAGTCCATGGGGTAAAGCACAGACAGGAAGCCTATGTGGACTTTTATGAACTGTGTCAAAACCTTGCTCTCCTTTGGCACTCTTCACTCCTATTTTCATGCTGTGATGTCTGCCTCACCCATGGGACATCCCCAGCCAGTTCAGCATTTATCCCTTGAAGTCTGAAGAACCCTGAATGAAAGCTGACACCACAGTGATCCATTGTCCATGTGCAAAAGGAAAATTGATGCCTATCTAGCTTATACCATAATGAGAATCAGATTATGTATAAAGAAGTGGTGGTTATAAGAGACAATATTTGGGTGGGTGAGGTGGCGCGTGCCTCTGAGGCAGAGGCAGGTGGATCTCTGTGAGTTCAAGGCCAGCCTGTTCTATATACTGAGTTTCCAGGCCAGCTGGGGGAGCCTGTCTCTAAAAAGGTGAGAGAGAGAGAGAGAGAGAGAGAGAGAGAGAGAGAGAGAGAGAGAGAGAATACTTTAAAATATTTGCCAATGGATATTCTTATTAGATGAGATTAAGACAAACATGAAAACTCCCAGGAATAAGTAAGCTCAACAACATTAAAATGAAAAGAAATCTGCTCATCAAAGGGTACTAAAAAAAATAAGGTAAAAATGCTAATTTTGGGAATATATTCAAGATTTGTAAAAATCCATATAAAACCAAAATGTGAATAAAAATAGGAATTTCAAGAAGCATAGATCCAAATGGTCAATAATATGAAAACTAAATGAGAATCATTAATGAATAAATGCAAATTAAGACTACACTGAAAGACTATTCCATAGCTACCACGTTGGTATAAATATAAAAGTCTGAAAAGTACCAAATATTGGTGTATATCCAGAACATCAGAAACTCATAGGCACTGATGATGGAGTATAAATGGGTCACTTGAATTGTTGGGTAGAAATTAAACACAAATATGTGCTTTAGCAAGTTTAGTATTGCCTGTGCTTTCTCTAGAAATTTTTATTGATGCCTCAGGAAATAGGTATCTTTTTTAAATAGTAGCTTTGTACATAATAGCTAAACATAAACAAATCTGGAAACATGTGGAGAGAACATAGTAGGTAAATTGGATAATACTTATATATATACAAAATATAATTAAGTGAATCCTTACCACATTCACACACTTTGTATACAGCTCCAAAATAATGCTGAAGGCAAAAAGCAAGTCACAAAAAGGATACGCATTTTTACTATATATATATATTTTTTCCAACCCATGAGCATGGGAGGTCTTTCCATCTTTTGATGTCGTTTTCAATCTCCTTCTTCAGGGTTTTAAAATTTTTGTTGTAGAGGTCTTTGATGTCTTTGGTTAAGTTTATTCCTAGGTATTTTATTTATTTATTTTTTTTTGAGGCTATTGTAATTGGGAAGGTCTCCTTATATTCCTTTTCCAGTTGCTTATTGTGGGTGTAAAGGAAGGCTACTGATTTTTCTAGGTTTATTTTGTATCCTGCCACTTTACTGAAACTTTTTATTGTTTTTAAGAGTTTTCTGGTGGAATTTTTTAGCATCTCTTAGGTAAACTATATATCATCTGCAAAAAGGGATAGTTTTACTTCCTCTTTTCCAATTAGTACTCCTTTAATTTCGCTTTCTTGCCTTATTGCCCTAGCGAGCATTTCAAGCATTATATCGAAGCGGAGTGGCTATAGTGGACAGCCTTGTTGTGTTCCTGCCTTTAAGGGGAATGCTTCCAACTTTTCTCCATTTAAGATGATGTTGACTGTGGGTTTCTTGTATATGGCTTTGATTACATTGAGGAATGATCCCTGCAGTCCAGTTCCCTCTAAGACTTTAAGCATGAAGAGATGCTGGATTTTCTCAAAAGCTTTTTCTGCATCAATTGAGATGATTGTGTGGTTTTTCTCTTTAAGTCCATTTATGTGTTTTATGATATTTATTGATTTATGTATGTTGAACCATCCCTGCATCTCTGGTATGAATCCAACCTGGTCATGATGGATGATCTTTTTGATGTGGGTCTGTATGCAATTTGCAAGTATTTTGTTGACAATTTTTGCATCTGTGTTCATCAATGATATGGGTCTATAGTTTTCTTTCTTGTTTGCGTCTTTGCCTGGTTTGGGTATTAGAGTGATGCTGGCCATAGAAGGAATTTGGGATATTTCCTTCTGTCTGTACCCTTCTGAAAAGTTTGAGTAGTAATGGTTGTAAGACCTCTTTAAATGTTTTATAGAATTCTGCTGTGAAGCCATCTGGGCCTGGGCTTTTTTTAGTTGGGAGGCTTTTTATTACATCTTCATTTTCCTCAAGTGTTATGGGTCTGTTTAAGCTGTCAATCTCTTCTTGGTTAAGCTTTGGTGAATCCCAGAATTTCAGATATTCATCCATTTCTCTTAGGTTTTCAAATTTAGTAGAGTACAGGTTTTTGAAGTATTCTCATATGATTGTCTGGATCTTTTCTTTATCTGTTGTGCATCTCACTCCAGTACAGCTAGCCAAGGTCAAGAAAACAAAAAACAACAGATGCTGGAGGAGTTGTGGGGAAAGGGGAACACTCATCCACTATTGGTGGGAATGTAAACTTGTACAACCACTATGGAAAGCAGTGTGGAGAACCCTTAAAAGACTCGGAATAAGCTTACCACCTGACCCAATCATACCACTCCTGGGTATATACCCCAAAGACTCATCCTACCGCAAAGATATATGCACATCCATGTTTATTGCAGCTCTCTTCACAATAGTGAAGAGCTAGAAACAACCCATATGCTCCTCAACAGACAAGTGGATGACAAAACGTGGTACATCTACACAATGGAGTACTATTCAGTGGTAAAGAAGGATGGCATTATGAACTTTGCAGGTAAATGGATGGAGCTCGAAGCCATTATGCTGAGCGAGGTGACACAGTCCTAGAAAGACAAACGGAGAATGGTTTCCCTCATTTGTGAATGCTAACACCAAATCCCCCAGATGAAAGGCAAGCTGAACGACAGTATGGTTATATTTTTGGTTTATCTGAAAGCAACTATGTTGTTATAATGTGAATCCCTCAATGGGCTCTAGAATCTACCCACCAATTATTTTCAGACTCTGTAATTACTGTATATGGGTGGAGAGTATCTACCCATATTTTAGAATAATATGAAATTAATGGAGGAAAATGTGAATTCCTAAGCATAAAAAAAGACTGAGAGAAAGAAGCAGGACAGTTATGACAGAATACATGATCTGGGATGGTTTGGGGTGGGGAGGGGGGAAGGGATAGGGGAATATGCCTGAACAGAAATGAAAAATGATGTATAAAACACATAAAACATCAATAAAAAAATGAAAAAAAGGATACACATTCTATTTGTACAGACTACTCAGAGGCAAACCCAAACAATATATTTTTTATTAATTACTTTTATTTTATATGTATGAGTGTGTTGTATGTATGTAAGTAAGTGTGCCTGTCATGTGTAATTCCCGTGGAGGTTAAAAAAAAAAAAGGACATCGGATCCCCTGGAACTGGAGTTATGGATGGTTGTTAGTCTCCATATGGGTGCTGGGAACCAAGCCTGGGTCCTATGCAAGAGCAGCCAGTGCTATTAAACACTGAGCCATCTCTCCAGCTCCCCAAATAAAAATTTTAATGAAATAATATACATATAAATAAATTATAAATAAAAATTCACAGAATTATTAAAACAAGAAAGAAAGGACATTGAATGTCTATCTTGGGAGGGAAGGAGTTGGATTTTTGGGGAGGAGAAAGAGCAGATAATTTGAGTGCTATGGGTGAAAATACTATTTTAAAGTATCAAGGGGCAATGGATGAAAATACTATTTTAAAGTATCATTAATCATAGTTATTATATAAATCTTTTTAGCAATGACTATATTGTAAATGAAATTATGAATATTTAAAATGATTTTGTTATTAAATTATAATTATTTTAAACATGTATATATATTATAACAGTGTAAACAATTAGAGGGGAATATTTTTCTACAATCTTTCTGCAAAATAAAGTTTCAAGATAATGTTTTCGATATGGAACCTGATTTGTAGGTGCTTAGAAGTTGATATTTTTTGCAGTTCTATGTAACATAGTTCTCTTGGCCAGTTGTCATGGAGATCTGAGGATTTCTTTCCATTGTCTTGCTTTCTCAGTGTGCCCTGACTTGCTCCTGTAGTAGTGTGATAAGATGGTGTCCATGCCTCATAGCCTTTTGTCTTTCATACACTCAGATTTCTTAGCTCTTCAACGATATGAGCTCAGCTGTAGGACTGAGTGTGCCTTTTCGGATTTTCGTATTCCCCACACTGTTCCTGGGAAGGGCACGCCTTTGCTCAGCGGATCTCCAGGCTGTGACTCCCCACTGTCTCCGGTTTTAGTGGCTTCCGGCTCCCAGCCAACTTCCTTCAGCTTGGAAGTGTTGGTACTTTAAGTCATTGCTGTTAACTTGTGTGCTGTTTTTACTGCTGCTGTTGATAACCTTGTAGACTTGGGACTGTGGGCTCTTGTGCATGTTGGTCTTTTTTTTTTTAATGTTTGGGCCCTGAGAGTCTACAGTGTCTGAAAAGTGAGAAAAGGGTTACACGTTCGCCTGCTGTGACTTGCTTTTGTTTTGAGGATCTTGAGAATGTTTCCTTAGGCACTAAATTGTTGCAGATAATGGAATTGTGTTTTGTAGCTATATCTCTTTTCTCTGGGGTCACACTTGTCAGAAGGTAGATGGATCAGAGTGGTTTCCTTCACACTTAGCAAGTTGTAACAAGAAACAGCAGTCTCTGAATCTCTGGTTCTGTTTCCAGTTCTAACTTCCCAAGGCTGACTCCTTCCTTAAGAATAAATTCTCTCTCAAAGTTCTTATTTTCACCTTGAGAATTTGGTTTAAGAAACCATGCAATTCAGATCCAGATTCAGCCTCTAAAATAAAAATCAGTTATTCAATGAACTCCCTGCTTCTTTCTCCTCTTCTTTCATTTTTAATATATATGTTAAATATTTAATATATACATATATTAAAACCCCAGATCCTTACATTTCCAGTCCTGCCTGTATAGAACTATTATATGGATCAGGTTTGAATTATTTCTTAGATGTAGATGGTTCTTCTGACATTAAATAACATTAAATAAAATTGCTAGTGCACTATCCAGCTAAAAGGTCATGCTAATGTGTGGCTATGTGCATCCACATCTGAATTCTGAACCCAGGCTCTGCCTACTGAGCTTCAGGGATAGTGGAAGCAGTGGCAACAAGCAGCCATAAGTAGTGCATTCCTTGCAGTATTTCATTTATTCTTATTAAAATCTGGTAGTCTTTACAGTCCCATTTTATATGTGACAAAATGGAGAGACATTATAGAAGTAACTCAAATTTGAATAGGCAGTAACAGGGGAACTGTGCTACAAAATATCTTATTTTAAAGACTGCACTTTCTACCACTAAAATCTGTATTAAAATGATTTTGTTACCATAATATTAATTTATTTTTATTTGATACATGAAAAACAAAGAAGTAATACTTATGAGTTACTGTGTGATGATTTTTATACACATATATATTATGTGAAATTTAAATCAGAATCAATGTATTTACTTCTTCAGACATTATTTCTTTATTGTGGTAACATGCAAAATCCATTCTTCTCTATTATCTTTCTTTTGTAAAAGGAACTATCTTTCTTTCACTGATGTGTATGTGGGGGTGAGAATATGCGCTCATGAGTACAGTTGAAAGATGAGTGTAGAAGAAAGTGTACAGTCCCTGGAACTGGAGTTACAGACCATTGTTAGCTGCTGTGTGGGTGCTGGGATTCAAACCTGAGTCCTCTGCAAGAGCAGTCAGTGCTCTTAATCCCTGAGCTATCTCTCCAGCCCCTCAGTCTTGCTTTATTGTCAACAGGTTCTTCTTGATGTCATTTAATTTTCACATTATTCATTTTTACATATGATATACTTATTCCCAATATGAAACAGAAAATCCCGAGACTTGAAGCATATATTTAATTATTCCATATTTTCATAAGCAGAAAAGTAAAGAATAGTTTTTTCAATTATAATTTTTTTTTAATTTTATTTATTTTTGTATGTGTATGTGTGTACTGTCTGCATGTAGGTCTGTGCACCCGTGTCGTGCAATGCCGCGGAGGTCAGAAGAGGGTGTTGGATTCCCCTGGAACTGGAGTTCTCCTGGAATTGGAGTCTCAGACGGTTCTCAGCCGCCATGTGGGTGCTGGGGATCGAACCCGGGTCCTCTGCAAGAGCGGTCGGTGCTCTTAACCGCTAGGCTATCTCTCCAGCCCCAATTATAATTTTTTTTAGACTTTCTTTATCCCACTTCCTAATCTTCTCTTTTAAAAAATATATTTCAAAATTTTCCTTTGAGAATTGTATACGTTTATGCAAGGATGGTCACTGCCTGTCCACTCCTCTCCAACTCAACTCCTCTCAGACCTACCCCCGCCTTGGCCCTCTTCACAACTTCAGGTCCTTTTTTGGTGCTTTAATAAACTGAGTCCAACTGGTGCTTCCCAGGCACACCTAGATGTTGGGCAATCACCTGAAGCCTGGGCAGCCTATTATGGGACACACTCTGGAAAATAGATTCTCCCTTCCCCAGCAGCCATCAGCTGCCAATAGCTTCCCAGCTGGGGTGGGGGCCTTGCAAGACTCTCTCTGATCCATGCTGGAATGCTGACTGCCTTGATCTTGTGTAAGTCCTTCAAAGAAAACCACAGCTACTGTGAGTTCCTGAGTGCAAGATGCTGTCACGGCTAGAAGACAGTGTTTTGCAGCAGTCCTCACCAACCTCTGCCTCTTACAGGCTCTCTGCCCCCTCCCCCTTCCTCAGTGTTCTCTGACCCTAGGGAGAAGACTTGTGAATTCAGATTCTCTTAGTAGTTTCTTTTTCTGAATATATCACTAATGTAATTAGAATTTTCTATAAGACATGATATTTGCTTGAAAATGAAGTATTAATGACATTTATTTTATGAAGAAATATTCAAGATTGGTATGTTTTGTTTATTTGATGATACTCTGTCTTTGAGAATGCAAGCTGTACAGACTGATATCCCATCTAAACTGACCCTCCAGACGCAACAGCATTTCCTTGTTCAACAGTGTTTCTTTTGTTAACATTATCTTCCACTGTCATTAAGCATTGGTCACCTTCCACAAAGTTAAATGTAGAATAGCATTCCTGCAGCCTCTTCCCCGGGTTATAGCTATCAATCTGAAAAATAAATACCTTTAGTTTTCTGTGGTTGAGATTTTCTTATATATGATTCAAGGAGGAATGAAAGATTAAAATTCTGTAAGCAGAAACATGCCACATCATCAGTGAAGAAAATGATGTCATAAAATGTTCATCTGCAGTACAGTATATAAACAACTTTAGATATGCTAATAAGGGCCATGATTAAAATATACTGTAACTATGCTTATCAGCATGATTAAATCAGTAAACCATGGGGTAGAGTGAAACAAGTTACTGAACACATAAATCTATGCCATTTATAGAAAATATTTAAACATTACACTAAATAGTATATATTATTACTTATGCATATATAGATATCTATAGAACATTATTAAGATATGTCTGACAATATTAATAAGCAAACTTGGGATAAGTGGTTATTCCAAAAAGGAGGGAAGACATGTGAGATTGAGACTGGCTTCATTTGTACTAATTTAGTCATCGTGCTGTGTTCATGGGTATTCAATACAATTTTTTTTATCTTTTTTATGTTACTGAAATATTTTATATTAAGCAGTGCATCAGGCCAGGTGTGGTGGTGTGTGCCTTTAATCCCAGCATTAGGGAGGCAGAGGCAGGAGGATCTCTGTGAGTTCAAGGCCAGCTTGGTCTACAGAGTGAGTTCCAGGTCACAAAAGGGAGGACCTGTCTCAAAAGGACCAAGAAAAAAAACTAATTAAGCAGTGCGTCAATGTGAATAACTGTTTTGTTGTCCTGAAAAAGAAAAATGTAGAGAAAAAAGTAGAGCACATAGCCCCTTTTCTAGAAGGCAGCATCATGTGGCTACATGCTCCAGAAACTATTTCTTAAATCTATTTCTTCAGTTCCAACAAACCAACTTTAATATATTGTTAGCTTTCTTTGAATAAATCCTGAATTGAGTGTACACATATCCATTACAGATGTGCATATATGCATTTAAAGATTATTTATGTGCATGACAATATGTGTTTTAAGAATAAATTAGGCTGGAGAGATGGCCTAGCGGTTAAGAGCGCCGACTGCTCTTGCAGAGGACCCGGGTTCGATCCCCAGCACCCACATGGCGGCTGAGAACCGTCTGAAGCTCCAATTCCAGGAGAACTCCAGTTCCAGGGGAATCCGAGACCCTCTTCTGACCTCCGCGGCATTGCACGACACGGGTGCACAGACTTGCATGCAGACAGTACATTCATACACATACAGAAATAAATAAAATTAATAAAAAAAATAAAAAAAAATAAGAATAAATTAGGGGACATTTGCAGACTTTGTCTTGTTTTGATTTTACTAAGTTAGAGTAGCACACTGACTCCAAACGCTGTACACAGACTGACTTCAAGCACTTGGCAATCCTCCTGCCTCAGCTCTCAAGTGCTGTGATTTACACTGGAAGCTACCGAGCCTGCCCCTCTTTTCTAGTCTTTGGCTGGAACACTTGCTTTCTTTCTAATAAATGTGAATTTCTGCTAAAGATGAATTCTAGAATGGAACTGAGCTTACTTTGATAAGCATTTATTAGGAGTATTAAAGTACAATTCTTCTGGTAGCACTGAATTAGAATCAATTCTCTCTAGCAATTGTATCATCTGAGAGTTTTATTTTGGTTTCTCTTCCTTTAGCATTTTGATGTCTCTTGCACTCAGACTAGTCCATGTTGATTAAAATACAAGCCAAGCAATACTGGTTGAATTTCCAAGAGAGTGGAGTTGATAGTCTCTTCTCTTTGGCAATAGCTTGATTCATAGGAAGTTTTGCTGGGCACCTTTATTAGAATGGCTCTGATGCTTCAAGAATTGTGGAAAACTTGTTAGGACACCAGAGTTCAGGCACCCTTTAATCCAGAGAATTTTCTTTTCCTAAATTATATTTTAAAGAATACCACTTAATTGTTTAGTAATAAGCAAGGAAGACATGTTTCAAGAAGAATATTGATGTTCATATAGATCAAAATAGTTGACAGAGTCTCCCAGTAGAAATTGTTCAGGTTACCCTCATCAGACATTACAACATAGTATATATATATGTTCAATATTTCATGTCATGTATATGACTTCCTATCATTTAGGAATTGCATTTAGATATGAGTAACAGAAACTGTAAATGATCAACGAGATAAAACAGAAGTATATTTCTTTCATAGAGGCAAGGCCAGAGATAGTCAATCAGCGATTGCATGCCTATTCCACAAGGAGACATTGGGGACATGGTCTGTTCTTCTCCTTCTTCACCACTAGCTTGTCAAACAGCAATATGATGTCTGAACACTCATTACGTTTCATTGGCTAAGGTGAATTAATAAGATTAAAAAGATGGTCACATGAAGATCTTTAGCTGGGCTTAGTGCTACCCTGACAGAGCAGGAAGAAGTTGCTAAGGAAGAAGGGAGCAGATGATGGGTCACAGCTTTGCTGTTCTGTCTCATTTTTTTCCTTCTTTGAATATTTACAGAAGTAGTTCATAGATAAATCACAAAAATGAGCATGCTATGGAGTCATAAATTGACTGTGCTGATGCTCCCTTCTCAGATACCCCTTGTGGAACAAAGTTTCTTGGCCATTTAAATCTCTATTTATTTTATTTTATTTTATTTTATTTTATTTATTTTTTTTTAAATTTTTTATTAATTTTATTTATTTCTGTATGTGTATGAATGTACTATCTGCATGCAGGTCTGTGCACCCGTGTCGTGCAATGCCGCGGAGGTCAGAAGAGGGTGTTGGATTCCCCTGGAACTGGAGTTCTCCTGGAACTGGAGTTTCAGACGGTTCTCGGCCGCCATGTGGGTGCTGGGGATCGAACCCGAGTCCTCTGCAAGAGCGGTCGGCGCTCTTAACCTCTAGGCCATCTCTCCAGCCCATTTTTTTTTTTTTTTATTTTTAACACATCAGATTAAAGTATGTAGTTCCACAGTGAGGAACATCTGTTCCCCTGAATATCTTAGTCAATACAGGAACCAAGCCATCAGCTAAAGAGTCTGTGAGAATGTGTACACATGCCTTGAACCTCAGGAATGACAGATAAATACGTATTTGAGGCAAACTGAGAAAGCAGTTTGTCCAAGTTCACAGGTGAATACATTGTGAATTATTTCAGTAAGTCACAGTGTTACTAATTCAGGAGAAATTGATTTGGCATGTATTTGGATGATTCATTTCTCACCTGAAGTGCACACACTTCTTCTAGCCTTTTGTGACCTTTGATATGACTGCACCTATGCTGCTTATAATTAATATTGATTTACAATTAATATTGGCATAGCGACAGTTATTTTTGGTGCATTGCCAGCTGTGTAAATACACTTATTGCATAAATAGACTAAATTTAATCACAAAATTTATTGTGCTAGCAGTATTTACAACTTCATTGTGGGCCCAATGTTTTAAACATCTGTCTTTCATTAGTATATCTTAAATATAGACTTTATAACTCAGGCAGGTTTATAAGTATTTATACAAAGATGCTGTAATGAAATTGTACTTGGAGGGAAGAATAAAGTTTCTGAGAAGAGTTTCTTAATAATTAACATGGTTTGGATTAGTAACCCTTTCTTCTGTGGAAAGAAGTAAGTGCCTATCAGACGTAAAGAGGGAAGCATTTTTGACAGAGCTCTGGGAAGTCAAATTTTAAAACAATTTCAAAGCTGTTAAAAAGAGAAATTTAGCATCCTAAAGGTACTTTTTTTTTCAAGAAAATGTCTGTCTGTTAAATTATGGAATTTTGACAAGTAAATAAAACATTATATAACCTATAAAGTAAGTTAAGAGGATGCATAAGGTAGAGAAACAGACTTAGAAAGTTATTTTTTCCTCAAACACTGGAAATCTGTCCAATTTAATTATGTAAAAGAAGACTTTTATTTTTATAACTATTTTTTTTTCTTTGAGCTCTGCAAGGCCGGTTCCCAGTGTATTTCCTTCAACTGATTTTATTTTGGATAAAATGATATTATCTGATTTTCCTTTGAGAAAACATGGACATTTGCTTCTTTGGCTGACTTACAGGTACGGGTGAGTCCCGAAGGACCCACATGAATAAGTTTCACAGATGAGAGCCCACCCCATGCAGAGATGCCTCCCAGGCTAGCACTTTGTGTTGTTGCTTGAGGAAGCAGGTACTGAGACTGCCCTGGTTCTCAGGTCTTACACATGCTTTTACAGGCACACAGTGTTCTTAAAGATGGTAAGCGGAGATTAGAAAATACCCCTGCTAGTACATTTGCTTGTGAAACAAGAGATCAGAAGCACAAAGAAGTGATGAAAGAGAAGATCTGTTTGGAGTCTTCAACCAATGCTGAAGTCAAGATGTATGCTATATTTATTCTGTGTTGTAAAATGAACATGGTTTTGTAGTATTTTATTAGATATTTGCATATGTGTTAGTTTGATCACAGCTTTTTCTGGAAACTACTTGCTTTTACTTTTTCAGCATTTTGTATAGCATTGAGTCCCATATCAGATGCTTCCTAATCCTCAGAGATGGTTCACAAATCTGGGTGAAAAATTTTATTAGTAGCAGTTCTCTGATATTGTGTTTTGAGAATTCTGGGTTTGCATTGTTAAAAATGTGGCAGTGAATCAGGCCAGATCTGTTTTGGTTTTTGCAGTATGTGTGGTCCTCAGAGTACTGCTTGGTTAGTTGTAGGTACTACCGTTTGCTTGTCCTTCAGTAATTGAGGATCATTTATTGTTTGAGAAGTATAAAGCATAGTCACCATCTGTGCCTAAATCAACTCGAATGTTTTTTATATTTCTAAATTCTGTATTTAGTGTAAATATTTGTTGATTTGTCAAATGTTTAGCCATCCCCAAATTCAGAAGCTAGGCTACCCTGCCATTGCTAGACTCTACCCAAAAAATTTAGTCAAAGGTATTAAAAATAATTAGCTTAAGAAAGAAAAATTTTATGGAAATCAACCAGTTACTTAAGCAACAATTTTCAAAAACTCCCTCATTTAAATTGATGAGTCTATACCAGTTTTATTATGTCAAAGTCCAACTAATTTTAAACTAACAAATCAGTTAGAGTTCATCTTCATTTTATATTACAATTTAAAGAACACACATGCCTATTAATCTTGCTGTGAAGATAGTTTGGGGTTGGCTAAATGCTCTGTTATATGTAAGGCAATATAGTATAAATTTTTAAATAATTTTATATCAAAATTTAAAAGGAGGATTAATCCTTCTTTATCTTTGTTTTTTATAAGGAAGACAAATCCTTGGAAATTAAGTGAAATTTGTACATCTTTATTACCAGGAATAAGTTATCAGCAGGTAAATGCTACAACACTGATAACTTAGAAATGTCATTATTTCCCAGTTGTCTTTCCATGAAGTACCAAATATATTCTGCTAATGATGGGGGGATTCTGTGCTATACAAGATTATCCATCTGGGGGCCTGGAGAGATGGCCTAGCGGTTAAGAACACCGACTGCCCTTGTAGAGGACCCGCGTTCGATTCCCAGCACCCACGTGGTGGCTGAGAACCATCTGTAACCCCAATTCCAGGAGAACTCCAGTTCCAGGGGAATCCGACACCCTCTTCTGACCTCCGCGGCATTGCACGACACGGGTGCACAGACCTGCATGCAGGCAGAACATTCGTACACATGGAAAATAAACAATAAAAATTTTTAAAAAAGATTATCCATCTGTCCCACTGACCTCATGTCTGGAGAGGGAGGGAGCCAAAGCAACCTATTCTGAAAGTGAAATTCATGGACAACAGGGGCAGGGGCTGTGAGAACTTTGTAGGGAATTTTCGGATTATAATGTTTTTTGGTAATACTACTGATATCTTCACTTTTCACTCTGTTGACATTTGCCCCAGTGGTTCAAAAGAAGTAGTAAGTCATAGCTCTGGTATCTCAGCGCCAGCAAGACTAGAAGCCATAAGCCATACCGAATCCATTGCATTCTTCCCTGCTACACAGTTGACAGAAATAGAAATAACAAATATTAAAGAATAGGTTATCAATTTTAAACGTTCTTTTTTTTGTTGTTTTTTGGTCTTTTTGAGACAGGGTCTCCCTGTAGCCCCAGCTGTCCTGGAGCTCACTCTGTAGACCAGGCTGGCCTTGAACTCACAAAGATCCGCCTGCCTCCCAAGTGCTAGGATTAAAGGCGTGCGCCACCACGCCCGGTTTTTAAACGTTCTTCATAAAATAATAAACATCATCACATTCTTGTCATTTTCCCTTTTAGTATTCTAGGTGATGAAATGGACATACGCTCTATCTCCTACTGCATATTAATGAACAATGGTTTTACCCAGAAAATTCTTGTCAACCTAATTCTTTCTTAATATAATATTTTAAGTTGAAAACATGACTAAGAAACTATGCCCATTGCAATGTTGATGTTATATAGACATTTTCTTAAAAATGATTTAGATGGACCTATTACTCATAGAAAAGTACTTGAAAATATTTGTGCTGTTAAAAAAATATGAGGTTTTAAGTAAAACCTCCAATCTGGAAGCCATGTGAGTTTAGGATCTTGAACTGGCTCAGATATTTAAAATCTTTTTGATGGTATTGATGACATTATTACCAAAGGTGGCATTTTCTATTTATTTATTTATTTATTTATTTATTTATTTATTTATTTATTTATTTATTTATTTATTTATTTTTATCTTTTTGAGACTGGGTCTCCCTGTAGCTCAGGCTCCAATTGAAACTCCCTACTTAGACCAGAAACTTGGCTTGAGTTCATAGAGCTCCACCAGCCTCTGCATCCTGAGGGCTGAGGTTAAGGTGTGCATCACCACACCCAGCCTTAAAGGTGCCATTTCTCCGCCGGTTGTTTTTTGTTTGTTTGTTTGTTTTTTTTGAACAAGAGTCTCACCTGTAAGCCGCAAGCTGGTCCTATAGACTCAATCTCTGTAGACCAGCTGGCCTGTGAACTCACCAAAGACCGCTCCTTTCCTCTGCCACTGCTCCCAAGTGCTAGGATAAAAGGCGTGCCACCACAAAGTTGGCTATTAGTTCCTTGTTGAATACTGAAACAATGGTTACGCTCCGAATTATCTTGACTCACTGAGTTGATGTTTTCCAGATGATCAATTCACAATATAACATTATTAGGCATGGCTCAAAGACCCACATTGAAAGTGCAAGATAGTTGAATATATGGTAAATATAGCAGTGTACAAATAGTCATGAATGTATCTGGTTCAGCAGTCAGTAGTAGGCCTTAAATAAGTGGAGAACTGTTCGAATTTGGAGAAGTATTAAAGGCAAATATTTATACTCTCTGACATGCTATTAGAATGCCATTCTTTTTCCTGCTGTCTATCTGTGTGAGTTGACTCTCATCTCTCCTTCTCTTTCTATTCTTTATGCTTTCTGCTTCTTTTCTTTCTTTTCTTACTTCCTTTCTTGTCTTTTTCTTCTTTCTTTTCTTTCTTTCTTCTGTTCTATTCCTTTTCGTTTCTTATCTTTCTTTTCTTCTTTTCTTTTTCTAAATTGCCTTTCTTTCCTTTCTTCTTTCTTTCTTTCTTTTCCTTTTCTTCTTTTCTTTTTTTCTCTTTCTGTATTTCTGTTCTTCTTTGCTTTTTTTCCGTTTCGTTTTCTCTTTCTTTTCTTTTCTTTCCTCTTTCTGCTTCTTTCCTTATCGTTCTTTCTTTTGTCTTTCTTTTCTTTCTTTCTTGTTCCCTTTTCTTTCTTCTTTCTTCTTTTTCTTTTCTTCTTTCTTTCTGTCTCTTCGTTTTCTTTTTCTTGTTCTTTTTTTATCCATTTCTTTCTTTCTTTCTTTCTTTCTTTCTTTCTTTCTTTCTTTCTTTCTTTCTTTCTTTCTTTCTTTCTTTCTTTCTTTCTCTTTCTTTCCTCTATCTATCTATCTATCTATCTATCTATCTATCTATCTATCTATTATTAAACTTTTTTCCATATATCATACATTATTTCTCAATCCAAATTCGAGTCACTTCCCTTTCCATGCCCCCCACCCCACCTGAGTTCATGCACTCTGCTATGCATGTCTTGCATCTTTTTCTGAATCTTTCCAGAGTTTGTTTGTTTGTTTATTTTCAAAGCAGAGGCTTATTGTTTTTGGGAGAACTTCACTGTTTCAGTCTTTTTTTTTCCCCCAGTTCTTTTGTTGTTGTTGTTCTCTCCAACTTTTATTGCTTGTAAATAATTGAGGATATACAAATTCAAAAGGATTGTTATTTTCTATTGAGGACTGTGGTTTTTCCTAGGGGGTCCCAATGTTTTAGTAAGGCACAAAAACAGTGTATTAGTCACTTTTCTGTTGCTGTGATAAAACCACTGTGACCAAGGGAACTTATAAAAGGAAGAGTTTATTTGAGCTTATGATTGATGGTTCCGGGGAAATTAAGAGTTCAATGTGGTGGGAGGCATGGTGGCAGGGGCTGGAGCAGAAAGCCAAGGTTCATATCTTCCAATGAGCACAGGAAGCTGAGCGAGAGACACTGGATACTCAAGGCTCGTTGAACTCACTAAGCCTGCCCCCAGTGACTAAACAAATATAGATGTCTTCTGTGGAGGGAAATCCTCCCAAATTTTTATTTAAGTACCATCTTTTCAATAAAACCAGTTCCCATCAAGTACATTAAAATTTGTTATATGTTAAAGTGAAACACCTGTTGACATTATGAAATAATTATTAAAGAGTACACAAAAGTTACATATACATGACAATGGTATGAGATTTCCATTATGATTCTAATGGAATTTATTCTGCTAATAGCTTACATATTTAGTGTTTCTTTTAAAGAACAAATAATCCAAGTTTCTAGAATTATATTACTATAACAAAAGTTATAGGTCAGGCTGTGAATTATATAACAATATTTATATTGCTTTTAGAAAGTGATTTTTAAAAGAATTAATAGTCAGATTTAAATGTGACTAATAATAGTTACATGAACCAAATAATGAAGCCATTTACTCCCTTTTTAAAAAGTGTGCTCCTTAGCCCATAAAGTGCTATTTAGTAGCCTGGGGCCTCTAGTTACTACTAACTACACAGTACTCTAGTTGTTCCTTAGAGTTCATATTGCCACAGATTTCTAATTTATAATGTGAAAATATTTTAGTCACTAGATTGCCTGAATTATTTTCTGTATCCCTCTGAAACAGTGAATGGCCACTTGTTCATGGAATAATATGAAGGTTTTGTTTTGTTTTGTTTTGTTTTTTTTGCAGCTATTTCTGGAAATTTTTCACAATGCTGAGACGTCTTCCTAAAGATATATAAATACTGTTTATCAAAACTTCAACAAAATCAGCCTACAGTGGAATTTTAGGTTACACAGAAAAATGAATGTAGTAAGTTAAGAAATAAATTCCGAACTGAAAGAGTTAAACTTCCAAGTCAGCTAGAGCTGTGTTTACTGATCCTTTCTGCTGCTTCTTGTTAATTGGCACCTCAGACTCCATACTAATTAATAGAATAGCAAGGGGCAGGTGGCTCCATTCTATTTTGATAATCCTTGTCAGCAATGCCTATGTAATCTACTTGTTCAATTATAATGAATGTGCAACTGGGGCGCATGAACTTTCAGCAGTCTTTTTCACTGCAAGTTCACTAGTCAAGGACAGTTTTGCAACTGTCAGACACTACTGCATATTGCATGCAATGTTAGTTCTTTAACTACTGTAGATAGGAGCTCATACAAATGTAAATTACTAATGGTTGTGCTTGTGCTTATTTAAAACTAGACAAGTGCAACTCAAAATAGAGAACTGAATATATTTGTTGCAATTGTGCTTGCTTTGGAAGAAAAATAAGAAATTCTGTTTAAATAGAGACATTTAAATTTAAGATTTCTTAATGGAGTAATGTTTTCTCTGGAGGAAGAGCCTAGGCAGGAAGTCAAAATAAATTGATCTCCTTTACTTAAGAATTTGCAAGATTTAGCTGTGAAATGACCAGATAAATGATTCTGTTGGAAAGAAGGTACTTACTAGAAGGTATATATTTTCCTATTTCCATTTCAAAGAGATAATTGTTTTCAAGTGTATATATAGGTTGAGGAAACTAAGTTCATGATATTAATAGCTTTGATGTTTGGTGAGTGTTTTTTAAATTGTTATCTTGCAATGCATTATTTATTTAGGGGAAGTAGGAGAAAAAGAGGGGGCTAGAATTAAAAAAAAAATCACCTCCTGGCTGTTAATACCTTAAAACTTGGTAGACAGGAAATAACACCCCATTTATAAGAACTCCAATGTAAACAAACAGGAGCTATAATAGGAAATAGCACGAGAACCATGTTATAAGACTTGGTTCTTGTTCATTTTCCAGATAGAACTTCCTGTACTTACTCCCACCCATTTGGGCCAGACCAAAAACAAAATAAATCTTTCTCAAATGGTGAAAAGCAGCATTTTAATTAGGTAATATTTTTGGAAAATCAAAAATAAATACTTCTGTTTTGGTACTTTGCTAAAATTTTTAAAAAGTTTTACTGATGATAACAAAAAGAATTTGTGTGAACTTAGATGCTATGCACCAAGACCATTACATAATCATTAAACACAACTGTATTTGTATTTAAGCACAGACCATTAATATGTGTTCATTTACATTTATAATTAATGTGAAAATCCATTATCCTGAGTCTGCGGTTTCTAGCCCACACTACCCTTAACCATCTCAGGGATGATTGGCATTGTCTGAAGACAAAGTTTTTTCTCCTGTTAAGGAGCACTGACTGCCAAGTACAGGTGAGGAGATGAGGGGGATGCTAAGCACAGGCCCTCCTCCAAAACCAGAATAATCTATCCCCAAATGGTGCTGGGCTCGAAAGACTCTTCTGTTCATACTCTTCTGTCTTCTGAGAAAACACTGTCTTATTTATGATTCCTGGATTCTGAAAATGCTAGAAACTCCCTGAGGAAAAACTGGATGCTAAAAGCAATAGTCATAGGTGAGTGTGTTGAGTTATGGGGAATTAACTAACAGGAGCACATTCCTAATACTTCCTTTTTTCTTATATACTTTAGGAAGAAGTGATTAATGGAGGTAAAAAGTCTCAAATATAGGAAATAACAGTTGAAATTCCTTATAGAGATCACTTTCACTTCCTAATAAATTAATATGCAAAATGCAAGAAAGCACAGTATTTGCTTGGCTGGGGAAAATGTAGTATAAATGGAGTGCTGTGTTATTGCAAGCCTTTTGATTTTTTTAATGAAGCTTTGCATCATTTGATTGTTGTGAAGTATCAATGTCAGAGAATTTTAGAAGAATTTACCCTGGCAATTAACATAAGAAATAGAAATATTATATAAAATTGTAAAAAAATGACCATAGTATTTATAATATTTATGATGTACATTAGAGATTATAAAAATATTTGAGTCTGTCATTATTGGTTAGAAATTCAAAAATAGTACTATTCCTGTTTTAACCTTGGCTGCAAAAATTAGAGCTATTTTATCTTTGGGTCGTCCCTCAGGTGCTTTGGCAAAGCATGCTACTTCTGAGGACTTGTAAGAGCAGTGGGAAAGGCTATTCTTACGCATATCCTCCCAGAAAATAACTTGCTTTATATAATGAAAAATAAGTGTTTTTAAAAACAGTTTAGTGTATTTTCATGTTTTATCCCTGAGAGGGAAGAAATTGGACATGTGCTGGGTTGGGCTAGTAGAGTTGTGGAGAAAGTGGATGGCAAGAAGCTTTGTCCACAGGAACACTGAGGCTCATTCAACTCTGTGACTGTGGTATATTTTATAAGGAAACCTGTGTCTAAAAATAGATGCAGAATGAAACTTCTTTGAGAGCACAGGGCCATATGGTTTTTTAAAGGGCCACTTTGTTTTAATGGAGAGAAAATATGAAAACACCCCATTTGGATACAGACTTAGTAGTGGCTGTTAGAAAATGTCTATCGGAGGAACCATAATTGGATGAATACTCCGTACCAGGAATTTTCCAACCATAGTGCATAAATAACTACTTGAAACAATACATTTTATGGTAGTATCAGAATATGCTTCTCTTTGAGTGACTGTACAGATTACTTGGCATGATATTTTTCCACTGTGGAAGTTCATATGTTCAGTATGTGACACAAGATGTGAAACTGAAACAACACTCCCCTAAAATTCTAGGTGACTTTTGTGTCTCAGTTGGGGTTTGTATTTGTGTGTGCTGTGCATGCAGAGGCCAGAAAAAGGCATCAGATCTCCAAATCTGGAACAGGCAGTCACGATCTGCCTTATGTAGGTGCTAGGAGTTCAGTACAAGTCTTCAGTAAGAACAGTATGTATTCTACTGAACCATCTCCAGCCCCTATGTGTTAATTCTTTTAAAAAATTACATAGTGTGCCTATTCTGTAGTTTTAATGTTATGTTCTATGATTGGAAGATATTTGCATTTCCATGATATTTACCAGTTTATGTACAAACAGAGTACATTGCATTACTGTAGTTTCTGAAATACTAGTTTAGAAAAAGAGGATTGTAATTAAAATTTTAATTAAAACTTCATTAAACTGATAATAGAATGGTTTATGTCTTGAAGCTACTGTCTAAGTGTATGAGAAGGTTGTAATGTTAAATATCTTTTCTTTTTGTTTAGTCACAAGAAGAACTGTGTTATAGACCCAGGCTTCTTTAATTGGCTGGGACTTGAGAAGTGAAGGGTCATATACGTGAATGCAGGACTTGAAAGAAACTGGCAACAGTAAAGTTTGAGTGTTCAAGGAACAAACTGAACACAGAGTCAAACATCTAATATTTCTGAACCTTTCCAGCAATACTTGCCCATGATGCTTCCTGGGCTTTCACTGCAGCCTGAACACATCCTGGGCACCTAGCACTGCAAATGCTCTAGACAGGCAGCACCAAGGAACAGCACCAAGGAACAGGCTGCAAAAGTGAGGCCAACTCAAGACTTCCATTTTGTAGAAATGGTCAGATTCTGTGCACAAAGATTTCTCCTTCTCCTGTAGAAATAGAATTCAATTAAGGTAAACAAAGAGCTTTGGTATTTTCCCACCCTCATTCCCGGCCATGTAAGTATCGTATTAATGTCTTTGATTTTTATTGTGTTAGAATGTTTGATTTTAAAAATTGCTATTTGTTTTTTTCTTTTTCTTCTTAAGTTAATTTTTATTGAGTGCATTTCATACAACATTTCTTAATCAAATTTAGACTCATTCCTCCATCCATGCTCACCCCTTACATCCCCCCAACCCCCCACCAGAGCTCATGGATTCTGTCATACATGTTAAGTCTTGTCTTGCATCTTTTTCTCAGTCTTTTCAATGCACAAGTTTACTGTTTCGGTCAGTTCTTTGAATAGGTTTTTTCTCTCTCTTTTTGTTCCCTTTAATTTTATATTATTCCAAAATATGCACATGTATATACTCCACACATAAATCAAAATTACAAATTCTGAAAATAAGCTATAGGTTAATTCCTAAACATTGCTATTTGAGCTGGGTATGGTGGCACATGCCTTTAATCCTAGCACTCAGGAGGCAGAGGCAGGCAGATTTCTGTGAGTTCAAGGCCATCCTAGTCTGCATAGTGAGTTCCAGTCTAGCAGGAACTACAGGAGACCCTATATTAACAAAACAAAAATAAACTAAACAAAAAAATTCTATTCGAATTGCTGACTTGAACATCATTAAAAATTATTAAATTAATGTTGGTTTAGGATTAGGAGAAAATGTCTACCAATTTCTGAAATGACACTAAGAATACTTCTGCTATTTTGTACTACATATTTATGCAGAGTGTCCTTCTATACAACTATAAAATCAAAACATTAAGCAACTCTGAAACTACTCAAGATCTGCACATCCTGATCTATCAAATATTCAGCAAAGATTTAATTCCTCATGCAAAATAAACACATCTACTTCACTAGTGTGCAACAGTGCTTTCACCTTTAATGATAAAATTATATGTGTACCAAAGAACCGTTTTTAAATTTTTTTCTCCATGATTATTTGTTTTTATGCCCTTTCATATACTTAGATACCTGAGGTCAGGCAAAATTTCTCCAGTAAAACGGGGTTGCAAATGGAGGTGTCAGAGCTTGGTTAGGGATTATCAGCTGTGTATAGGAGCTTGTGCTATACATACTTGTGTATGGGAGATGTAGGAAATGAAAATGACCTTGTCATCAGGGCTCCATGCTAACATTACGAGTAGGAAAATGTCAATGTGTTCATTTCTTAAGCAAAAACAGGTTGAATAATTCTTAACTAAAAAGTTTGCAACCAAGAATCGTCCAGATTTCCTTTGGATTTTTGATATTTGCATATACATGACTGAGTGTGAGAACCATGTCTTAACATGAAATTCATTTATGCTTCATGCACACATCAGACCCATAGCCTGAAGGTAATTTTATACAGTATTTCTTGCACACCTGGATTTTGACTGCAACCCATCTCAGGAGTTTGTATGTAGAATTTTTTTTACTTGTAGCATCATGTCAGAGCCTCAAAAATGTTCAATTTTCTAATATTTTGGGGGTTTGGAATTTTAACTGAAAGCCTTGAAGCTCAACCTTAAAGAATTTTGTATAACACTTTGTATTGAAATTGCCACCAATTTTATTCTTAATGGGAGAATATTTCCCATTTGTAATATTAAGGACTCAATATCACAGGACTCAAACTAAATGTAACCTAACGTCTTTCTAGTTTAAACATGCATCCAGCCCAATCCTTTCTCCAAAATTTTCTTCCCTCTCTTCAGAGACTTCTGCCTTCACCTAAATAACACGTGCCTGCCAAAAAAACTTCTAGGGTGGTGAAATGTTTTATATTTGTATGCTCTTTCCAACTCTTATGTCAGAGATACTTGAACTGCCTTCAGATCTCGAAGCAATGATGGCAAGTCTTTGAGTCACTGTTTTTAAAATGTGTTTATATGCATTTGTGTAAAACATTTTCAGGTCCTGGCTTTGAACCATGTGCTTACAAATGAAATGTATTTTAATATATGCAAGTTTATACACATGCGTGATTAAGTATATAGGTTTGAATGTGTGGACTTTATGCAATATCTTAGAAACTACAAGCTTCTTACAATTAGAACTCATTTGTTCAATGTGGTAGCATTGTGAAGCTAAGGGGATTTAAGGTTTATAGCAAAACTTTATGCTTGGGGAGATTCAACAACCTACTGAGAATTTCAGTAGAACTCAGTTCAGTGGCTGGCACTTCAATTAGATGGCACTGGATGCATTTTTATTTTTTTAATTAATTTATTTATTTATATATTTTTTATCAAATCAAGACCTGTGTTCCCCCCCCATTACCCCACACCACCAGAGCTCATGCATTCTGCCAAACATACTTTTCATCTCTTTCTCAGTCTTTCTCAATATTCTCCATGTGGAAGTTGACTGTTTTGAGCAGAAGTTCACTGTTTCAGTCAGTTCTTTGATGCAGTCCTTTCTGTTGTTGTTGTTTCCAGTATGCATCACTCCCAACTGCTTTGGACAAAAGCTCCAGGGACAATGCACAAGAAGTACTTACAACTAGATAATTGGCACTAGCATCCACAGATGAGGGATACCGTTCATCGTTTGTTTTTCTGGGACTGTGTAACTTCACTCAGCATTATGTCCTCTAGCTCCAGCCATTTTCCTGCAAAGCTCATGATGTCATCTTTCTTTACTGCTGCATAGAACTCCATTGTGTAGATGTACCACATTTTCTCTATCCACTCATCAGTTGAGGGGCATTTAGGTTGGTTCCAGCTCTTTGCTATTGTGAAGAGAGCTGAAATAAACATGGCCGTGCATGTATCTCTGTGGTGGCGTAAGTCTTGAGGGTACATGCCCAGGAGTGGTATGGCTGGGTCGGGTGGCAAGTTCATTCCAAGTCTTCCAAGGGTTCTCCACACTGCTTTCCATAGTGGCTGTACGAGTTTACATTCCCACCAGCAGTGGATGAGTGTTCCCCTTTCCCCACAACCTCTCCAGCACTTGGTATCATTTGTTTTCTTGATCCTAGCCAGTCTTACTGGAGTAAGATGATATCTTAAAGTGGTTTTGATTTGCATTTCCTTAATGATTAGTGATGTTGAGCAGTTCTTGAGGTGTTTCTCAGACATCTCTAATTCCTCGCTTGTGAAGTCTCTGTTCAGTTCTTTGCTCCATCTATTGAGCGGGTCGTTTGTTTTCTTTTTTCTTTGTTTTTTGAGTAGTTTATATATTCTGGAAATCAATGCTTTGTCAGATGTATCTGCAGTGAAGGTTTCCTCCCACTCTGTGGGATTTCTCTTCACTTCCTTGATTGTTTCTTTTGATGTACAGAAGCTTTTGAGTTTGATGAGGTCCCATTTGTCAATTGTCGACCTTAATTCTTGTGCAGCTGCTGTCTGATTTAGGAAGTCTTTTCCTACGCCTATGTCTTGTAGTCTGCTGCCAACTTTTTCTTCTATCACCTTCAGAGTTTGGGGTTTCACGTTGAGGTCTTTAATCCATCTGGAGTTGACTTTTGTACAGGGTGAGAGGTAGGGGTTTAATTTCATTCTTCTACAAGTGGTGATCCAGTTTTGCCAACACCACTTGCTGAAGATGCTGTCTTTTCTCCATTGTGGTTTCTTGGCCCCCTTGTCAAATATGAGATGGCTGAAATTGTATGTGCTCAGATTTGGATCTTCGGTTTTGTTCCATTGGTCAACAGGTCTGTTTTTGTGCCAGTACCAGGCTGTTTTTATGACTATAGCCCTGTAGTATAGTTTAAAATCTGGTATAGAGATCCCTCCTGTGTAGCTCTTTTCACTCAGGATTGATTTGGCTATTCGGGGTCTTTTGTTTTTCCAAATGAATTTAAGAACTTTTGTTTCCAAGCCTGTGAAGAAACTCTTGGGGATTTTGATTGGGATTGCATTAAATCTATACAAGAGTTTTGGTAAAATGGACATTTTTACAATGTTAATTTTCCCAATCCATGAGCATGGGAGGTTTTTCCATCTTCTGAGGTCTTCTTCAATTTCTTTCTTTAAGGGTTTAAAATTTTTGTTGTAGAGGTCTTTGGTGTCTTTGGTTAGGTTTGTTCCTAGGTATCTTATTGTTTTTGAGGCTATTGTGAGTGGGAAGGTCTCTTTGAATTCTTTCTCCAGTTGCTTGTTGTTGGTGTAAAGAAAGGCCATTGATTTTCTAAGGTTAATTTTGTATCCTGCCACTTTGCTGAAGCTGTTAATCGTTTCTAGGAGTTTTCTGGTGGAGTTTTTTGCATCCCTTAAGTAAACAATCATATCATCAGCAAATAGGGATAGTTTGACTTCCTCTTTTCCAATTAGTACTCCTTTAATATCCTTTTCTTGCCTTATTGCTCTAGCAAGTGTTTCAAGCACTATATTGAAGAGGAGTGGTGATAGGGGGCAGCCTTGCCGAGTTCCTACCTTTAAAGGGAATGTTTCTGTCATTTCCCCATTTAGGATGATATTGGCTGTGGGTTTCCTGTATATGGCTTTGATTACATTGAGGAATGATCCCTCCAATCCAATTCCTTCTAGGACTTTAAGCATGAAGGGATGCTGGATTTTGTCAAAGGCTTTTTCAGCATCAATTGAGATGATGGTGTGGTTTTTGTCTTTGATTCCGTTTATGTGTTTGATGATGTTTATTGATTTTCGTATGTTGAACCATCCCTGCATCTCTGGTATGAATCCAACTTGGTCATGATGGATGATCTTCTTGATGTGGGTCTGTATGCGATTTGCCAGTATTCTGTTTAGAATTTTGGCATCTGTGTTCATGAGGGAGATGGGTCTATAATTCTCCTTTTTAGTTGGATCTTTGCCTGGTTTTGGTAATAGAGTGATGTTGGCTTCATAGAAGGAATTTGGGAGAATTCCCTCTGATTGTATACTTCTAAACAGTTTCAGAAATAATGGTTGTAGGTCTTTTTGAAATGTTTTATAGAATTCTGCTGTGAAACCGTCTGGGCCTGGGCTTTTTTTAGTTGGGAGGCTTCTTACTACATCCTCTATTTCTTCATATGTTATGGGTCTGTTTAAGCTGCTGGTCTCCTCTTGGCCAAGCTTTGGTGATTCCCAGGATTTCAGATATTCATCCATTTCTTCTAGATTTTCAAACTTGGTAGAATATAGGTTCTTGTAATATTCCCATATAATTTTCTTGATCTTTTCCTTGTCCGTTGTGATATTTCCCTTTTCATCACAGATTGTATTGATTTGGAGTTGTTCCTTCTTTCTTTTTGTTAACTGGGCTAGAGGTCTGTCTATCTTGTTTATTCTTTCAAAGAACCAACTTTTGGCTTCATTGATTTTTTGTATTGTTTTCTTTGTTTCTATTTCATTGATTTCTGCTCTGATTTTTGTTATTTCTTCCTGTCTGTTGCGTTTAGGGTTCATCTGTTGTTGCCTCTCAAGTGCTTTTAGCTGTAGTGTTAGATCATTCACTTGTGCTCTTTCTGTTTTTCTAATGTAGGCACCCAGGGCTATAAACTTCCCTCTTAGGACTGCTTTTAAGGTATCCCATAGGTTTTGTTGTGTTGTATTGTCATTGTCATTCAGTTCCAGGAATGTTTTTATTTCTTTCTTTATCTCTTCCTTGACCCATTCATTATTCAAGAGTGTGTTGTTTAGTCTCCATGTGTTCTTGTAGGCAGGAGGGCTTGTCCTGGTGTTGATGTTGAGCTTCATTGCACTGTGGTCTGACAGGATGCATGAAATTATTTCAATCTTTTTGTATTTGTAGAGGTTTCTTCTGTGTCCCAGGATGTGGTCGATTTTGGAGAATGTTCCGTGGGGTGCTGAGTAGAAAGTGTATTCTCTGGTATTAGGATGGAATGTTCGGTAGAGGTCTATGAGGTCCATTTGGTGTATCATATCGTTCAGTTCAGATGTCTCTCTGTTTATTTTTTGTCCTGTTGACCTATCCAAAGGACTCAGTGGGGTATTGAAATCTCCCACTATGAGTGTACTGGGGTTAGTCTGTGACTTGTGGTCCTGGAGAATTGTCTTTATAAAGTTTGGTGCACCAGAATTTGGGGCATATATATTCATAATTGTGAAATCTTCTTGGTGGATTGTTCCTTTGATGAAAATGTAATGGCCTTCTTTGTCTCTTCTGATTTCTTTTACTTTGAAGTCTATTTTATCCGATATTAAAATAGCAACACCTGCTTTCTTTTTGGTACCATTTGCTTGGAATATTTTTTTCCATCCCTTCACTTTAAGGTGGTGCCTGTCCTTGAAGGTAAGATGTGTTTCTTGTAGACAGCATATCGATGGATTCTGTTTCCTAATCCAGTCTCCCAGTCTATGTCTTTTGATTGGGGAATTTAGTCCATTAATATTTAAGGTTATGACTGATAGGTTTGTGTTGCTTCCTTTTGCCTTATTATCCATCTGCGGTTTTGATTTAGGTTTCTACTTCTGCAGTTATGCTTTTATTGATTTCTCTTTCTAGGTGCCTGGGGTTGGTTGCTCCTTTCTTCTGTTCTTTGAATTGCTTCAAGTATTCTCTGAAGGGTTGGTTTTCCGGACATGTATTCTTTCAAGTTGTTTATGTCATGGAAGGTTTTTCTCTCTCCTTCAACTATAATTGACATTTTTGCTGGGTATAGTAACCTGGGTTGGCATCTATTGTCCCTTAACACTGGGAATGCTTTGCTCCAGGTTCTTCTTGCTTTCATAGTTTGCATTGAGAAGTCAGTTGTAATTCTGATAGGTTTCCCCTTATAGGTCACTTGTTGTTTTTCTCTTGTGGCTTTAAGGATTTTGTCTTTGTTTTGGGTGTCTAGCATTTTAACTATGATGTGGCGTGGAGAATTTCTTTTCTGATCTTGTCTGTTTGGAGTTCTATGTGCTTCTTGTATTTGTATTGGTTTGTCTTTTTTTAGTTTGGGGAAGTTTTCATCTATTATTCTGTTGAAGATCTGATCAATACCATTCTCTTGGGATTCTTCTCCTTCCTC
This sequence comes from Rhizomys pruinosus, assembly GCA_009823505.1. NCBI lineage: Eukaryota > Metazoa > Chordata > Mammalia > Rodentia > Spalacidae > Rhizomys > Rhizomys pruinosus. The sequence goes on along the minus strand of VZQC01003122.1, from coordinate 1,872,469 downwards.
TATTCCTATGATGTGGAGGTTTGATCTTTTCATAGTGTCCCACAGTACCTGGTTGTTCCACTTTTGTGTATTTTTAAATCTTTCATAATCTTTACTTGAGGTTGTTAGTTGTTCTTTGTTATCTTCCAGGTCTGATATTCTTTGTTCTGCTTCCTCCATTCTGCTTCTGAGGCTTTTTCCATTCATTTCCTCTTGATTGGATGAGTGTTTGATTTCCTTTTTCATTTCCTCTTCTGATTTCTTTAGTATTTCTACTTCTTTCTAGAGCTTCTCAATTTCTTCCTGTAGCTCTTTGCTTCGCTGGTTGTTTCCTTATCTTTTTCAGCATGGCATCTTTTCAGTGTTTCCAGTTCCTTCCGGAGTTTGTCATTCTCTCTCTCTCTAGGTCCTTCTTGAGTTGTTCATTCTCTTTTCTTAGTTCTTTGATTTGTTCTTTATAATCTTGTAGTTCTTTAAGTATGTTCCCAATTGTGTTTCTGATATCTGTGTCCTGGGCCATCCCCAGGGGGATCCCACTGTAGGACTCTTCCATAGAGTTGGTAGAGCTTAGTGCAGGATTATCCTTGCCCCTTTCCCATGTTGTCTCTTCTTTGTGTTCCTGGCATATGGGCTTCTCCTTGCCTGTATTCCAGTGGGAGTCCTAAATGCCTCTTCACTGTGTTGAAGGCTTGCTTTGCTTGCCTCCTTCAGATGCCTGCGCTTGCTTCAGCTGGACTTGGGAGATCTCCAGGCCACTTGTTCTTAAAACTGAGATGTGACACTTCTTGCTGTTCTTTTCGCTGAATTCTGGCTTGTCTTATTGTCCGGATGCTTTTTTAAACCTAACACGGTGATACTGCTTATTGATAGTTTTGTTGAATACAGAAGTACTAAATATGTAACTTAGCTCCAAGACTCAAAGACTTAGCTGTTTGAGTAGTAATGATTTTAGTAGCTAAGTAGAGAGCATCTGCATTTCTCATACTCCTATGCTTATAGAGCCAAGTAGCTTTAGTTTATCTCATCTTGCTTTTAGAAAGCCCTATTTCTCTATTTGACAATGGCCTGGTTTAAGATTTTTCTATTAGTAGTCCAAGATGGGGTTTACTTTGGATATAGTGCCCCTAGGTTTTGATACCTTAGGTTAGATATGAGACTCTAGAAAAGAAAGTAGTTAAGAAAACCTGGTAGACTTATGAAAAGAAAATGTTTCTTTTTCATGTTTGTCTTTTTGTGTTTTTTTTTCTTAAAGTTTTATTGAAGTTTTGTGTACGTCATACAACATTTCTTAATCAAATTTAGACCCATTCCCCCTTCCATGCCCCCCACCCACCAGAGCTCATGCATTCTGCCATACATGTCTTGGATCTTTTTCTCAGTCTTTTAAAATTTTTTGATGTGGAAGTTTACTGTGTTGGGCAGAAGTTTACAGTTTTGGTCAATCCTTTGAACCAGACTTTTTTGTTGTTGTTGTTCCCTTTAATTTTTATATTGCTCCTAAATATGCATATATATACTCCACACATATACCAAAATTATAATGTCTGAAAATAAACTCTAGGTTAATTCCAAAACATGTTTAGGGATTCACATTTCAACAGTAGAGTTGTATGCAGGTAAAAAGAAATATTACTTTAATTTCTAAATTGCATGTACTTTTTATAGTAGCATCAGGTATTATATTTACTAAAAAAAAATAAAAAAAAATACTCAGTTTGCCTTATAAATAAGGATTTGGTGCTAGAATCCACAATAAGGGACACTAAAAGTAATTTGATTTGCGTGTGTGAGTGTGTGTGTGTGTGTGTGTGTGTGTGTGTGTGTGACTGTGTTACTTCACTTAGCATAACGGCTTCTAGTTCCATCCATTTACCTACAAATTTCATGATGTTGTCTTTCTTCACAGCTACATAGAATTCCATTGTGTAGATGTACATTTTCTTTATCTACTCATCAGTTGAGGGACATTTGGGTTGCTTTCAGATCTTCGATATTGTGAATATTATTGCAATAAATGTGGTTGTGTACACATCTCTGCAATAGGATGAGTCTCGCGGGTGTATAACCAGGAGTGGTATGACTGGGTCAGGTGGACGGCTCAATTTCAGTTTCTTTAGAGTCCTCCACACTGCTTTCTATAGGGGTTGCAGGAGTTTGCATCCACATCAGCAGTGAATGAGTGTTCCCTTTTCCCCATTACCTCTCCAACATTTGGTATCATTTGTTTTCTTGAACATAGCCAGTTTTAATGGGGAAAATGTTTCTTATAGAAAGTATTAACCCAAATGAGGATAACATAGTTCTTTTTGTTAAAGTTCTGAGAAATCACTGCTTCCCTGAGTTTCAGTACACAGGAGAATGAGACAAATTTTAGAGTCAATGTTTATGTTTGATAGTGATTTTGAAACATATGAGCATCATATTCTTTAGGAATGGGAATAAATTTTTAGTATCTGCTAAAAATTTTTTTAATTAGTCTTAGTTCATAGAAATGTATTTATATTTGCTTACTGTAGGGTGGTTTATCAAGATAAAGAACATGGCTCATACTTTGCTATGAATTTGAAAGGTTTGATATGGCTTTTATATTGCTAAGATGGCAAATATGTAATAGTTTATTTAAAATTTGCTTTATTTTGAGTTAGCATAGGTTTATATTGCATTTATGTGGTACAAGTATATTTGTCATTTTGCCAGAGCTGCTTGTACAATCCATGTGTAGAGTATGCCTTTGTTCATTTTATAGAACTTGGAACACAACTTTATTGCATTATGTGGAAGATTATTTTGAATCCCTTAATTTCTAATATTTGTCATATGTATGATTTATGTGATTCAACTTTAAATTATAACATTAAGATTAAATCCTCAATTATAGAAAGCTATAGCTTCAGGGGCTGGAGAGATGGCTCAGCAGTTAAGAGCACTGACTGCTCTTGCAGAGGGATATAGGTTTGATTCCCAGGACCCACATGGCGGCTAAGAACCATCTTTAACTCTAGTTCCAGGGGAATCTGATGCCCTCTTCTGACCTCTGTGGCATTGCATGACACGGGTCCACCAACCTACATGCAGACAGTGCACTCATACACATAAAAAAAAAAAAAAAGAAAGCTATAGCTTCATAATGTAGTTGTAAAGCTGTAAAACAGCTTTCTGTCCTTCCAGACTGTCCACATTGAATGTGAGTTCTTACTACTTTATAGCATCTTGTATCTTGTATTCTCAAGTTAATTGCTAGCATTTTATTTCTCTAAAGAAAAATTTCCTTCAATATTCATAAATTTAGACAGCACTAATGTTTTTACTGTTTATATTGTTTAGACAAAAATTGTTAATTATGAGAAATATTTCAATCGCTTTTCTTTTTTGAAGATATATATATATATATATGTACTTTTTAATTTTATTTATTTTTGTATGTGTATGAATGTACTGTCTGCATGGAGGTCTGTGCACCCGTATCGTGGAATGCCGCGGAGGTCAGAAGAGGGTCTCGGATTCCCCTGGAACTGGAGTTCTCCTGGAATTGGAGTTACAGATGGTTCTCAACCACCATGTGGGTGCTGGGGATCGAACCCGGGTCCTCTGCAAGAGCAGTGGGTGCTCTTAACTGCTAGGCTATCTCTCCAGCCCTGAAGATATATTTCTAATTCTGTGCGTGTGTGTCTGTGTGTATGTCTGTATGTGTGTGTGTCTATGTCTGTATGTGTCTGTGTGTTTGTGTCTGTGTGTCTGTGTATCTGTGTGTCTGCAGAGTGCTATTATTTGCAGAGGCCAGAGGCTTTGAATATCCCTAGAGCTGGTAATCTAGGCTGATATGGGTGCTGGGACCTGAACATTGGTCCTCTGCAAGGAACAGTATGCTCTCTTAACCACTGAGCTCTTTCTAGCCCCAAATCAGTATTTTCTTAAAAATTGTAAAATGTACTATAGTTTTTTTCAAATTATTCTTTTTATACAATGAAAATCTTATTTTTCCTTACTATACTAATCTTTTGTGTGTGTACCTGTGACTAACGTTCCTCACAGAAATAACTTAGAGGGAAGAATTTTGATTTGTCTCCTCGTTTCTGGAGGATCAATGAATGATGTTGGGGAAATCTCAGAGCAGAGTACTTCACATCAGCAACAGGGAAACAAAGAGAGGGAAAGTTAGGAACTTGGTACAAGTTACCCCCAAGAACCCGCCTCTGGGGACCTACTTCTACATGGGCCCCAACTTTTAAGGTATCTAGAACTGCCCAAAATAATGCTACTAAGCTGGGCATGGTGGCATGTGTTTTTAATTTAAAAAACAAACAAACAAAAACCAACTAGGGCTGGAGAGATGGCTGGTTGCTTAAGAACACTGGCTACTCTTGCAGAGGATGCAGGTTCAGTTCCGAGCACCCACATGGTGGCTAACAACCATCCATAACTTTAGTTCCAGAGCATCTGAGACCCTCTGACTTCTGTGGGCATTACATATATGGATGCAGTTACATACATGGAGGAAAAATATATAAAATAAAAATAAATAAGTAAAAAATTAAAAGAAAAGAAACAGTGAGAAGTAGACATTCCAGTAGTTCCATGAGTTACTTTTTTGGAGTTTGAAATGCTAAATTATCTCTATTTCCCAGTCATTATCCCTAGATCCTGCATACTTTTTCTCTGTGTGTTTTTATGGAGTGAACTCAGCTTGTTTATTATTTATCTTTCCCTGTGAACTGGATGATAAATGTTGAAACATCCTGACAAGCCCAAAAATGCCCATAGTAGCACTAAACTCTTTCTGATGAAAACAACACAGCGTGGCTATTTATGACACAATAAACCCGAATTCACTTGTTATGTATATCCTGGTGCACTTGGCACAGAAGCTCTCTTGAACTTATTGAATGGAAAAACATGAAATAAAATAAATTATCTTAGGTGGAATTAAATTCTTTTTACTTTGTGTCTTTAATCTGTAGATGGCACAGCTAATCAGATTGGTAGAGGAAATATCTGGTTGTATGACATATGCACATATTGTCCATCATGTCATATCCTTTATCCTGGTGTTGCTACTCATTTTATTTGTCTATCATATTTTACTTGATAATTTCCAGTATGTCATAGATTGTCCAGAAAATGTAAATTTCCACCTGAGTAAAAAAAAACACACTATCATTTAAATTATTTTCCTTAATGAAGATCTCTCCAGTACAGAGGCAACTGAAAGGCAGAGACCAAAGCATTTCCCCAGGGGAGTACATGGGGTGGCTTGAGGCATTCCTAAAGACAATAAGACACAGGCATTCCCCTAAGACGAGGCTCTTTCCCTCTGAGATCCCATGCTGGAATTAACTGGTGTCATTTTGAAGGAGTGGTTTGCTAATTGGCATCTCCCAATTGTATATAATGCCAACACCTTTCTCTATTAATTATTTCCCATAAGTATAGTTTCATAAGGTAAAACTGCCTGAAAACTTATAAAGGTTTAAGAGGAACTGTTAGCAATTTAATTAGTTCAAAATCCCTCCGTGAATTTTAACAGTTGGTCAGTGTTATTTGTACAATGTTTTGTTGTTTGAGATTGGAAGCATGATGTTCATGTATTGTGGTGATGGCCTGCTGAGTAATTGCAAGGTTCATTATACTACCAAGACTGTCAAGGAGTATTTATGGATATTCATGTGCAGTGAACCCTTGAACTTGAACTGGTCATTCATGTCTCCTGTGGCTGGAATTGTGTTTACTCTAAATGGCAGGAGAAACTTTAATTATGAGACAGGAAAGAGGCAGCATTTTTCTAACTTTAAAAGTGGCAGATGGAGATGTGCTTGAATTTTCATTCTCTATAAAAAAATATCAGAAATCTTTATAATCAAGGAAATTCACTGTAATTCTTTATTTTTTATTTTTTATGGATATATCTCATCAAAATGTTCAGTTCTAAGTAACAGAACCAACCATGATAGATTCATATAGAAAAGAAAGTGATCCAGAGAGTATTTGCTAGGCCACAGAATCTCCAGAAGGCTAAGAGAGCCACGCTTGGAAGACACAAAGCCAAAAGCAATACTTACAGTTCCCTGCTGAAGTAGATCTCTACAGAGAACTTTAGGCTGAGGAACTAGGAGCCAAGGAGCTCTGAGTTCTACCATGAGAGATGCCTTTTAGGAAAGGAGGAAGTGAGGCCTGATAGGAGCTCTTACAGGAAGGGATGAGCTGTTACAGGTGGGAGTCACCAGAAGAGCTTTGTATCCTAAGCACCTAGGGCAGGATTGGCAGACCTCTGATATAGTCTTGTAGGTCAATGTGAAGTTAATGTAAATTGTACAAATCAGAAAGGCTTCGAGTTTTATTCTCCTAGGCTGTTTCTGTTTGTAATTAGTTCTAAAAAGTGATAATGTAAGGACCAATCCAAGGAGATGGTATTAAAAAAAAATCCAATGAAAAGCAAGGCCAGATGCCGTGGCCTAAAGTTAGATAACAAAGCAAACGTTTTTATTCTGCTATCACTTTCTACTTAGGAGTATTTCATTTGAATAAAAAAGGAAACACTTCTCAAGTGAGTGAGTGTAAAGCAGCCACTCCTTTTGAGCTTCCTCCATTTTCTGCTCTTTTACACATCCTTCTGTGGCCCTGCTAATGGGAGGTACTGAGCACTTTGAAGTGTTTTCACCATAAACCTCTGGGAGACCTCAGAGTGGAAATTCTGGTGACAGTTTAAATTACATTGCTGTCTTGGATAAATACAAGCTTCCCTCATTTTTGGTTAAGGGTGAATGTGAATGTTTCATTTGGCATAATTCTTGGGCTCACTTAGTGCTTGTCTCAATCCTTCTCTTTTCAGGAGTGAGCTTGGTGGTTGCAGTCTTAGGCACACAGTCCAACTGCAGTGAAATGAGGTGTGGACTGATAAGATAAAGGACTGTCCACAGGTACCGAGGTGTGTACATGACAAGAACAGTAGCATGATGCCTTATCTCCCACAGACTGCTAAGGCCACGGTTTTGTGTTGATTATATCACTAGCTTTATCTGACACCCTTTCTCTAAGGTTCCTTCTCCTTAATTCCGTAACATAAGCATTTTACTTCTCACATTTTGGGTACATTAAATATCTTCTGATTTTCCTGTTACGCCATTGACAGGGCACAGGAAGAATTATTATGTCACTAGATCTGTATTTAGGTTCTACTGAGGCCAAAGTCTGGTTTCTCTCTTCAGTCTGTGATGGAAAATGTCTTTTGAAAGAGATTTTATTTTACTTTTTTACTTACACAAACTTATGTGATAAACACCCAAATCAACCCTCAACCTTCATAATTTTTCCTTGTATGAAATCTTTACTGAGGCTATCAAGAACTCCTACTTTTCTTTTTTTTTTAATTTTTATTTATTTCTATATGTGTATCAATGTACTGTCTGCATGCAGGTCTGTGCACCCATGTCGTGCGGTGCCGCGGAGGTCAGAAGAGGGTCTCAGATTTCCTCTGGAGCTGGAGTTCTCCTGGAATTGGAGTTTCAGACGGCTCTTGGCCGCCATGTGGGTGCTGGGGATCGAACCCGGGTCCTCTGTAAGAGCAGTCGGTGCTCTTAACCACTAGGCCATCTCTCCAGCCCCAAGAACTCCTACTTTTCATATAGAATATTCAAGGTTGTGAGCAGCTGTGTGTGTGTCTGTGTGTGTTTCTGTATGTGTGCACACATGAAACCTGCTGGAATGAGAAATGCCCTGTACTTCCTGGCATATGCTTCACTGCTAGCCATGTGCCTTTAGGAAAATATTTCAATATAGACAACTGACTAAGGGAATATGAAAAGTTTAGCACATCATGAGTCTGAACCAAGAATTATGTCATGATTGCTTATTCTATGTAAAAATACTTTTATATTTACATGCATTTTCAACATAACTTTCTCAAACATTTGCATTTTTCTTAACATTAATTTTTGAAGACTGCTGTGAGTTGTGTCTACTAATAATATATAAAACATGTACCTAGCTATTTGCTAGTCCTATTGTTGAGTTTCTGTGGAAAAGCTAGTATATGTTAAACAAACAAACAAAAAAGAATTTTGTTATTACAAATATCTTCCATTTCACTTTTAGAAACTTCTTTTCATATTTAGTTATTTTCAAATTGTGGAAACCAGATCTTGTAGGAGCTGTGAATATGAATATGATGTGTGAAGGACAATTTGAGTGCTCCCCTCAGGGGCTTGAGCAGGATGTGTACTATTGTGGTGAATGCCCCTTTCCCATATGCAAAGCCTAGTCACAGACAGTTACTGGGAAGACAAGATAACATAGGATTCTTTTGGATGGTATCATCTTCATTTAAAACTTTATTTTCAGTTTCATCTTTTAGTTCAAGTTGAATTTACATAAATTTCATGCACAATTCAGTTCAGGATGAAAGAGGGATAGTAATCCTCTTTAAGAAACTAGTTTTGGGGCTAGAGAGATGGCCTGGCGGTTAAGAGCACTGACTGCTCTTGCAGAGGACCCGGGTTCGATCGCCAGCACCCACATGGTGGCTGAGAACCGTCTTTGACTCCAGTTCCAGGGGAATCCGACACCCTCTTCTGACCTCTGCGGCATTTACACGACACGGGTGCACAAACCTACATGCAGACAGTACATTCATACACATACAAGAATAAATAAAAAATTAAAAAAAATAGATTTCTGCTCAAGTTTAAAAAAAAAAAGAAACTAGTTTTGTGGGGGCTGGAGAGATGGCTCAGTGGTTAAGAATGCCAACTGCTTTTTCAGTGGATCTGGATTTGATTCCCAGCACCTACATGGTGGCGAAGAACTGTCTTTAACTCCAGTTCCAGGGGAATCCGACGCCCTCTTCTGACCTCCGCAGCATTGCACGACATGGGTGCACCAACCTACATGCAGACAGTGCACTCATACGAATAAAAAAATAAATTAATTAATTAATTAAAAAAACTGGTTTTGCTATGAAACTTTGCTCATCTTTTTGTTATTGACCAGCATAGGAGGCAAAGAGGTGTTGGTGGAAATTTTTAATGTTTCCTCAAGTATTCTGTGGCATTAACTTTGTATAACACTTCTGTTAGGTTCTGCACAGTGACTTGGGGTTGTCATAGTGTGCTTAACAATGAAGTTCAAATGCCAAAGTGCCGAAAGTTACAGTGTGTCTGATGCTTTTAAAACAAATATATAACTAGCAGCAAATAGTCCTCTATCAATTAGCTTTCTGTAGGTGGAGCAAGCTCTATCTTTAGAAACCCCTTCTTTCAACAGGAAAAACAAGACAGCCTCTTTTGTTGAAAACCTCAGACTCCTCTGGTACCAGAACTTACTTCCATTCTGGGAACTTTATTCTGTTTGTTCCCCCAATCTGTAGTGTTACTGGGCTGCTGTTTCCAATGTACTGTTCAAGGAACAAAGAAAAGCACCTCTCATCAATCCCAAGGTGCTGCATTCTGCTTTGTAATATGGGTTTAATAATATATGCCTTGAATGGCTACAGAGAAAGTGAAAAAGAAAGTATGCAGAACATGACTTTGAGCTAAAGATAATATGCGTATTTTTATTATAATTATTCTCATAAATAATTCACATGCTGTAAAGGAAAGTTCTGCCTCTCTATGGATCTGAACTCTCTGACCTCTCATTGCACTACTCTGGCTCCCAGAGGTTTTGGTGTCACCCTCCTCTGAATTCACACAATCTAACCTTTTCTTTTTCTCCAGCCCTTAGAAGTTCAGTCAGTCATGTTGCCTGGTTGACTCTTACCAGCCTTTCAGAGTGTCTGAGGCTTCCATGAACTGAATAGATGATTTCTGCCTTGGATATTTTGATACAACAAAAGCATAAGGTCCTCATCCGATGAAGCATTGGTATCTGATTCTATAACCCAAAACTCTACACATTCCTTTGGTTTAATCACAGCCTTCTCATCTGAAAATAGAAGTGAGGTTACCTACCACACAGGGAAGTAGTAAGGACTAACTGGGGAAGGAAATTGGGGATAAAACAAACAGAAAGCTCACTGTGGGGTTATATCACAATCACCACATCAATGTCACTTCAATATTAAGTTTATTTGTAAACAGTACACTTATCTTCCCGGGGTTCCTTACTTTCCAGCAAAGATATCTTCCTCCCATACAATTTTACTTTCATATTTACTAGAAAATAGTTTATCCTTCAGGGATTGATTTAAGAATAATCTTACATATTATCTGTCACCTGATTCTTTATAAACTAGGGTTCAAATTTTCCCTTATAAACCTTTTGAATAATAACACTGAAACAAAACAATATTAAATGCCATCCAAGAATTATACATATATGAAACATTTTGGAGGTTGGCTGGTGTTTCATCTGTCGAGTTTTCTTTAAGAAGCTCATTGAGCTAATTGTATTCAGTAGTTTAATCATGTCAGTTGCTCTTAATTATCTTCTCATTCTTCAAATGTCCATTGCTTTGTTTTCTCATAAGTTGTTTAAGCCTTTTTGTATGTAGTCTCCTTGGTTTGGATAACATTGGTTTTCTAAAAGAAGTCTGCAGCCTCTAGGTAAAGGATACTGCCATTGATTTAAAAGAGGGTGGGGGGCATGGAAAGGGGAATGAGTCTAAATTGGATAAGAAATGTTGTTTGAAATGCACAAAAATTCAATACAAATATTTTTTAAAAGATTATTATATCACCAAATTATCTGAAGCATCTTGCTTTGAAGGGTTTGGTTGTGTTGATGAGGAAGTTATACAGTCTAAGTATATGCACCCTATGATATAGAACACAATCTGGGGCTCATTCGTGCTTTTCAAAATTTATCTCAGATCCCTTTAATGACTTATGTGGAGGCAATGATAGAAGACCAGCACTGTAGGCCTGTATCAGAGCATCATTTCTGCTCCATAGCACTAGAGCTCTGGCTTGCCAACAATGGCAATATGTATTAAATGAAAACTGATTTAGACTATTGACTGCTGACACAATTATATTAAGATGTTTACAGTGTTTCATAGCAAATGCATTTCCTCTGTTGCTTTTGTGAGTGCTTCACATACCTTTTAAGTACAGTTGTTTTAGAAGAAAATTTAATTTACATTTTAGTGTCTGAAATATATCCTTAGCAAAATACCTTCAGTAAAAACAAAACAAAACAAAATGAAAACCCAGCAGTCTGCTAAAGCCATTGAGACTTAGTTTATAGAACATTTGAAAGTTTAAAGCTGGAACAAAGTCTGGTTGACTCTTTATATTTGTGTGTGGAGTTTTTTTGTTGTTGCCAGTGGTAACTATAGAGAATTATTTTAAACAGTACTCTTTTAATAACAATGGTCTCCCCAAATATAGTGTGGCATAGCTTTAAACTTTATTAAGTCTGCCTTGGACTCCCCCTTCTTCTCCCTGAGTAAATGGAAGAAAAGTTTGGAAGGCTCCATGCTGTGTGCTTGATTGATGTCCAGAACATCTGAAGGACTTTTGTGTCTTGCCTGCTCCCCGTGAGTGCATAATGTGTGAATACGCAAAGAAGGTCAGCCCTTATCACACGGAATCTAGGTCTAAAAGCAGATCCGCGGTGACAGTCATAGCCCGTAAGTAAGGACACAAATCATCCCCTGTGCACTTTACACATGTTGTGGGATATTTTCTCTCTTCTTTTTACCCCTTCCTACTCATGGGAGACCTTGGCAAAGCAATGCAAGCAAAGAGAAGACGTGCTCAGAATAATGTGTCACTCTTGGGAGGGAGGAAAGGATTGTGTATTTGTCATGATGTGATGCTCTTTCACTGCACAGCTGAGGGGAGTTCTGGGTTGTTAGTGACTAGTGATGTGGAATGTGGCAAATTAGGACAGGGTGGGGAGGCAGGAGGCAGCCTGAGAGCCCTGTGAAGTTGTGGTCTTTATAAACTCCAAAGTCAGGGAAAATGTTTTGTACTCTGAATCCTATTATTCTCTATTTCTCCCTTCACAGTAGAATATTAATAGCTTTATTATGTCAGGAAGTTTTAGTTAAAAATCAGAATCATATAATGACTTACCACTCTAAAGACAGTACTCTATACAAAGTTTGGAAAATACTTTAGTGTGAAACCCTATGAAATAGCAGGAGCCAAAGATGTACTGGTTTCCAAAAGAAAGACTGGAATAACCATGTTCTAAATGTGCCTGTGTGCTTGAACAGAAATTTAATTAAGTAAATTGTACTGCAAACAACATTAGTAGGAATGTTCAAGGTAATAATTAGAGTAGCACATACCTTATTGTTCCTGCTAAGAATAATTCAAGCTTTTGTTATGTTCTTGTAAATATGAAAGAAAATATTATTCATCTAATTTATAAATCTTTACTAGTTCACTTTGAATTATAATCAGCAACAAGAAGCAAAACATAGAGTTAGTTTGTATGATAAATAATTACCCTCACGGGCTCTTCTAGGAGTGAAAGCATTCCTTTCCCAAGTGTGTAGGATATGTGTGTGGTTGTGTGTGTGTGGTATCTGTGTGTTCATGTGTATGTACATGAGTGAGTATGGGTATGCATGCATGTGTATGCATGTGGAAACCAGAGGTGTCAGGTGTCTTCCTGGATTGCTGACAGCTTTAGTTTTGAACAGGAACTCTCACTGAACTGGAGTCATCTGTTCAGCTAGACCCACTGACCAGTGAGCTCTATTTCAGTCTGTTCTCTCTCCCTACTCGCTCTGGAGTTGCACATGACTGGCACTGTGCCTAGCTTTTATGTGGGGGCTACAGATCTGAACTCAGTCCTCATGCTGGTGCTGCAGGCACTTTACCAATTCCCCAGCTCCTGAAGATGTACTTTTAAACTGCAGGCACTTTACCAATTCCCCAGCTCCTGAAGATGTACTTTTAAATTGGCTCCTCAGCAAGTCCACCCCTACGACTAGTCTGTGTATCCACTGTGCTTTCCCCTTGGCTGCCCCGCAGGCAGCTCTTGGACAGCACGGTGGTTGTTTGTCTAGCACCATCCTGTTGTGGGATAAGGTAAGCATTCTCCTGAGGCAGGTACTGCCTCTTTTTACTCTTCTCAAACCACATTCACTCAATACAATCTCCCTGACCCTTGCAAAGATAAAAGTTGTGAGAAAAAAATGTGAATGTGAGGTATCATATTTACTTATGTAAAGAAATCAAGAAGTTGGGTTTTCTAGGTGAAAACAAAGAACAAATTAAAATTGTTAGTAATGTAGTCTCAATCTAAAAATATTCTTCTGCTTCATATATGAACATTTACTGAATTAATTGAAAATAAATTGATTAAAAGATACATTTTCAGGAAAATTTTTAATTATTTTAAAAGTTGATTTAAAATACAAAGTATTTTATATTGTTTTAACCATGGCATTGCTTGTGACAGAAACAGTTTGGCCACTGCAGCTTTACATCCTGTTCTATAAAAGGACATTGTTAAAGTTTACATGTTTGAAGTCAGGAGAATTGTTGAGAGTTGTTGGAAATTACCGCTTTGTTCCTGTGTTATCCTCTGTTCAGTAGCTTATATGCATTCACTCGCTTATTGCATACAACAATCCCAACAAACAAGTTCAGTATTACTGAGAGCTTAAATAATTTCCTCCAGGTTATATGGGTAGCACAAGCTAGCTCTCCCTACCACATTGCAAATATTCTCTAAGTAGTTCTGTTGAAAGATGCCTTTCTGTGACAGCATTCTGCAGATGGATATCCTCATCTTGGTAGTAGCATCCACATCACCTTTTCCCTTTCCTGGTCCTTCACAGGATGCTCTTTGGTCTTCTGTTGGGAGTATTCATGGGAACCTCAATATGTGAATTAACATGCAGAGCAGAGTTTCTGTGTTCCTAGAAACTGAGGAAACCCTTCCACAAGAACCATGGTCGTTCTCCTTTCTGGCATTGTGTCGGGTAGATAAGTTAAAATAGCAGCCATGGGTTCAGCTGAGTCTGTGTGACAGCCTAACAAGAGGGTGTGGGAAGCATTCGGCCCAGACTGCTCTCTTGCTGTCAGTGCCGCAGTTAGAGCAGACAGTGAATGAGGGTTCATTGGCCATGAAGCTGGCTACTGAGCTGGCACAAGAAAGGTGTTAGAATGGATTTTGCAACTTAAAATGTAAACAGTGAGGAAATGATGTGTGTTATGATGAGGGATCATGGTTAAATAATATACAAATTTGGACTTTGCTAAGGCAAATTTCTTGATAAACATCATCATTAAACAGATTTCTTGATGATCAGTAAATTTTTCTTTGAAACCAGTAGTCTAGGATCTGTTTATATGTTTTAAAGAGCATCTTCATAGTTTGGATTCAACACATGTTATTAAGCTAAATAGGAGAGAATTAATAAGGTAAATATTTCCAGGTAAAATCTGCACTAGAAAAAATCTGATTAAATAGAAAAGTCAGATTTGCAATCTAATGTCACGTCTCCCTACATAGTTGGAAACTTCGGTTCAGGCTACATCAGAAGCCCCAACCTTTGTATTCTATTCATCAAGCTAGTTAGCTACTCAGAAGTCTTTAGCTGTTTGTTTAATATATGGACTCAACTTTGTAATCTGTATTTAGAGTCCTGCACAAGCTGGTTCCGCTTTGTCTAGCTTTCCTTCCAACTGCTTTTGAATAGGAACTGTTTGTTCCAGTGAGGATGGTCCTCATGCTATTTTACAGATGAAATATTTATTCTTCTCTCTAATTTCTTCCCCTCCAACTTCTCTATTGCTGTATCCAATCTGTTTATTTGTCACTATCCACATCATTAATCTTGACCCCATTCTAAGTCATTCTGTCTTCTGAACTTCTGTGTGTGTGTGTCTTAGTTTAGGGGACAGCTCATCTTAAAATACATTTTTTTCCTTAATTCTTTATCCCAAATCTTATTTTTCCTGTGGTATTGGATGCTTTGTAAGTAGAATTAGCATCGAAATTAAAATCAGAAGGAGCCGCTGGTATAAGTGGGTTTGAATTAAAGTGCAGTTATAGGGTTAGTGCGAACTTTTCATGTTCTGAAGACGTCCCAGTTGCTCTTTTGGGGGAATGTGAGCCCTGGAGCTGTCCCACATTTCAGCCATTCAGTCCTTGCTGGGGGCTCAGGCTAAGCGCCAAACTGGCAGGGGAACCACAGGGTGATGTGGCTCTGAGCCCAGATAGAAGGTTTGAACAACAGATTCTATTGCTTGATTTCTGTCCGCTTTCCCTCTCTTTTCTACTCACCTTCATTCATTTGCCTGTTCATTTAACATATATGCAATGTACTGTGGTTGTATGTAACCTTTGGTTGTATGTAACCTTTGGTATCCTCCTTCCTTTCTCTATGAACTCTGTCCCACCTCGTCTCCTAGTGGTACATCATTAGAGAAAATGACACCCCCCCCCCAACAATAGTCATTAGCTTCTCAGGAAGTGGTAGAAAACATAGCAGAATCTTATTACTACGAAATAATTCCTAAAATATCAAATAAACATATCATGATGGAAATCTGAGATCTAGCCACTGAAATACCTCTGCTCTCAGAAGACTTGTGTGTGTGCGGAGGCAGAGGAGGATGTCCAGTGTCTTCCTCTATCACTCTCTTATTTTCTGAGACAGGATTTCTCATTGAACTGGAAGCTGGCCATTTCAGCTAGGTTGGGAGCTTCATCTACCTATCTGAGCACTACAACACTGGGGTTACAGGCACCTTTGGCCATTCTTAGCTTTTATGCTCACACTGGAGTGTGTGTCTTGTCCTTTTGCTAGCACTCCTACCCAGTGAACTATGTCCTCAGTTCCTCTCATTAATCTTTATCAGCCAAAGTAATGAGATTGAATAAGTTCTCTGCTTGGATCTCTCTGTGGTAACATCATAGTGTTCGCAGGCACTGACAGTTTACTTATATTTCCATTTTGATTAGCAGTCTCAGAGTAAAGGAAAGCAAGACTTTTCCCTACTTTCAAAAGGAACAGCTATGAGGCAAAAGTTGGTTGAGTGCCTGGAAAATGAACCTTTACAAAAACATAATGTTTTACAATTAAAAATTAAAAACTTGAAGAACTTACACTGTTTCTGTTTGGTTGATAAGATTCAAAGAACTTGTTTTCTGTACGAGTCACTTAAAATTGCAGCCATTTAGAGGTAATTGACAATGGAGGGGCAGCTGGAGTTCTGAAACTTGTAGTAGTGACTAGAGATGTCTATGCATTGTAATCCACTTTCCACCTGTGTGGTGGATTCAGCCATTTGCTTTATTATTTAAATATTGAAGCGATGTGAGAAAACTGAGGAAGCATCATTTTGATGTGCTGAACTATCTCTGTCATTTCATCAAAGAAAAGGAACTGATTTCTTTAGAGTTCTCAAACATAATTCTTAGTGTAGAAAAAGCTTTGATGGGAGAAATAAAGCAAAATGCAGGTATAGTTTCTTTGGGTCACTCACTGATGCCATGGGACTTGGGTGCTGCCAGGGTGGGTGGAGCCTCGTGAGTACTGGCCCAGTGTGGGCTTCAGGGTCAGACTCCTTTCTTAAGAAAACAATCCAGCAAGGGGTCTTCAGGCCTTTGTTGTCCTCCCCATGAGGTGATCCTGGAAGTCTCTGTGGTGACAAAACCAGTTTGTAATCGGCTTGTCTTTCAGGGTCCTATCCCAGGCTTGCTGGCAGGCTTGCAGGAAGAGAGAGCAGCGGCAGAGGGGGCTCAGTAGAGAAGGCCAGGCAAGAAGCAGGAGACACCCCAGGCAGGTCGCAGTGGCAGTTCTCCTGCAGTGGCCTGGCTCCCAGAACTAGCCGGCAGCTTCTCAGTGCCTTGCTCATTCTTCTGCCTTTGCACCAGAGGGTAAGATGGGTACACCACACCTCAGCGCTCACAGGGGCGGAGTTCATGTCTGATTTCGGGCTTTTACCACAGTAAAAGAGGTTCAAAGGCTCAAACTTTCCACCCCCATGTCGCAGCTGTTCCGGCTTCCACTTCTGTCTCTCCTGAGCATAGCTTTCTAGGTAATTTATTAGGATAATTGTAAAGAGATTTAAAATTTCTCCTTTTTCTAACAAGAAATAATTTCAATTCTGTTTGGAACTTGGAGTATAAACTACAATCTCAGCAAACTGTGAAGGTCCCTGTATGTGAAAAGCTGTGACAGCTAATGAATATTGTTTTGACCACCATAATTTGAATACTGTTAAATTTTATACATTGTTTAATTAACTTTGAAGGTTAGTATAATTTTTATGTGAATGTGTTAAGGAATTCTCTAAGTTTAGAATGGCAATAGTTATAGTTTGTGAATACATGAAATACTTTCACACATTAAAGAATAGGAGTTTAATGTGCAATAATTTGTTCAGAATTATTTTTATAACCAGTTGACTAAAACTGCTAAGTTAAAAATTATTTTAATTGTCTGAATAAAAGAATAGTAATTTTAAGAGTAGATGAGCTGTTTCCAAAGAGAGGGAAGGTGATGTGGTAGATGTGGGTAATTACCTCCTGTAGTGACTGCAGCGATGGTGTGATCAGGTTGGAAAGGAGGAAATGAGGTTTCATAGATGAGAAAGAGACTATGACTGAGTCTGAAATGTATTTATAGCTCGACTTTACATATTGAGAATGTGCTTCGTAGGACTAAATTGGTTATATTGTTTATGATAAAAATTTTATCTTTAGAACTTTGACACTTACAGGATTAATTCTTTTGTAATCTCCTAGTTTTCCCTGTCTATTAAAATATTACATTTTATAACTTGCCTCTGAGGAAAAGTGCTCAGAATTTAAAAAGTATAGATAATTATAACTCAAGGGAGTTTTATGTGTTGATGTATCAGAATGTTAGGTAAACTGTCTATCTGCCCAGATTGTTAGTTTTCTCTCCAACAATTATATAACCTGATATATCTAGAAAAGAATAGAAAAATTCAAAGAAACAGGCTGCTTAATAAAATTCTGGGAAGCTCTATGTGTGGTCACCATGAGGTAGAATTCTTATTCCTCTGATTACTTGTTGACTGAGGGTAATTTTTTAATTTTCTTTTTTTATGTTCCTACAAATATGAATACCTGAATATGGCATTGAGCTATTCCAACAAGAAGCAGAGGCCACGAGCTATACACTGAATCTTTGAATCCTACATTACTAGGTTTATTTAGAATATAAGTTAATGCCTAGAAATGTTATCTTATTTCTTTGGTGAGGAGAGAGGACCCCACCGACGTTCTTTGCTGCTTTCAAGGTCACACAGCCTCTCTCTAAGCTCCATGTTCATGTGTCTTCCTGACCACAGAGGGTGCATGTGTGTGCATGTGTGTGTGCATGCTGTAGCTGTGCACATGTTTACTTGTGTGTACATGTGTCTGTGTACTCAGTAATTAAGAGTAGGAATCTTGGGCTCAGTACGCCTTGTTTGAATCTTAGCTCTGTCATTTATTACATGTGATTACTGAAGAAAACTAGACTCATGTCTCAATTTTCTCTATTGTAAAGTGGCCATAATAATTATATTTACCACAGGATTGGTTTAATTAATGAGTAAATTAAGGAGTTTAATTAAGGAGTAAATAAAACAGAGTAATATTTGTAATGTTACTAGAGGGTTTATAATGATCAGACTCATTATTAGTAATAATGAGTTTATACACGAATAGGGAATAATAACCAAGTTTGAAATGTACACTGGAACCAAATTGTGAAGAACCTTAGTATGAGTAACATGGCGAGTCCTGATTTATGTTTCCACATTTGTCATCAGTTAGCTTTAAATGTTTATGATGAATCTCTGTGTTAGTTGCATTGTGTAAAATAAACTTCATTTTACTAATGATTTTGTCTTGTTCCATACAGACTGAGGTAGTGGCTATGAGTTTAACCATTAAGCAACTACCAAAATTTGACCACCAAATTTCAGTATTTATTGACCATTTACAAAATTTCTTTTAATAATTAATTTTTAGTACTGTGGTGAAAAAGAGTCACACACATGAGTAGATAAACATGAAGCACAGATGAGTGAAGTGTCCGTGACTCAGAAGCAAGTGATAAGGCCACGATTACTGTGTGGAAATTTTGTCCTTATTTAAAGTAAATGTGTGACAGAGTGATAAAGACACATACCTGAAGTGGTAGGAAAGTATACAGTGATTCTACCCTCCAGTGGCTTACTACCTGTGATGTCAACATGAGTAGACTGGAGCAGTCCTATGTGGGGCAGTAGTGAGGGGACCTGTAGAGGGTAACTGATCTGCCAAACTCTAACCACCTAAATATGAAATATTTTGACTGAGCAGACACAGACTTAGAAACAGAGAAGCAGATACATCTTGGCAGAGAATTTGAACAAAAGAATTTGAATTTTTTTTACATTGGTAAATTGTGATAGCTTCAGAAATGCATATATTCAACATAAATTCTATTGATTCCAGAATTTCATATAGTGTATTTTGATCACGTTCAGACCCCTCCTCTTTTTCAACCATTCTTTCTACCTTCCTGATTTTGTGTCCTCCATTATTATCTGTCCTTTTACTTTAAATTAATTTTTGTTTTTTTAATATAAAAACCTATCAACTCTTATCTTATTCCATTTTCCATAAATGTGAAATTGTCTTTCTAAAAGGGAAAATATGACCTGTGATTATAAAAGTCTAAGTGTTCATTACTACTTCAAACAGATTAAGAGTGGAGATATGTAGACTGCCCCAGCCTTTGTTTTTAAAACATAGTAGAGAATCATGCACAGGCATAATGATAAATACTGTATAAACAGTATTGAAGTAGGATTTTGGTCTCTGCCACTCTTTTTTTAAATTTTATTTATTTATTTCTTGTATGCATATGAATGTACTGTCTGCATGTAGGTTTGTGCACCTGTGTCGTGCAATGCCACGGAGGTCAGATGAGGGTCTCGGATTCGCCTGGAACTGGAGTTCTCCTGGAATTGGAGTGACAGATGGTCACCATGTGGGGGCTGGGGATCGAACCCGGGTCCTCTGCAAGAGCAGTCGGTGCTCTTAACCACTAAGCTATCTTTCCAGCCCCCAAGTCTCTGCCACTCTTAAAAGGTTCTGCTATAGGACTTCAATGATGTTAGAAAAGCTGTCTTAAAAACTAATAGACTGTTATTCTTCACACTTGGATGGAAACAATGTACCCCTCCTGACAAGGAGTGGGTCATGTTCTGACATTTAACAAGGTGGAATTTCATTTAGATCTTCATTAAATGAATTATGAAAATTCTGAAAACTTCTCCCTCCTGCAACCATAGTAGTAGGTTATATGTCAATGAAATCAAAATAAAAGTTGGCAGTGACATTTTCAGTCTTCAGTTCCAGAGAAACTCTACATTAGTGAAGGCAGTTACAGGAAAAAAATGTGATAGGAAGCATGAATTGACTCTCGTTGAATTTAAAATAACCTCAAACCCAATGAACAAAAAGGGATCGTGGTCCCCAGGGTCCTGCTAGTTTTATATAACTCAGATTTTTACACCCTGTTACTCCACTGCTGGGTTATATTCCATATTTTTCTTAATGTAAAATATTTGTGTCTGACTTGGTTGATACTAATGTATAGTTCAAAAATCTATTGTCTAAAAATCTATTGTTAATCATTTAAGCAAAATTATGTTGAATAGAGTATGCAGGAGCAGGAGGATGGTGAACAGGATGGTGAATGTGTGCTTCAAAACTAGGATGCAAGAACAGTGTAGTGCACAACTTGTGGTAATATTTTTAAGTGAAAAATGATCCCTGTTGCCATATGGCAAAATATAGTGAAAAATCTGGACTGTTAGACCAACACAGCTGTTAAATGCATAAATGCGGTTCTGTGTTTAAAATGTTTTCTACTATAGCTATTATGCGGCATTTCCAGCAATTAATCTTAGGCTGTTAATCGGCAGTAACTGCAAGTTGCGGTGAGCATCCCAGATGTAAGAAATGTGATCTCTGTGGTAATTTACCTAGAAGGGAAGTGACCAAACTAGAGTTTTCAACCCAGGTTATACAGGGTGGATTAGATAACAGGCATTCTTATAACTACTGAATGTAGATTCAAATTATTTACTTCTGTTTTGTTTTGAGTTGTTATGATCTTTACAAAGAGCAGGCAACCACATAGGTTGTAAATATGTATACATGTCTGGATACATGAGTTTAGACATTACATTTATAAATACAGGAAGGCTTTGGGGAGAATAATAGTATTGGAAATATCAGAGCAGCATCTAGTTAATTCTTTTCCTTTGTAAGCAAGTGAGTACACAGTAACATTTTAAAAATCTTGTATTAAGTATTTTCTGTTTTTATTGATACATGCTACAACCATTCATAATTTTTTTATCCTAATGTAATCCTATGGTGTGTTCTATCATATAGGAATACTAATATTCATATTCTAGAAAAAAAAGAGAGAATGTAAAGTAATACTTCTTTTTACCTGCATGCGACTTTACTGTTAAAATGTGAATCTCTAAATGTGCTTTGGAATTAACCTATAGTTTATTTTCAGATTTTGTAACTTTGATTTATGTGTGGAGTGTATGTATGCATATTTTGGAATAATATAAAATCAAATGGGAACGAAAAAAGAGAGAGAAAAACCTATTCAAAGAACTGACCAAAACAGTAAATGTGTGCACCAAAAAGGTCATAAAAGACTGAGAAAAAGATGCAAGACAGGACTTGTGTATGACAGAATCCATGAGCTCTGACGGAGGGAGGGGGGATGAGGGGTGGGCATGGATGGGGGAATGAGTCAAAATGTTGTAGGAAATGTGCTCAATAAAAATTAAAAAAATCTTTTATTAAGAACTGTCAGGAGACCAGGCGTGGTAGCGCATGCCTTTAATCCCATCACTTGGGAGGCAAAGACAGGAGGATCTCCCTCCGTGAGTTCAAGGCCAGCCTGGTGTACATAGTAAGTTCCAGGGCAGCTAGGGCTATAAGGAGACCCTGTCTCAAAAAGATTTTAAAAAAACTCTCAGGAAAAAGTCTGTGGATATGTGTTCCCAACTTTTATGAAATTAAGGGAACCTTCAATAAATAAAAGTGATAATAGCTAACTTATGAAGATTAACTTTTTTTATTAATTTTTATTTATTTCTGTATGTGTATGA
Organism: Rhizomys pruinosus; assembly: GCA_009823505.1. Classification (NCBI taxonomy): domain Eukaryota; kingdom Metazoa; phylum Chordata; class Mammalia; order Rodentia; family Spalacidae; genus Rhizomys; species Rhizomys pruinosus. Next base: position 1,850,438 of record VZQC01003122.1, on the reverse strand, counting down.
ATGTACTGTCTGCATGCAAGTTTGTGCACCTGTGTCGTGCAATGCCGCAGAGGTCAGAAGAGGGTGTCGGATTCCCCTGGAACTGGAGTTCTCCTGGAATTGGAGTTTCAGACGGTTCTCGGCTGCCATGTGGGTGCTGGGGATCGAACCCAGGTCCTCTGCAAGAGCGGTCGGCGCTCTTAACCGCTAGGCCATCTCTCCAGCCCCTGAAGATTATCTTAATCAGCTAAATGTTCTGTCAGAGTTCCTTGTTCTTTCTCCTTGGTCTGGATGAATTCTTGATCTTCTATTTTTTTTTTTCATTTATTAGTAATTTCTTTGTATACCTTGATAGAGTGGTATCACACTGGCAGTAATAATACTGAAATATATAAGGTAATGTTGTGACTATGCACTCAGAATAGCCTCATTCCTATTCTAAACTCTTCTGCTTTTTTTTTTTTTTTAACTCTAAAAAAGGGTATGTCTTTTGGAAGAACAGAATTTTCTATTGATGCTGTCCTCTATCACATTCTTTGGTAATTAGCTCTCTATATTAATATCACATTGTTAGGTTGGGGAGATGGCTTAGTGGGTAAAGTGCTTGCTAAGAAACCATGAAGACCTAATCCCCATCCCCAGAACCTGTGTAGAAAGCTGGACCCGAGGGAACACATTTAAATCCCAGGGCTGGGGATAGGAGGATCCCTGGAGCTCCCTGGCCAGCCAGCCTAACCTACTGACTTCTAGATCCTTTCTCAAAAATCAAGGTACTTGATAGACCTTAATATATATGAAAAAGTACATGAAATTGCATGGGGGCATAAGGAGGTTTCAGATCGAGGAGGGATTATATATGATCAAAATATACTATACGAAATTTGTAAAAGTCCAATATAAATATTTTTTTTAAAAAAAGGTAGATGGAACAAGACCTGATACTATGCTTTCCATATGTATACACACACACACACACACACACACACACACACACGCACACACACGTATATATGTATCTGCAACCACATGTGCATCCAAACACCTAACATACATACACACATGCATATGCACACATACACACATACACACACTTACACATGTCATATTATTGGTATTGTTATTTTCGTTCTAAAGAACAGACACTCTAGTAGAAAAGCAAAGCTGAATGGAGACATGAGAAGAGCTAACGGGAGCCCCGGCCTGGGAACATGGAGGAGCCTGCCCCTCTCTGCCTCTCTCAGGCTTTGCCATCTCTTTCCCTGGCTGAGCACCAGTAACATACTTCATTGCCCACCCACAAAATAAAATATAACTTATAACTTTTTTTTTCACTCAGGTATTTCCAAACTGTAGTTTTCCTAGCCTGGAAAGTTCCTTGTCTTGCAACTGCACTTATTCACGTTTACTTAAATGTCACTAAGTTAAAAATTCCTTAACAGTCTGAATTAGGGAGTCCTCTTCATATCAGCCCTCACTGGAAGCTCAATTTTCCCTTTATAGTACATGAGATTTATCATTTCTTATGTCTTTCCCCGGTGGAAGCTTACTTCTGAAAGGAAACACTCTGTCCCTGTTATTTATGGCTATTTTCTGAGTGCACAGCCCTGGTGTGGGCTACAGAAGAGTCTCCCCAGATGGACATCCTCTTTATTTCTATGTAAGCCAAAATATTGAGAATCACTGATATTCTGAGCCTTTGGGGCTTAGACTTCTAAAGTTAACTGATATATGCTTCACTGTCTTTTATTATAATTCTCTTTGGAGAAGAAAATTTGTTAGCTGCTGACTCCTAGAATAACCAAATGGCTGGGCACAGTGGTGCATGCCTTTAAGTACAGCCCTTGGGGACAAGGGGGTGGGCAGAGGCAGGTGGATTCTGTAAATTTGAAGCTAGCTTATTCTATATAGCAGGTAGTGAGTTCCAAGCCAGTGAGAATTTGTCTTAAAAACAAACAAGCTGGACATGGTGGCGCACGCCTTTAATCCTAGCACTTGAGAGGCAGAGGCAGGCGGATCTTTGTGAGTTCAAGGCCAGCCTGGTGTACAGAGTGAGTTCCAGGACAGCTGGAGCTACAGGGAGACACTGTCTCGAAAAGACAAACAAACAAACAAACAAACAAACAAACAAACAAAAAAACCAGACAAACAAAGAATAATCAAATGAACCCAGCTGGAATGTTTATTCACCAAATATCAAGATGATCTCCAGATAGTAACTTCACTATTGGTGGAGGCAGTTGTGGCAGAAACATTAGTAGGTTTAAAATCAGAAACATTCAGTGGTTGGGGATGTAGCTCAGTGTTAGAGCTCCTGTCTAGACTGTTCAGAGGCTTTATCCCTAACATTAGAAAGATTAGAAAGATTAGAAAGATGTCACTTAATGTAAATATTATTGTCACTTATTACAGTATGAATTTTTCCAATACTCTCTTGTTTATAATAATTTGCTATTGACTAATATATATACTTAAAAGTAAAAATTCTTGCTTGAACTCTAGTATCCAGGAATTGTTACTCCTGTAAATATTGTTAACATAATTTAATGGGTTCAATGGAATTATTTTAGAAGTAAATGGAGTATGTGATTATTTTTTGTTCTTTTAAAAAAATGGTGAAATTCAGCCAGCATGGTGGTGCACACCTTTAATCCCAAGACTTTGGAGGCAGCGGCAGGTGGATCTTTGTGAGCTCAAGGCCAGCCTGAGACCTTAGGTTACAAAAAGAAAAAGCAAGATGAAATTCAAGATACTGAGATGGTGACAGAAATAGAAATATATGAGCTACAGTAGTGAGATGCTTTTGAGAAACTATGGTTCTGTCAGATGGTTAAATCTAACTTTCACTTCTCTGTTTAAAATAATAGTTGCAATCTTGGTGTCTCACAACAGATTGTGCACTTGGCATCTGTAATCCCTGAAAAGGCTGTATGTTTGAATCTAGCCTCATATATTACTCACCAGAGCACATGCTGGGTGCTCAGTATCTGGAACTGCTTCTGATGTCTCCCCTAGGCCAGTTGAAAAATAGCTAACACAACTTACCCACTTGTTAAAAATCTTATAACTATATGTTCCAAATGGCTTTAGTTCGTAGTTTCTTCTTGCCTTCCATTATCCTGACCCATGTAAAATCCCATAGCTGTTTTTGTATTTTTACAATTTAAAGGAGTTTTATGTACATGGAAATGGTAACTTAGATTACCTTTCAACTATGGAACATCAACAATGTGAGAACTGTATCAATAGGAAACATTACCCGATGTTAGGCCACAGGACATGGCAGCTTAAACTTAGTTATATTTCAGTTAACTCTCAAATACAATGTACAAAGGTTTATTTTCCATACTCTTCAAGAAATTATCTTGCAGACAATTATGTTTACAGAATTATTATATAAACATATGTCAATATACAGAAATGCTCATCATCAACGTCTATTTTCTAGTGATAACTTTTACTTTGGCTTTTTTTCTAACAAAAATTACCCTTTTATCCAAGATGAAAAATAATACTTTCTTCAGGTTAAAGAATAAAAACCTGCTAATCTGTGATTATGTTTAATTTTAATGGTTACATTTTTTGTGGGACAAAAATCTCAACTGTATACATACTATGATTATGTTTAATATGATCCCATTATTATTTTAAAATTCCATTACAAATCAACACTCTTTATCTCTGTTGTTAACAGGATCACACAAAGTTGATGTTTTAAGAGTGGTGTGCCATATTTAGCAATGAATTATTAGGGACTGTAGGAATATTTGTGTGACTCTCTGAATGTAACTTAGCCATCAAAACCAGGTGAGGTGGAGATCTGGAAAACAACAGCCTCAAAAGAGTTCCACTGTGGCATGGCACCTAGAGATGGGCGGATGATGCTTCATTGAGCTCCCTAACACACAAGTTGCCCTTTAACATCCCACTTTTTGTTATATGTATTAATATACATCCATACACATGTTTCTTATACATATATTTTCATGGGATTGTTGCTGTTTATTGAAATCAGACAGTATCAGTAAATAGTTCCTATTTAATTTCCTACGTCCTGAGTGAAAACATGTCCTGAGACCTGTATATAAAGGAAAAGGAGCATAAATCATGTGGTTTCGTGACATTCACTCAATTGTTTTTGGCTTGGATTTTATGAATATACACCAGCTTATTCAGATCCCAAGCAATTTACTGTCTATTATGTGTGTTATTAATCTATACTACTTAGCCTTTCTAGTGAAAAAAATATAATTTTCTGTGTTTTTTTAAAATAGACTTAATGACAAACATCTTGCAAATTAGATTTTCGTATATTTCATCTCTCTTGTATGCTCAATTTAATCTATCAAAGCCACACATTGTTGAAGACATCTGGTATTGAGCTTAAGCAGCTGGGTTTCATTTGTAAAGGTTTTAAGCAAATTTTAGTGCTTGCCAACAATAATACAGCAGTTGGCCAGTATGCTTTATTTGTGGCAGCTTTGTGCAAAGTGGCAGAAGAGACCCGAGTTCAGGATCAGGTGATTTTCTGCTTTCTGGCCTGACCAGTGGAAGGTAAGGTTTTCTCAGGTATTCACTGAGCCTGGGCTCAGGCTTGCTACAGTGGCAATGGAGGAGGAATCAGATGGTCAGCCATGGACAGTCAGCATTGTGACTTCAGGAGCACAGACTACTAGGTTCTCACAACACATGTCTCTGTTTCCTGCCTCGGAATCACTCCTGGTCATTGTCAAACAGAGGTTCCAATACTCAATTGCATATAGACTAAGCCAAATAGCTGAAAGCTGAGTCCAGAAAGCTTCAATGTAAAAAGCTGTCCTGGAAGATTTCACACACACTGGAACCGAGTCAGAATATTTCATTCATTTTTTTTTCCTGCAGAGAGAACCTCTAGACCCCCTTTCTTACCAAGAGAAGAAACTGTCTTGTTAATGTGTATTCAAGAGGAATATAATTTGTTGGAAAGTAACTTCTCACATACCCAGCTTACAAAGCTTTTATCAATATTAGCATGACCTATTATTTAATAAAATAGCTGCTTTCAGATCATTGAAACATGGTCTCCAATGATGAAGAAGAGGTAGATAGAAGTCAGTTTACTTAAAACAATCCATTATGATCTGAAGGATTTTTGTGAGACTGACATGAACCGTGAATCTTAGATTTCCTGTTTATTCCTTGGGTATATATAATTAGTTTCTGTTCCCTGATAGTCATTAGACACCAGTTTGGCTTCAGGAGCTCTCTAGAGTTTAGTTCCATGAACTATGTTAGAAAGCACCATGTTGTTGATTGCCTCTACACCCTCTGCCCACCCCTAGGCACATTAACTATGTTCCCAATGAAAATAATTTATGTGTTTGTCACTGTCTAGCAGAGTTGAGGACTGTTCTGGAAAGAAACCGAGTCATAACTCTCTTCTACTGGAAAAGTTCTGTGCCAGAATTCTTACTACCTTAGTTTAGTATTGTTTTGCTGGTTCTGAGTCAGAATTGAGTTTTCCAGACAAATACTTTTGAGTTCCAGGGCAATATGGAAACTCACCCGGGGAGTATGTGTGGATGTGAGGTTTGTGTCTTTAGAAGTTGAAGTTAGTGGCTGGTAAGATGCCATTAGATGGAACTGTGCTTTTTAAAAACCTTATCTTACATCTAAAATTAACATTTAGTCATTTAGTAGAGATTGTGTATTCCTTCAGCGGCCATGCATACAGCACTTACTGTATACAGACACATTCTAGAGTATATATATTAAATTAAAAGAGGGAAAGAGTAGGGGCACTAGATGCTTGGGATTGTCTCATTCCATGATCCGTGTCATGCAAGGGCTACATCTGCAGCTTTTTGAAGTTTCTGGAGGAAGCCGAGTAGTGCAGCTGTCTCTAATGTACTGTGAACCTTGAAAGGAATTTCCTTTCAAGTAAGAAAGGAAGTAGTTTGTGTGTGGGATGATGATGGAGCTGAAGGTTTTGCTTTAACAGAAATTAAAGTGCTATTTTGTGCACCAGTGTCCACACATCCTAAAACAAACCTGGTAGGCATATAGATTAGAGGCACCTACATGCATATTTTAATAATAATGCATTGAGCAAGCTTTTAATGCTCCTTTTTTGTCTCCTCTTGGTTGGTGAGGTGAACTGCACACATTTTTTAAGTGGATTGACTAAAGTCTCACTGTTAGTAGTGGAGGCAGAAGAGAATTTGGGGTCTCAGAATTTTTGTTCTACTTCTTCAGTAATTACATATTTGATTTTAGAATTTCTTCTGCATGAACATTTAAGAGGAAGATACCAAAACAATCACATTACCACCACCAAAAATTAATCCAAATGTCGAGTGAAGCTCAGAGGTAATAGCTGTTTTGTTTTGTCCCAATTTATAAAACACACTCTATCCAACCACATTTAGCTTGTCATAATTTGTGTTCATTACAAAGCAGTTATACACAGTTCTTTTTCCAGTTGCTAAGTACCTCAGCACCTGCAACAAGAAGAAAAAAAATTTAAATAACACATTTTAGTTTTATGGGAAAAAATTTTATTCCACCTTGCAGAATGGAGCATCTTTCCCTTTTTCTTCTTGAAATACCCCTATAATGAGGCAACTTGGAAAATGTCACAAATAGCTCTGCCTGTAAAGAAGGAATCTGATCTCTGGCTTTGCTCCCTGAGACTGAGTGTTAACACCTCCATAGATTCATTTCCTTATGCTAGTATTATGTGGTCATTGTTCTTTTCCATCACAGACCATCATTTATACCAGGATCCTCTCAATTTACACACTGGATCTTATGGCATTGGGCAGCTGAGGTAGAAGATTTTGGAATAATTGATGTATTGTTTTTAGAAGGTAAAATGGCTGTAGGGCTTATCACATCTTTCCAGCTCTACATTGGTTATTTTTTCAATGAGTGTGAGTCTCTGTTTTGGTTTTGAAGGCTGAATGAGAATACTTCTTCTTCTGTTCTGTGGCTTGTTTTGATTCTTCTGTCTGCTCCGTAAGGGGTTTTAAAGGTCTGCCGAGGATGTCATTTCATGTTCTTATTTTGTAAGACACATGGACAAAATTATGTCTCATAACTTCTATAATGTTTCCCTTCTTAGGCTATAGATTATTTTAATTATGGTACTTAAGAGGTGAAAAAGAAATCACACTCGGGTTCGTGTTAAAAGTTACTAAGGCAACAGACTACAGATGACACAATTATTTGTGATTTTGTAGTTTACAAAGTATATAAATCTACACCTTATTTTTCCTTTAATCTGAGAATGTTTGCATTTGTACATGTTAAGCACAGATCAAGCTAAGGATACTTGCCCTTTAAAATATAACTTACTAATTTTGCTTTTTTATAGATGTACTAATTAAAGTGATACGATTATGGCTTAAACTAAACCATTGGTTCTTTATTATCTTCATTGTGAAAATTATAAAGCAGCTTCAAAGAAGTTAAATTGCATGCCATGAAATTAGTACAAGATTGTTTCTAGATTAAAATTGCCTGGCTACTGTATCCATTCTGTTAGTTAAAAAGGGAAATAATTTATAGGATTTTTAACTATTATAAAGTCCCAAAACGGATAAAATTGCAGAAAATAAGCGACCCTGTGTTTCCTAGCCCCCACTGATACATCTACAGTGCAACACCTATACCTAACGATCAGGGAATATTACAGAAGAGGTGACAGAGTATCAAAGTCTCTGAGGACTGGAATGCCTGCTTCTAGAGAGTGTATCTGGACATGATAGGGAAGCTGCAGCCATGAACTATCTGCAGTATGGTCATCCAAACAAGACCTGTATAATGACAATGTGAGTTGACATACTAATGTGTATGGGGGAATTTCATAGGATCTCAGTTCTAGATGAAGAGCTGCAGGAAATCAATAGGTGCTGTGCTGGGAATGGAGAATCACTTATCTCTAGAGATGACTTCACTGATGGATTATCTAATTCCAAGTAGTCAACCCTGAGCACATGTATCCGTGAGCACTACTAAATGGACTCAGTGCATTATGTGTATATAATTTCATTATGTATATATTATTTACATATGTAAATAATCAAGAGGACTAGAAATTGAGAGGCAGTGGGGAAGGACATGTGCGGAGTTGGAGGGGGAGAGGGAGGGGTAGAAATGATGTGCATACAGTACTCATACACAAACTCAAAAACTAATTTAAAAACTAAAATAAAGCTATTTACAAAAATGCAAGGAAATGTAAAGCATAAACTTTCTAGAATGATTTAATAGTGGACTGAATAGTCCAACAAAGCCAACTACAACCTACCAAGAGGGTTGTCCACACTCTTGGGAAATGTACTGCATGGTGTGTGAGACCTAACTTATTTTCAGGTTTCTATGTCTTTAAAATGATGAACAGAGACAGCAGTCAATGCAAGCAGCAGAAGATATGAGCAGAGAATTCACAGGAGAAGGGTGTAGATATGGGAAGAAGCTGAAGAAGACGAGAACTAAAGTAACAGAAAATGCCAAGTGACAGGGAGCAGACTGGTAAAGTCTTTAGAACCTTGAGATTACCAAGGCTCAGCATATGAAGAAAAAAGAGCACTTAACTACTGTTAGTTATAAATTGTCTTCCTGATTTTAAAGGGTGACAAGTTATTCACAAATACAGAAATCGCATAGAATAGTCATAGGCTAAATAATGGGTTCTTAGATATGGTAACTAAAAGTGCAAGAAGTAATAAAAATGATGTGGAATTCATCAATTAAAAATATTTTTTGTGCTTAAAAGTACATCACTGAGAAGGTGAAATGGCAGCCCACAGAATCAAAGGATGGGTTTGCACATTATATTTATGATAGTAGACTTATATTTAGACTCCATGCAGAACTCTTACAAATCAATAATGAATAATCAATTAAAAATTGGGTAAGAAATTTGAATAGATATCTATCTGAATAATATATGCAAATGGTCAATAAGTACACAGAAGATCATGATCACTATTACAGACATTCAAATCAGAGCCATGATGAAATACTGCTTTCATACCCATTAGGATGAGTATAACAACAACAACAAAATACAGTTACACATGACTGAGTGGTTTGATAAATGAGAATGTGTTCAGGCATGCACCTGAGTGTTCATAGGGCATTATTCATAATAGCTGCAAATTGTGAACCCAGATTCCATCAAGTGATGAACTCTAAAACAGGGTGTTTTTTGGCAATAAAACAGAATGGAAAATGGATATTTGGTACGACATGAATAGCTTTAGACACAGGCTGTGAAAGAAATGGGGTACAAGATGACTGTTGTGTCACTTCACTCATAGGGAAGGTTCAGAACCAGCAGGCTGGTAGTTGCAGGTCACCTTGGGTATCAGCTGATGATGGAGGTAGGGACTGCACTCAGGTGTGGTGTATATTTGGTGGGGAAAGGGGTTAAGTTTGTGATGGGTACACAAGTTTATGTGTATGTTCAAAATAATTGAGTACTATATGTTAGACTAGTAAATTTTATGTTATTGATTGATTGATTGATTGATTGATTGTCTTTTTGAGACAGGGTCTCCCTTTAGTCCCAGCTGGCCTGGAGCTCACTCTATAGATGTGGCTGGCCTTGGACTCACAGAGATCTGCCTCCCCCTGCCTCCCAAGTGCTGGGACTAAAGGCGTGCACCACCACGCCCAGCGTGATTTATTTTTAAAATGTTTCATGGTAAATAGTTAACTTAGGATAATGGGAAATATTGGGGGAGAAGGAATCTGAGACTCTTGTATTTTATTTTTATACATTACTCTTTAGAAATAAAAATATAAAATTGTATGAAAGAGTTATGAGAATACAGGATTCCCATTTTTATACATTTGTAGAATTTTATATAGAAGAGATCATCATTGGACCAAGTACATACCCACCCTATCCTTTGTCAGCTAGAAAGCATTATGGATTTTTCCTTTTTCCTAATAATCGAAGGTTTGGTTCTCTCAAATGTTCTCTACAAATAAAATCCCAAATTAGGGTTCCTACATTATTTGCTTTTCTCCTGAATTACAGTGTTTTATATTGAAAAATCAGAATTTTGGTAAGGTAATTTGGTCATTCTATTACTTGATTTCTAAGAAAAAAAGTGTTTGTAATTAAGAGTTACTACTAGTCCTGGTTTAAATGGAGTTCTTTTTCTTGGATGACTTAGTAGAGTAGCTCTCCTGTAGGCACCTTATCTTGCTCGGTTCAAGGGTAGCTGCAATGGGTAACTCTGGGTCTTGTCTTGTAGAAAGCTGTTAACTTACCTGCAATCCTTTCACACAGATTATCTACACACATACACATTTAAAGACGGAGTCTCTTAGGGAAGGCTCCTTCCTGAAACAGAAGTGCTCATTTTGTTTCTTTTTGGTGATGTACTTGAAATGCCTTTCCTTCACGTGGGATAGTGTGTGGTTGGGAACTTGACCACAATGACAAGCCCTTCTCCAATAGAAGGAGCTCAGAGTCATAACAAAAACATATTTTTTATAATGTTCCACCAGCAGGAAGGGAAATTGACCTTGGGCTTTCAAGTGTGTATATCGGAGAATTTATACCAAACATTGAAGCCATTTCAAAATGGGTTGTAATATAGTTGTGGCAGCACACAAACATAGTTAGGAATGTAGGGACCCTGTACAATACAGGTGAAGCAAAGTTCATTCCTTCTAACTCTAGATCCTGTAAACAGTAAAGTGATTGGAACAGTTAAGCAAAATCCAGGAAGTGAAAACTGTCAGAACGGAGCGCTTGTGTGGTCTGGGGAATTGGCCTATAAAAGCTAAATTGCGACTACACCATGTTTTTCAAATTATGGTCCTACTCAGCACTACATGGGAACTTGTTGACAAAACAAATTCTGGGGTCCTAACTCAGATCTACCAGAATCGAAAACCTCAGAAATCTGTTATAATCAGGCCAGCAAGTGGTGCTGATATGCACTGAAGTTTGAGATGCACCTGCCTAAATGATGTTGGGATATCAGGATCAAGTGCAAAGACTGGAGTTCAGCCCACAAACAGTGGAAAATTCACAGAAGGGAGCACTTACAGAATGATCAACAGGATAATTAAACTAGCATTTTTCAGGAGAGTTTTCTGCTTTCTTTTTCTTTTTCTTTTTCTTTTTTAATTTTATTTATTTCGGTATGTGTATGAATGTACTGTCTGCATGCAGGTGTGTGCACCCGTGTCGTGCAATGCCGCGGAGGTCAGAAGAGGGTGTCGGATTCCCCTGGAACTGGAGTTCTTCTGGAATTGGAGTTTCAGACGGTTCTTGGCCGCCATGTGGGTGCTGGGGATAGAACCTGGGTCCTCTGTAAGAGCAGTTGGCGCTCTTAACCGCTAGGCCATCTCTTCAGCCCCCACTTTATGTTTCTAATGAAGATATTTCAGTTTTGGTAAGGATAGAAATGCTACAATATCTATGGTCAGACAATCCATATAACATGTTGGTTTATAGTTTCTTTTAATTAAATGTGACTTGTATGGCCAACTAGGAATTTGAGTGTTTCAAATTTGAGTGATTTTTATTGGCTATAAATTACAGGTAATTTACTTTTGTGCTACTTTATTTATTAAACTTACAGTATTTTACAGATTTATTAGGACCTAGGCAAACTTTTAAATCCTGAGGGTATTCCAATAGTTTTAGAAAATAGCTAAGAACATTTCTCAGGTCACTTCATTGTGTAATTTTCCCCAAGTATGTCTTGGATTTGAGACATTTTTATTTCTCTTGTAATCTCTGGTAATCTTTTTTTATTTATTTATGTGTATGAATGTACTGTCTGTATGTAGGTTTGTGCACCCGTGTCATGCATTGCCATGGAGGTCAGAGGAGGGTGTTGGATTCCCCTGGAACTGGAGTTCTCCTGGAATTGGAGTTACAGATGGTTCTCAGTCACCATGTGGGTGCTGGGGATCGAACCCAGGTCCTCTGCAAGAGCAGTCAGTGCTCTTAACCGCTGGGCCATCTCTCCAGCCCCCGGTAATCTTGTTATGTATCCAGAGCACGTGATGTGTTGGCATCTTCTGGAATAACACATTTGTTCCAATTGATAAAAGGCTAGACTCAGAAACCCAGTCATCCAAGAGGCTTGCTGGACAGAAACCTGCACAAAACTTACAACAGGGTGGTCAGAGTTTTCATTAGAGTGGAAGTGGAATAAAACCAGGAGACAAGAAGTTTGGTTTATATCCTGAATAGACTTCTTTTTTTTAAAATTTTTTTTATTAATTTTATTTATTTCTGTATGTGTATGAATGTACTGTCTGCATGCAAGTTTGTGCACCAGTGTCGTGCAATGCCGCGGAGGTCAGAAGACGGTCTCGGATTCCCCTGGAACTGGAGTTCTCCTGGAATTGGAGTTTCAGACGGTTCTCGGCTGCCATGTGGGTGCTGGGGATCGAACCCGGGTCCTCTGTAAGAGTGGTCGGCGCTCTTAACCGCTAGGCCATCTCTCCAGCCCCTGAATAGACTTCTTAACACTACCCAAGTATGGCATTTAGCCCTGTAGGTAAGAGATTCGAAGGTGGTTTTATTTTTTTCTTTTTGAGTAGTCCTGCTATCTCTCCCAAGCTGGTCTTCAACTTGTGGTGCTCAGTCTGTGGAGTAGCTAAGACTGCAGCCATGCACACCACACCTGAGGGAAAAAAATAAAGATTTTTTTTTTTTATGTGTGATTCTGCAGTGGGGGCGACTACATCGATTCTGCTATGGAGCTCCCTTCTGTAGAGTCATTTTGGTCATAGTTGGAATGATGGCCTTATTTTTATGTTGCAGTGGAAATGGGTATTAGACACAGTAGACACTTTTCTTATAAAATATCCTAGTGCACATTATACTTAACTCTAAGAGCTGTGTATCTTGGAAAAAAAAGTATATTCTTTATTTATGGGTAAGAGAAAACCTGAATTCTAATTTTCCCCTTGCTACTAAATACTTTTATGTCTTTAGATATTATTGAAAAATATCTCTTGGTGAGATTGGTAAGAGAAAACCTGAATTCTAATTTTCCCCTTGCTACTAAATACTTTTATGTCTTTAGATATTATTGAAAAATATCTCTTGGTGAGATTATTTCATATGAAAAGTTGATTATGAGTAGTATTACTATATCTTTAGATATGGAAACCATTTTTTTCTTCATTTATCGCTCCATTACTACCCACCATATATTATAATGTTATTCTAAATGCCTTATACATTGAAGGAAGATACTCCCAGGGAGGACCACATTCTGGAAAGGAGAAAATATAAATACAGAGCATAGTTTAAGAACAGAGAGATGTGTAAATAACTCAGTGGATGTCAACCCAGTTGACAGCTAAAGACTATCATGACAGTATTGGGAAAATGCATCTATTAAACACATCCCAGATGAGGATACTCACATGAACAAGAGCCCAGACTTAAGACTAATGGCAGAGCTGGAGGGCAGGATGGGGGCTGGTAGCTTGAGACTAAGCAGGGGACGGATGGCGAGGTCTATGGTGACTCAGGCTAGTTTTAACTGAGACTCCATAAAACCAGGTAATGAGCTATTGAATGGGCAAAATAAGATAGCTATAATTCCTACCGCTTTCCTCTTTAGTTTATGGTAATCCTATCCTTTTAAAAAATTAATTAATTAGGGGCTGGAGAGATAGCCTAGTGGTTAAGAGCACCGACTACTCTTGCAGAGGACCCGAGTTCGATCCCCAGCACCCACATGGCAGCTAAGAACCGTCTATAACTCCAATTCCAGGAGAACTCCAGTTCCAGGGGAATCCAAGACCCTCTTCTGACCTCCGCGGCATTGCACGACACGGGTGCACAAACTTGCATGCAGACACATTCATACACATACAAAAATAAATTTAAAAAATTTAAAAAATTAATTAATTAGTTTTAATGTGTATGAGTGTACTGTCTGCATGTAGGTTGGTGCACATGTGTCATGCAATGCTGTGGAGGTCAGAAGAGGGCGTCAGATTCCCCTGGAACTGGAGTTAAAGACGGTTCTTAGCCACCATGTGAGTGCTGGGAATCGAACCTGGGTCCTCTGCAAGAGCAGTCAGCGCTCTTAAAGGCTGAGCCGTCTCTTCAGCCCTGGTAATTCTATCCTTTTAATTGATTAATATAGAACTAGGATTATTCTAGCTCTTTATTTTCTCTTATATATTATACATAATTCATTAGCAAATTATTTCAATACAGTTTGTATTGAGTTCTCTCCTCCACTGCTTCAGAATCCTCTTGCTCCTGCACTTTGTAGCTCTGACACTGCCCAAGCCACCCTGTGAAGGCAGCTTTGCACAGGTTAATCTGAACAGTCTTCCTTCTTGGACTTTTGCCTTGTTCCCTCTTTGATGTAGCATGTAGGATTCATGCAGGAACCCTACCAGGGCCATGTGCCACTGACAAGAAAGGACAGAATACTGTCCTGGGCCAGGTTCATCGTTGGGAGGAGGAAGAGGATGAATGGTAATCACAGTGAAGATACTGGAGAGTAATTCCTGACACTCGTAGAGGTGAACTAGATGACACTAGCATTACTGTGATTCTGGCTTATCTCTCTCACATCCTTAGTCGTTCACCCAGCATGCTGGGATGATATTCCCAAATAAATTACACTATGCAAGCACTTGATGCTGGCATAGATTTTCCAGGAAACTAAGATTATGACAGTAGCTTCAAAATGTATCCTGGACAGAATCACTTCACACCTTCCCCACTACTGCCCACATAAGAACCACAATCAGTCTTTTCTGTAATGAATGCAGCAGTGTCCTGGCTTCTACTTTGGTTGCTCTTTCTATTCTTATCAGGGCAAACAGTGAAGGTTTCCAACAGGCCCTCTCAGAGCTGGTCTCCATTTCTTTTTTATGGGTGTGGTGGTGCATCCCCACAACTCCAGTGCTTGGAGGCAGGGGTGGGGTGGGGAGCAGTGACAAGTGGATCCCAGAGGCTTGTTAGTTAGACAGTCTAGCCAAAATGCTGATCTCCAGGTTCTAGAGAGACCTTGTCTCATAAAATAAGATGGACAGCCATTTTGGAAGATAATATACATTGAACGCTGACCTCTGCACTTGCCTCACATATGCTTAAAACTAAAGGAATGCCTTGGGGATGGAGAGATGGCTCAGCAGTTAAGAGTGCCAACTGCTCTTGCAGAGGACCTGGGTTCGATTCCCAGCACCCATATGGCGGCTAAAAACCTTCTTTAACTCCAGTTCCAAGGGAATCTGACGCCCTCTTCTGACCTCTGTGACATTTGCAGACAGTACACTCATACACATAAAAAATAATGAATAAAAAATAATAACATTAAAAATTACAAAGGAATGCCTTTACCCTCTCGGCCTCCTACCTGGCTCTCTGATCTCACTGTTCCTTGTTCTTCTTGCTCAGCTAGCTGGGCCCACTGCCCCTCTAGAACAGCGCTGTTTCCACCATGGGGCTCTTGCCTGCTAGGCCCTTTGTCTAGAAAACCTCTCCACTTTTTTCATGGATCACTTTTGTTTTCATCTCTCTTTGCAAAGATGACTAATAATGAGGGGATTCCAACTATCCTCTTTAAAATAGCAACTGCTTCCACTAAGTCTTGTTCCCATAGCAGTTGTTAAAATTTATATGTTTTCAGGTTATTTTGTCTTCTGTCTCTTTTTTTTCTGCAGTAACTGTAAGTGCCATTTAGGCATAGATTGTGTTGGTTCTTTTCTATTTCTATGGTCTTGGACTAGCACATAGCTTGGTCAGAGCATGGCTCCTGAAAGGTTCTCAGAAAGTAACTGTTAGTAGAGGAAAGATAGTTGAGGATCATTAGACCTAGAGATGCTAGACTGGAAGGTTAGTGCTGCCCATCAGGTAAGAAGTAATGGTCTCATTTAGCATTCCTTCAACAGAATCAATAGGGAGGTGAGGAAGGATGGCAGGCATATGTAGATGATTGAACTATTACTCTTTTGTGGCGAGTTGCATACAATGAATAAGACAAGAGAGCTATGACTCGGAGGGTTTGGGCATTGACAGCTGGGTAGGTGGTGATTCTGTACATCAGAGAAAACACTGAAGAAAGCAGTTTTAACAGAGCATGGTGGTGCTTGGCCATAGTGGGAAAATTCAGAGGGCTGAGGCAGGAGCATCATTTGATGTCAGCATGGACAACTTAGTGAGGCTTTGTCTCAGAATTTTTTTGTGTGTGTGTTGTTGAGACACTCAACCCAGTTCCAGCTGGCCTGGAACTTGCTCTGTAGACAAGGCTGGCCTTGAACTCACAGAGATCCCCCTGCCTCTGCCTCCCAAGTGCTAGGATTAAAGGCGGGCGCCACCACACCTGGCTTAAACAACTGTGGAAACCCAGGATCGAACAGAATTTGCCAAAAAAGAAAAGTTTGCATCAGGAAAGGAGGAAGACTAACTTTAGGTTTAACTGTGTTGGGTGTGATGTGTAGCCAAGATTTCTCACTGTCAAATTGTGAGTTGAATGCATAGACCTGGAGTTCAGAAGTACTGTCAGGTCACTTTATTATGGCCCGGGAATGGAGCCTTGAGGTAAACTAGTGACCTCCTGGCAGTCCACATCTGACTCTGTTCCTATTCCAGAATATGGGTTCTTAAGAATTGACAGTTTCCTAGTTTATTTTTTTCAATCTTCAAAAGAGAAAGCAAAGCTTATTGATTCCCTTTTGGTTGTGTATTTGTACAGTATGAGAAAACATTGAATGAAGATGCAGTGTCTAAGCACCATTAGATTACAAAGGACTTACCTTTGGCTGATCTGGAGAGCCTCAAACCCCGTGTTTTGCTTTTATAACCATTTTTCTTTATTAAAAACAGGTTGCAGAACTTTTTTCTCTTTAGTCAGTGGAACTGTCTGAGTTCTTTAGTAAAACACTTGGAATACATGTAATACTTAAAAAAAGAGTTAAATGTGTTTAAGATTTTGGCATGTATGCTCATTAATACACAATTAATATTGGTTGTGTTTTTCGCAAACATATTTTTCAAGTATTTTGAATCTGAGATTTTGCCAATAGCTTTCATACCTCTGATGGTTTTTATTACCTTATTTAGTAGAGGAGAGTCAAGCATCTTGAAATGGTCTTCAGGCTAGAATTTTATTAAACAATTTGATTTCTCAAAGGAACAATGCTGTTGGAAAGATTATAAGATGGCTGGGCCAGGATAAAGATGGGAATGATACTTGTGGAAATTTATAGAAATGAAAACAAAATCACCCTGAACAGTCAGTAACCATCTTGTAGTTGGTGAGGGCATCTTGGTTGTGGGTGAGCTTTTTGACTTGGTACCTTAATTTAATCTTGAAGTGTTGTTTCCAGCTACTACTTTGGAGTGAGCTCTGATGTTAATGATCTCTCTTCTTTAGCTTTCATTGGAGTGCAGAGGCCTTGCAGGCTGTGTTGCCTGGTTTGTTCTCAGGACAGCACAGATTTCTGAATACCTGTGAGTGAGAAGCTGTGTTGCTAGCAGTGAAATTACAGCTCTTGCTCTCTGATAATGAGAAATTGTGAGAACTATAGTTCAAGGATCAGACCTGGCTTCAATTTAATTAAAATTCCAAGCACCTGGTTATAAACAGAGTAAGAAAATGTTTTGTTGGGATTTGCCAGAGAAACAAAGCCACTGTGTGTGCCCACATGCATCTATGTAGAGAGAAACAGAGCCACTGTGCCCACATGCATCCATGTAGAGAGGAACAGAGCCACTGTTTGTGCCCACGTGGATCCATGTAGAGAGGAGCAGAGCCACTGTTTGTGCCCACGTGGATCCATGTAGAGAGGAGCAGAGCCACTGTTTGTGCACACATGCATCCATGTAGAGAGGAACAGAGCCACTGTTTGTGCACACATGCATCCATGTAGAGAGGAGCAGAGCCACTGTTTGTGCCCACGTGGATCCATGTAGAGAGGAACAGAGCCACTGTTTGTGCCCACGTGCATCCATGTAGAGAGAAACAGAGCCACTGTTTGTGCCACATGTGTATCCATGTAGAGAGGAACAGAGCCACTGTTTGTGCCCACGTGTATCCATGTAGAGAGGAAGAGAGCCACTGTTTGTGCACATGTGTATCCATGTAGAGAGGAAGAGAGCCACTGTTTGTGCACACGTGTATCCATGTAGAGAGGAAGAGAGCCACTGTTTGTGCACATGTGTATCCATGTAGAGAGGAAGAGAGCCACTGTTTGTGCACATGTGTATCCATGTAGAGAGGAGCAGGGCCACTGTTTGTACCCACGTGATCCATGTAGAGAGGACAGAGCCACTGTTTGTGCCCACGTGGATCCATGTAGAGAGGAGCAGGGCCACTGTTTGTGCCCACGTGACCATGTAGAGAGGAACAGAGCCACTGTTTGTGCCACGTGTATCCATGTAGAGAGGAGCAGAGCCACTGTTTGTGCACACGTGGTATCCATGTAGAGAGAAACAGAGCCACTGTTTGTGCCCATGTGGATCCATGTAGAGAGAGAGCAGAGCCACTGTTTGTGCCCACGTGTATCCATGTAGAGAGGAACAGAGCCACTGTTTGTGCCCACGTGTATCCATGTAGAGAGGAACAGAGCCACTGTTTGTGCCCACGTGCATCCATGTAGAGAGGAGCAGAGCCACTGTTTGTGCCCACGTGCATCCATGTAGAGAGAAACAGAGCCACTGTTTGTGCCCACGTGTATCCATGTAGAGAGGAAGAGCCACTGTTTGTGCCCACTGTGATCCATGTAGAGAGGAACAGAGCCACTTTTTGTGCCCACGTGATCCATGTAGAGAGGAGCAGAGCCACTGTTTGTGCACACTGGATCCATGTAGAGAGGAGCAGAGCCACTGTTTGTGCACATGTGTATCCATGTAGAGAGGAGCAGGGCCACTGTTTGTGCCCACGTGTATCCATGTAGAGAGGAAGCAGAGCCACTGTTTGTGCCCACATGTGTATCCATGTAGAGAGGAGAGAGCCACTTTTGTGCCCACGTATCCATGTAGAGAGGAACAGAGCCATGTTTGTGCCCACGTGTATCCATGTAGAGAGAAACAGAGCCACTGTTTGTGCCCACGTGTATCCATGTAGAGAGGAGCAGAGCCACTGTTTGTGCACACATGCATCCATGTAGAGAGGAGCAGAGCCACTGTTTGTGCCCACGTGGATCCATGTAGAGAGGAACAGAGCCACTGTTTGTGCCCACCTGTATCCATGTAGAGAGGAACAGAGCCACTGTTTGTGCCCACGTGCATCCATGTAGAGAGGAGAGAGCCACTGTTTGTGCCCACGTGCATCCATGTAGAGAGGAAGAGAGCCACTGTTTGTGCACACATGTATCCATGTAGAGAGGAAGAGAGCCACTGTTTGTGCCCAGTGCATCCATGTAGAGAGGAACAAGCCACTGTTTGTGCACAGTGTATCCATGTAGAGAGGAAGAGAGCCACTGTTTGTGCACATGTGTATCCATGTAGAGAGGACAGAGCCACTGTTTGTGCACACTGCATCCATGTAGAGAGGAAGAGAGCCACTGTTTGTGCACAGTGTATCCATGTAGAGAGGAACAGAGCCACTGTTTGTGCACATGTGCATCCATGTAGAGAGGAGCAGAGCCACTGTTTGTGCACACATGCATCCATGTAGAGAGGAAGCAGAGCCACTGTTTGTGCACACGTGCATCCATGTAGAGAGGAACAGAGCCACTGTTTGTGCCCACGTGCATCCATGTAGAGAGGAACAGAGCCACTGTTTGTGCCCACGTGTATCCATGTAGAGAGGAACAGAGCCACTGTTTGTGCACACATGTATCCATGTAGAGAGGAACAGAGCAAATGTTTGTGCACACATGTATCCATGTAGAGAGGAACAGAGCCACTGTTTGTGTCCACGTGGATCCATGTAGAAAGGAACAGAGCCACTGTTTGTGCCCACGTGTATCCATGAAGAGAGGAACAGAGCCACTGTTTGTGCCACGTGTATCCATGTAGAGAGGAACAGAGCCACTGTTTGTGCCCACGTGCATCCATGTAGAGAGGAACAGAGCCACTGTTTGTGCCCACGTGGATCCATGTAGAGAGAAACAGAGCCACTGTTTGTGCCCACGTGATCCATGTAGAGAGAAACAGAGCCACTGTTTGTGCACACGTGTATCCATGTAGAGAGGAACAGAGCCACTGTTTGTGCCCACGTGCATCCATGTAGAGAGAAGCAGAGCCACTGTTTGTGCACACATGCATCCATGTAGAGAGGAAGAGAGCCACTGTTTGTGCCCACGTGGATCCATGTAGAGAGGAACAGAGCCACTGTTTGTGCCCACGTGTATCCATGTAGAGAGGAGCAGAGCCACTGTTTGTGCCCACGTGTATCCATGTAGAGAGGAGCAGAGCCACTGTTTGTGCCCACGTGTATCCATGTAGAGAGAAACAGAGCCACTGTTTGTGCCCACGTGTATCCATGTAGAGAGGAACAGAGCCACTGTTTGTGCCCACGTGTATCCATGTAGAGAGGAAGCAGAGCCACTGTTTGTGCCACGTGCATCCATGTAGAGAGAAACAGAGCCACTGTTTGTGCCCACGTGTATCCATGTAGAGAGAACAGAGCCACTGTTTGTGCACAGTGTATCCATGTAGAGAGGAAGAGAGCCACTGTTTGTGCACATGCATCCATGTAGAGAGGACAGAGGCCACTGTTTGTGCCACGTGATCCATGTAGAGAGACAGAGCCACTTTTGTGCCCACGTGATCCATGTAGAGAGAAACAGAGCCACTGTTTGTGCCCACGTGTATCCATGTAGAGAGGAAGAGAGCCACTGTTTGTGCCCACGTGCATCCATGAGAGAGGAACAGAGCCACTGTTTGTGCACACTGGATCCATGTAGAGAGGACAGAGCCACTGTTTGTGCCCACATGCATCCATGTAGAGAGGAGCAGAGCCCCTGTTTGTGCCCACTGCATCCATGTAGAGAAGAACAGAGCCACTGTTTGGCCCACGTGCATCCATGTAGAGAGGAAGAGAGCCACTGTTTGTGCACATGTGTATCCATGTAGAGAGGAAGAGAGCCACTGTTTGTGCACATGTGTATCCATGTAGAGAGGAAGCAGAGCCACTGTTTGTGCACAGTGTATCCATGTAGAGAGGAAGAGAGCCACTGTTTGTGCACATGTGTATCCATGTAGAGAGGAAGAGAGCCACTGTTTGTGCACAGTGTATCCATGTAGAGAGGAGCAGAGCCACTGTTTGTGCCCAGTGTATCCATGTAGAGAGGAAAGAGCCACTGTTTGTGCACATGTGTATCCATGTAGAGAGGAAGAGAGCCACTGTTTGTGCACACGTGTATCCATGTAGAGAGGAAGAGAGCCACTGTTTGTGCCACGTGCATCCATGTAGAGAGGAACAGAGCCACTGTTTGTGCCCACGTGTATCCATGTAGAGAGGAGCAGAGCCATGCTGTGCCCACGTTACCAGGTAGAGAGGAGCAGAGCCACTGTTTGTGCCACACGGCATCCATGTAGAGAGGAACAGAGCCACTGTTTGTGCCACGTGTATCATGTAGAGAGGAACAGAGCCACTGTTTGTGCCCACTGGATCCATGTAGAAGAACAGAGCCACTGTTTGTCCCACGTGTATCCATGTAGAGAGGAGCAGAGCCACTGTTTGTGCCCACGTGTATCCTGTAGAGAGGAGCAGAGCCACTGTTTGTGCCACATGTATCCATGTAGAGAGGAACAGAGCCACGTTTGTGCCCACGTGATCCATGTAGAGAGAAACAGAGCCACTGTTTGTGCCCACGTGTATCCAGGTAGAGAGGAACAGAGCCACTGTTTGTGCCCACGTGTATCCATGTAGAGAGAAACAGAGCCACTGTTTGTGCCCACGTGTATCCATGTAGAGAGGAGCAGAGCCACTGTTTCTGCCCACATGTATCCATGTAGAGAGAAACAGAGCCACTGTTTGTGCCCATGTGTATCCATGTAGAGAGGAACAGAGCCACTGTTTGTGCCCACGTGTATCCATGTAGAGAGGAAGAGCCACTGTTTGTGCCCACGTGTATCCATGTAGAGAGAACAGAGCCACTGTTGTGCACGTGTATCCATGTAGAAGAGAAACAGAGCCACTGTTTGTGCACATGTGTATCCATGTAGAGAGGAACAGAGCCACTGTTTGTGCACATGTGTATCCATGTAGAGAGGAAGAGAGCCACTGTTTGTGCACACGTGCATCCATGTAGAGAGAACAGAGCCACTGTTTGTGCCCACGTGTATCCATGTAGAGAGGAACAGAGCCACTGTTTGTGCACATGTGTATCCATGTAGAGAGGAACAGAGCCACTGTTTGTGCACACGTGCATCCATGTAGAGAGGAACAGAGCCACTGTTTGTGTCCACATGTATCCATGTAGAGAGGAGCAGAGCCACTGTTTGTGCACACGTGTATCCATGTAGAGAGGAACAGAGCCACTGTTTGTGCACACGTGTATCCATGTAGAGAGAAACAGAGCCACTGTTTGTGCCCACGTGTATCCATGTAGAGAGAAGCAGAGCTACTGTTTGTGCCCACGTGTATCCATGTAGAGAGGAACAGAGCCACTGTTTGTGCACACGTGTATCCATGTAGAGAGAAACAGAGCCACTGTTTGTGCCACGTGTATCCATGTAGAGAGAAGCAGAGCTACTGTTTGTGTCCACGTGTATCCATGTAGAGAGGAACAGAGCCACTGTTTGTGCCACGTGTATCCATGTAGAGAGGAGCAGAGCCACTGTTTGTGCACACGTGTATCCATGTAGAAGGAACAGAGCCACTGTTTGTCCCACGTGTATCCATGTAGAGAGAAACAGAGCCACTGTTTGTGCCCACATGTATCCATGAAGAGAGAAACAGAGCCACTGTTTGTCCCACGTGTATCCATGTAGAGAGGAACAGAGCCACTGTTTGTGCACATGTGCCCATGTAGAGGAGCAGAGCCATGTTTGTGCACACATGCATCCATGTAGAGAGGAGCAGAGCCACTGTTTGTGCCCACGTGATCCATGTAGAGAGGAACAGAGCCACTGTTTGTGTCCACATGCATCCATGTAGAGAGGAACAGAGCCACTGTTTGTGCACACGATGCATCCATGTAGGGAGAAACAGAGCCACTGTTTGTGCACACATGCACCTGTAGAGAGGAGCAGAGCCACTGTTTGTGCCCACGTGTATCCATGTAGAGAGGAACAGAGCCAATGTTTGTGCCCACGTGCATCCATGTAGAGAGAAACAGAGCCACTGTTTGTGCCCACGTGTATCCATGTAGAGAGGAAAGAGCCACTGTTGTGCCCACGTGCATCCATGTAGAGAGGAACAGAGCCACTTTGTGCCCACGTGTATCCAGTGAGAGAGGAACAGAGCACTGTTTGTGCACACATGCATCCATGTAGAGAGAAACAGAGCCACTCTTTGTGCCCACGTGTATCCATGTAGAGAGGAGCAGAGCCACTGTTTGTGTCCACGTGCATCCATGTAGAGAGAAACAGAGCCACTGTTTGTGCCCACGTGTATCCATGTAGAGAGGAGCAGAGCCACTGTTTGTGCACACATGTATCCATGTAGAGAGGAACAGAGCCACTGTTTGTGCACACGTGCATCCATGTAGAGAGAAACAGAGCCACTGTTTGTGCACACATGCATCCATGTAGAGAGGAGCAGAGCCACTGTTTGTGCACACGTGCATCCATGTAGAGAGGAACAGAGCCACTGTTTGTGCCCACGTGCATCCATGTAGAGAGGAACAGAGCCACTGTTTGTGCCCACGTGTATCCATGTAGAGAGGAACAGAGCCACTGTTTGTGCACATGTGCATCCATGTAGAGAGGAGCAGAGCCACTGTTTGTGCACACATGCATCCATGTAGAGAGGAGCAGAGCAACTGTTTGTGCACACTGTATCCATGTAGAGAGAGAACAGAGCCACTGTTTGTGCCACGTGTATCTATGTAGAGAGGAACAGAGCCACGTTTGTGCCACTGATCCATGTAGAGAGGAACAGAGCACTGTTTGTGCACACATGCATCCATGTAGAGAGGAGAAGATCCACTGTTTGTGCCCACGGCATCCATGTAGAGAGGAACAGAGCCACTGTTTGTGCCCACGTATCCATGTAGAGAGGAACAGAGCCACTGTTTGTGCACAGTATCCATGTAGAGAGGAACAGAGCCATGTTTGTGCCCATGTGCATCCATGTAGAGAGGAGCAGAGCCACTGTTTGTGCCCACGTGACCATGTAGAGAGGAAAGAGCACTGTTTGTGCACACTGATCCATGTAGAGAGGAGCAGGGCCACTGTTTGTCCCACGTGTATCCATGTAGAGAGGAGCAGAGCCACTGTTTGTGCCACATGCATCCATGTAGAGAGAACAGAGCCACTGTTTCTGCCACACATGTATCCATGTAGAGAGGAGACAGAGCCACTGTTTGTGCCACGTGATCCATGTAGAAGAGAACAGAGCCACTGTTTGTGCCCAGTGTATCCATGTAGAGAGGAGAGAGCCACTGTTTGTGCCACGTGATCCATGTAGAGAGAAGCAGAGCACTGTTTGTGCCCACGTGATCCATGGTAGAGAGGAGCAGAGCCACTGTTTGTGCACACGTGTATCCATGTAGAGAGAAACAGAGCCACTGTGCCACGTGATCCATGTAGAGAGGAACAGAGCATGTTTGTGCCACGTGTGATCCATGTAGAGAGGAGCAGAGCCACTGTTTGTGCCCACGTGTATCCATGTAGAGAGGAACAGAGCCACTGTTTGTGCCCACGTGTATCCATGTAGAGAGGAGCAGAGCCACTGTTTGTGCACTGGTATCCATGTAGAGAGGAAGAGAGCCACTGTTTGTGCACATGTGTATCCATGTAGAGAGGAAGAGAGCCACTGTTTGTGCACTGTGATCCATGTAGAGAGGAACAGAGCCACTGTTTGTGCACACGTGTATCCATGTAGAGAGGAGCAGAGCCACTGTTTGTGCACACGTGTATCCATGTAGAGAGGAGCAGAGCCACTGTTTGTGCTGACGTGGATCCATGTAGAGAGGAGCAGAGCCACTGTTTGTGCACACGTGGATCCATGTAGAGAGGAGCAGAGCCACTGTTTGTGCCCACGTGCATCCATGTAGAGAGGAACAGAGCCACTGTTTGTGCACACGTGCATCCATATAGAGAGGGTCCTTCTCAGGACTGGCTTACATGACTCTAGAGGCTGACAAGGCCCAATATGTGTAGATGACAAGCTGAAGACCCAGAAAGTCTGATATTGTCATTTCTATCAGAGGCCTGCAGACTCTGGTCCAGGAAGAGCTGAGGTTTTGGTTTGATTCTTTAATTTTATTATTTTGTAATTAATTTATTGTTAATTGTGTGTGTGCATGATGTGTGTGGGAAACACATGTTACAGCCTTCATGTAGAAGTCAGAGAATAAATTTCGGAATTGCTCACCTTCCACCTTTATATGCAGTCTAGAGATCAAACCTAGGTTGCTAGGCTTATGCAGCAGAGTGCCTTTACCCAGGAGCCACCTCCCTGGCTCTTAGCTTGATTGCAAAGGTAGCTGCTTAGATGAGCCGCACCCTTCCTGAAGGGGTCAGTTGGCTTCATTCCTCCTCATTCAAATATTAAAGTCGTCTTTTAATACCCTCAGAGAGGAGCTGGAAGATGGCCTAGTGAGTAACGTGCCTGCCACTCAAGCAGGAGAACTGTGCAAAAGATGGGCATGGTGGTGCCTACCAGACCCATCACTCCAGGGCTTGGAGGCTGGGCTGGGGTGGAGCAGAGAGGAGTGGGTCCCAGAGGCTTCTTGGTTAGCCAATCTAGCTAAAATGCTGATCTCCAGGTTCTGGAGAGCACGTGTCTCAAAATATAAGGTGGACAGCCATTTTGGAAGATAATATACATTGTGCCTGGAACCCTATCAGCATGGGCAACACTGTAAAACTTTAGGACTATTTTCTAGCTTCTTACTAGAACAGCAAGCACTGTTTTTATTTAGTCCAGCAAAATTCCAGTCAGTGTGAGCTCTATGGCAATCCAGAACAGAGACATTGCTAGCACTGATTTGGCCAGACTGGACCAGAACAATCAGCTAAGCAGAAAAGCTGCTTCCCTTGGTGAGTCATTTTGATAGACTTGTCTTAACATTGAAGTCCACATTGCTCTGGTTACAGTGCTTTCTGTTGCTATGCTAAAATATTCTGACCAAAAGGAACTTGGGGAGGAAAGGGTATATTTAAGCTTACATTTAGGGTAAGAGTCCATCAATGAGGCAGAGACCATGGACAAAGGCTGCTGACTGGCTTGCTCACTTTAGCTTGTGCTCAGGCAGCTTTCTTGTACAACCCAGAGCCACCTGCCTAGGGGTGGTGCTGTCCACAGTGAATTGGGCCTTCCACCATTAATCAACAATCAAGACAATTCCCCATAGAGATGGCCACAAGCCAATCAGATCTGGGAAGCATCTCAATTGAAACTTCCTCTTCTCAAGCAACTCTTGGCAGCAATAAAGATAAAAGCAACCAGGACAATAAAAAACAAAAACAAAAACTAACCAGAGCTGAATATGGTGCTCTCTGCCTTTTATCCTAGCACCTGCACTTAGGAGGCAGAGGCAGTCGAAATCTGTGAGTTCAAGGCCAGCCCGGTCTACATAGCAAATTCCAGGCCAGCTGGTGCTACAGGGAGACCCTGTCTCAAGAAGACAACAAAACAAAACAAAACCAAACCTAACCTAACCAGGACTGTCCACCTTATCAACTAGACACACAAATTCATTTTTTTTTTTTTTTTTGGCTTTTCAAGACAGGGTCTGTAGACCAGGCCTTGAACTCACAAATATCTGCCTGCCTCTGCCTCCCAAGTGATAGGATTAAAGGTGTGCACCACCACTCCCAGCTCAAATTCATTATTAAATAACAGCTTTTCCTTTTCTGTCCCCAAGATCTAGTGTTAATATAATATAAAATATACTACAACTTTAAAAGTTCCGTATTCTTTAAAAACTCCAACACTTTAAAAGTTCAAGGTCTCTTTAAATGTCCCATATGTCTTATCTGTGGGGTTTCATCATCCGGCTTAGCCCCACTCTCCACCTCTGTCACCCCCAGGACTGGTGAACTTGAACCTGAGAACAAGCCAGGAAGCAGCTTTCCTTCATGTTTCCCTGTGCTCCTGCTTGAGCTCCTGCCCTGATTTACTTCAGTGATGGATGTGACCTGCAAGTGTAAGCTGAAATAAACCCTTTCCTTCTCAAGCTGGTCATGCATGATATCTATCATAGTTACAGAAAGCAAAATTTAAGAGTCACCAAGAAGAGTTTCACTTCAACTTTCATGGTGCACTTCAGCAGACTTTTTTTTTTTAAAAAGAACTTTTATAAAAAAAAAAAAAAGAATGATCAGAGACTAAATGAATGATCACGATGTTTTTGAGACACACACATAAGATCTCATCAATTGAATTCTGTGTCCACACCTCAAACAGGAGACAGACAGATCAACATGTTTCAGGAGGTTTGCACATTGGCTCATTTGTGTTTGTTTATTGTTTATTTGTTTGTTTCTTCCATAGACCCTGCTTTCTTAGAAGTCAGTATGCAGACCAGGCTGGCCTCCATCTCATAGAGATCCACTTGCCTCTGCCTCCAGACTTTTTTTTTTTTTTTTTATTAATTTTATTTAGTTCTGTATGTGTGTGAATGTACTGCCTGCATGCAAGTCTGTGCACCCGTGTCGTGCAACGCCGCGGAGGTCAGAAGAGGGTCTCGGATTCCCCTGGAGCTGGAGTTCTCCTGGAATTGGAGTTTCAGACGGCTCTCGGCCGCCATGTGGGTGCTGGGGATCGAACCCGGGTCCTCTGTAAGAGCAGTCGGCGCTCTTAACCGCTAGGCCATCTCTCCAGCCCCCGCCTCCAGACTTTTTGAATTTTGATGCTGAGTAGAACATAATTTTGGAGAATCAGTCTCCACTTGGCCCACAGGGACAATACCAGTAGCACCAACTCAGTAGACATGCTGAAGGAAAGAAGACACAAGAACTTGGCATTTGGTGAACTAGTGGTTGTCTCAGAAATTCTTCCTGGGAGATACCCCATACACATGGTGTCCCGCCTCTGCAGCCCATAGTCCCTAAGGCAAATCCAGGAACAGACTCTCCAATCTTTAGCTTCGGGGAGACTAGAGAGTTTACTTAGGCTTGCTTACAGAGTGAATGGGAGAAGTCTCCCACTTATGGGTCACGTGGGTGCTCGCTCCTGCTATGTCCATCTCTGGCCTGGACCCCTGGCTCTGTACCCAACATGGTGCCAACAAGGAGGGGTCGCTGTATTTGTAGCCTGAATGTCTGATGTTCAGAAAAGTCCATTTCAAAAGAAGTGAATTTAAATTATCCCACAGTGGTAGAATACAATTTAGAACTTTGCACAGTGCAGTCCCAGTATTATTGCCATTTATATGATTTTCAGTCTTCTGAGTTAAGAATGTCAGCACTTAGTTGTATTGACATCACCTCAACTAGATATTGGCACAGGTTCAACTACATTGGGGTTGAGCCATTTTTCTTAATGTATGTGGTGACTTCCTTAATGATTTCCTCATATCTTTTCTCTCTGTAGGGTGGATGAATGGAGTCCATTTTGTTAGCAATTAGTTGTTTGGTACCCAGTTTATAAACCAGATGGACATGGTGCTCATAGGCTTGGCCATCCTTTGGATGGAGCTTTATAGTCATGAACTCCAGCAGCAACTCAGGATAGCACTTAGCCTGGCATGTGTCTTCACTTATGTTTTCGAAAATGTCTCTTCTCTATGCCCTTGGGTATCAAGGATAGTCACAGAATACTTTCTAGTCTCAAATTTCCATAGAGAGACAGCAGGGTAAGAACCACGCATATCCTCAGCTTATCTGAGACCTAGGCTTACTTGAAGGAGCTTTCCCAGGTGGCAGCCTCCTTGGCAGGTGTTTTAGGCATTCTTTAGTTGATCCTATCACATTTGTAATTAAATGGTAGTAGTGGTAGCCTTGTTTGAGTCTACATGTCCAGTGATATCCAATGAAGATGAAATCTGTAGTTCTTTCCCTTTCGTTGTTGTTTTGGTAGCATCTTCTGGCAACAAACCTTGCCAAAAAGCTATCATTATTTTTAAGGAACTACCTTGACACTTGTGTCCCAGCCAAGCTGACACATAAAATTAAAACTGTCAAGAAGTAACCTACTTATTTTTTTTAGGTTAATAAAAATTTTAACAAGATTAATTTAGAGGTTGTGTGTGCATGCATAGACGTCTGAGGACAATATTAGAGTCAGTTCTCTTCTAATACCATGTAGGTTCAGGGAATTGAACTCAGGTTATCAGGCTTGGCAACAAGCCACTTTACCTGCTGAGCCATATTGGTGGCCCAAAGTAATTCATTTTAAGTCCATTCATATTCATTCAGTCAATAAGTATTCGAAGTAGAGATTTACAGATTCATCAGAGTTTAGATGTATTAGATGTTCTAGAGAAAGAGACAAGTCTGGGGAGAAGGTGGTTAAAGTCCTTGGTATACAAGGAAGAGGACTAGAATTCAATTCCCAGAATAAATGTAAAAGTTTTGGGGACGTGGCAGCCTGCCTGTAATTCCAGCCTCAGAGTGCAGAGACAGGAGATCCCTGGAGCAAGCCAATTAGGAAGACTAGCAATATGAGTGACATTGACTGAGAGACCCTGCCTAAAGAATAGTAGAAGAGTCAAAGAAGAGTCTCAGTATCATCTTCAGTCTGCCACATGCAAGTACACATCATGAACATGCAATAAAAATCAATAAGGGGCTGGAGAGATGGCGTAGTGGTTAAGAGCGCCGACTGCTCTTACAGAGGACCCGGGTTCAATCCCCAGCACCCACATGAGAGCCGTCTGAAACTCCAATTCCAGGAGAACTCCAGTTCCAGGGGAATCCGACGCCCTCTTCTGACCTCCGCGGCATTGCATGACACGGGTGCATGGACCTGCATGCAGACATTGATACACATACATAAATAAAAAAAAAATTAAAAAAAAAATAAAAAAATCAATAAGATAGGCAGCAAATGAGGACAACACCCGATGTTGACCTCTGACTTCCATACCCAAAACATTCATGCACAGTACACTCACATGTTCACACCCACACATATTCACACATATATAATAGTAATGGAAGACAGATATCAGGTACCCTTAATAGAGATTAAAATAAAAAATATATGATACATGTGTTTTTTGTTCTATACTGGGACATTTTCATAAAGAGAGACTTCTCAGTTCATGGGGGTTTACAGCCTAATGAGACCCTGAGAAGTTGAAAATACACTCGATTTACTCAACCTGCCAAACATCCCATCTTAGCCCAGCCTATCTTCCACATGTTCAGAATGCTCACATCAGGCAAGGTCATTCAACACAAAGCTGGTTTTATGTATAATATTGATTGGATAGTGTACTAAAAATGAAGAATCAAATCTTGTATGGACATGTTTTCCCATCATTGAAAAGTAGAAAATCATTAATCATCAGAAGTTGCACATTATCTGTATACTGAAGCTACATATTTGGCATTAAAATTAAGTTTATTATGAACTTTAAGCTATTAAAACAACCAATAAGAAACATATATACTTTTGTAACCACTGATTTGTTTATATAAGACCAAATATTCCTCTGGGCGATGGTATAACAGAATCATGAAATCATGGACCAATAAAAACCTGGTCTTTGTCTTAGTTTGTCTTCTGTTGCCCAGAATGCCATATACCAGGTAATTTGTAAAAGAAAGAATCTGAGGTTGATTAGTTCAGTGTCAGGTGCTGGGTGCTGGAAAGGCACCTGGGACTTCATGATAACTTGCTGGAGGATGTCATACCTGGAAAGTAGGGGGAGAGAGCTGAGTAAACTTGAACAAAGCTACGTCAATACTAACTCAGTGACTAGAGGTAAGGGTCTTATGTGTGCATGGTAGGGGGGGTTCTCTCAGA
The DNA here is from genome assembly GCA_009823505.1 of Rhizomys pruinosus. NCBI lineage: Eukaryota > Metazoa > Chordata > Mammalia > Rodentia > Spalacidae > Rhizomys > Rhizomys pruinosus. Next base: position 1,819,485 of record VZQC01003122.1, on the reverse strand, counting down.
CTTAGTGAGCTTTCAAGTTTCCTACTTCTTTATGTTACAATGACCATTACATTTCAGTGTGAGTTTTGAAGAGAATATGCAAGCTGTAGTTTATAGTAATCTTTTCTTTAGGTATTAGTAGAACAAATAGTGATTATTTTCCCCCTTTAGCATTTTCTGCCCAAGTTACATTTTTCTTTTTCTTTTCTTTTTTTTGAGACAGGGTCTCATGTAGTCCACTTGGCCTTGAACCTGCTATGTAGCAGACGATGTCCTCATACTTCTCATCCTACTGCCTCTAACTACAGAGTGCTGAGATCTCAGGCATGCCCTATCTATGCAGTGCTTGGGATTGAACCCAGGTTTTCATACACTATATATTATATATCTCAATCTCCACATCAATCTATTCGTTTTTTTTTTTTTTTCTTTTTTACCCGGCTTATTCTTGAATGATGTTTGTGGCTTACTGTTTTTAGTTTCTGAATATAGGCATCGTAAATGTTTCTGTATTTACTGATCATGATAGGTAAACAAAGTTTTGATTTTATTTTTTTATTCGAATTAACATGGACTGGGCATGGTGGTACATTCCTGTAACACCAGCACTCAGAACTGAGGGAAAGGACTCCACATTAATGGAAGGAAAGGAGGGAGGAAAGAGAGGGGAAAGGATGAAGTGAGGGAGGGAAGACTGATGGAAAAGAGAGTCCTTGCAGGGGCTGGAGAGATAGCCTAGGGGTTAAGAGTGCCAACTGCTCTTGCAGAGGACCCGGGTTCGATCCCCAGCACCCACATGGTGGCCGAGAACCGTCTGTAACTCCAATTCCAGGAGAACTCCAGTTCCAGGGGAATCCGACACCCTCTTCTGACCTCTGTGGCACTGCATGACACGGGTGCACATGCCTACATGCAGACAGAACATTCATATAAATAAATAAATAAATAAATAAATAAATAAATAAGTCCTTGCAAATATAATTATTTAACCTCATTAAATCTCCAATACTGACTCACTTTGATGCTTACTCTGTCCCTACCTAGTCCAACCCAAAGGAAGTAAAACATATAAGGCAGGAATTTGAAAAGCATGTTTGAATGATTCTAATCATTTTGGAGTAAAAAGAAAATAAAAAGTAGTTTGTTCACATCTTTTTAAATTAAAAATGTTTAAAAACCCACTGAGTAGACAAGTAATGTAGGTTTGGCTCATACTGTAAATTATTATATAAGAGTAGAGATCCTTTTAAAACAACATATATCTTAATTTAATGTTCATCACTTGTTTTCTACAGTCTCGATGATGTTTCTCTTCTGGTTAAGTGCTATTGACAAGCTAGTTCCTTGGATAATTCAGTCTTTCTAGGAATGTGCATTCATAGAAATCTTTCGATAATGTTTCCAAAATGTATCTAGAACAAAAGCTTTCCGATATGAGGAGGAAAAGCGTTGCTGTGCACCTGGAAATCACAAGCGTCTCTCCCTCTTCTCCAGACAAGTTTCAGTGGTGAATTAGAAGTGGTAGGTTTGGAGACATTTGTTAGTGGTGAGTTAATATTTGACTGCCGGTTGCTATGTTTCCTAGTCTGATCTCAGCAAGCTTGGCACTGCCACAATACCTTGGCGGCTTCTCCTACCCTTCAACAACTAGATATACCCAGGAACATGGCTACAACAGGAGAAGTTCACCTGCATGTTACTATGGTCTGAGTGCTGTGCACGGTCCATGGAAAGTGCAATATTTTCTTTTGGAGTCTTGTATCTAGTACAAAACCTGTTTTATGAAAAGGGCTTGTGAAACTTTCAAGATAGTAGGACTCACTTTGTTGATTTATATTAAAATCATTTCCTCCCAACATCATAACCATTTTACTGTTCACTGGTGCAGAAGGCCTTATAAGAAGCTGGTGAAATACCTCAGAACACGTGGGAATGGGTAAGAGATAAAAGAGGTGATATCATTAACATTTCTAGAGAACAACTCATAAAGGCAAAAATCAGAGTGTTTTTACACCAAGCATCTTTAAGTGGTCTGATGGATTCCTCGAGACAAACATTGAATCCAAAACCAAATATTCACAATTGTTCTTTAGTCTGCTCCGCTTGGAGCCAACTGTTTTGTCTCTCAGCTTTCAGGAGAGGAAAAGAACTGCTCTTAATGCCTAATGAATATTTATGCAGTCCTTTGACAATTAAGGACTCATTAAAATTCACTTCAAGGAAGAGCTAGAAACACTTTTAAGACAAAAGCAGAATGTTGCTGCAACTAGAAACTCACATCTTTTTTTCAGTGTCAGGTCAGAAACACTCTACAAATTAACTGAAATAGAAGGCATGTCGTAATTACTAGATCAGGCTGTGGAGTCAGACCTGAGTTTAAATCTCTTTCAACTCTTTCTAGTTCTGTGACCTTAAGCAAACTCAGGGTGCTTTGACTTCTGCATAGTGAGATGGAGACAGTGGACATAACTCACCTGCTTCTCCCAAGAAGCTGTGTTTAATATGTGAATAGGACTCAGAACAGGGCCTGAGCCCCTTCCTTCTAGTTTTGAGAAATGTTTCTTGCTACTTTACACTCTTTAACTCTCCCAGTCATTTGGACTAGTCCTTATATATTTTTCCGAAGTGTGACAAGAAAATATAGTTAACAAGTAATATTAAAGTAGCATCTTGATTTCCTTCATTCCAGTCTTTTCCTCAGTTTTTATCCCTAGTACAGTTCTAGCTGCCCTGGACTTCAGGTTTTCCTATACCTCAAATCTGATAGGCAGAATATTGGTATGGCTAAATACATATTGAAACACTATCAAAAGCACAGTCCAAAAAACCCCCAAAAACCAAAAACCACAAAACAAAAAATGTTTCTTAAAGCTAAAGTGACAGCCCAGTGCATAAAGTGCTGAGCAAGCACGACTAGGGTTGAAGTCCCCCGAACCCACATCAAAGCAGGCCATGACACTGTGCACTAGTATGCACTTGTAACACCAGTGCTGGGTGGTATGGAGCAGGGTGGTCAGTCCATCTCGCTGAGATGAGGAGCTTTAGCTTCAGTGAGAGACCTTGCTCCAAGAGACAAGGTGAAGAGTATAAAGGAAGACACAGATATTGACCTTTGGCTTCCACATGGGTATGGGTATGTACATCCACTCGTAAGCGCCCACGCATAGACGTAGACACAGACATGCACATGCACAAATGCACACCATGATCACACACCCCTCCCCACAAAAAGTATTCTCATACTTCCCTCTCTTCTATCATCGTTAAAATTTCTCAATTTACTGCTCCAAAAATATGTATAAATTTCTATTTCTGTAGATGGATATTCACTTGCTTTTTGTTCTCAAAGTGTGATTCTAAAATATAATAATGTCAAGGATAATAATATAATATGTCAAATATAATAATGTCAAGGATAGTTCCTTGCCACAGATCACTGCAGGACACTGAACCATCCACATCATTGTCTCAGCAATGATATAAGCCAAATGAGAAAGGAAGACTTAATTCAAGGAAATTGCAAGCAGAGGGTAAATTTATTAATTTTATTAAACCTCTCCCTGAGTGAATGTCTTTTGGCAGCTAGGATGGGAAGAATATATGTTGAGATCTGAGGGATCAGTGGTGCTCATGAGAGTAATTTCATACAAAGACATGCTTTCAAGGGAGAATGACTGTGAAATTGTGGTTGTTTCCCTGAGTATTTGCAACATATTCTCAAAATGAACAAAGTGAACCTGTCACTGCATGGAAAATATTACTGTTTTTATTGCTAATGATAAAATACACAATGTCAAGTAAAAAAAAAAAACAACAGAATTTTTGAGGGCTGAAGTGATGGCTCAGGCAGGGAAGTGCTTGTTGCACAATCATTAGGTTCTGAGTTTGGATCCTCAGCACCTACCTTAAAAGTAGGCATGGCAGAATGCACCTGTAACTGCAGCAGTGTGGGGATGGAGACAGAGGGATGCCTGTGGCTGGCTCAGCAGCCAGCTGAGTCTAGTCAGGGAGCTCCAGGTCAGTGACAGACCCTGTGTCCAAAATAAGGCTAAAAGCTGAGTAGCTGTTATTTAACTAATGTGTGTCTCATAAAGTAACTACTATTACTTTATAGTTTCTGTTGGATATTTTGTTATTCTTACCGTCTCAGAATCTCTATGCAAAGTATCTGTTTCACATGACTTAAGTAAATATTTTCTAATAATAATTGTTTTCTATTGGAAATAATGCTCTAGTTATAATTTTCAAGCAGTTATATTCACTGTGTGAGTTAGACTTTACTATTTTGGATAAATTTCAAGGAGACTTTATTAGAATCACATTACTGCTATATGTACATGATCTTAGTGAAGCATATAATTCCCCAGTGTCACTGGATATTCAGTGAACCTGGTAACTCTTGATAAATTTCATTTTTAATTCCTTCAATCTAGTCTTTATTTTAGATTGGAAAGACCTTAGAGGTCGTAGATAGGTAGCTTCACATTTTCCAAGCATGCAATCAAGTACATTGGAAGTTATGTTGTTTGTTTATTAAGACTTCTGTCTGGCAACTCAGTATTATCTGTTGCCTGCCTTCCTTTTTCATTGTGATGGAAGCTTGATGTTCATTAATTGTGGACATCAATGTCTAAAAGATGGGAATTGTTGACTAGTACAAAGAGAAAGATGTAGACGTTGATGTATTATTTTTGGTGGGGTGAATAGTAGATTGCTTAGGAGGAATTAAAAAAAGTCTACAAGTGTGTGCAGCAGTGGAAGGGCTTAGTGAATGAATTCATTTCTTTGCAAAAGTCCTGATATGATTTGCAGCCTTTGTATATGCAGTACAAATTTTAGGGCAAAATGGATACTTTTCTTAAAGGGATGAACTTATTTTGTGCTCTGCAGGAATCCATTCCAAATATATAGGTATTTCATTCTAGAATGATTTTATGCTATAATTAGCTTGTCTTTAATCCACAATGATAGTCGATATATTACTGTGTAAAAACTTCTTTAAAAATTATAATAAATAATGTTAATATCTGTCTTCAAAAACTCACCAAGGTTAAAATTAGCATTAGATTTTTAAATGATCCAGTTAACATTAAGCAATGAAATTCTTTGTTTACACCTTGCAGCTAAAAATAGCATATAAACTGTTCCACTTATATGGAGCAATCAGCATCCATGCTGTCCTAAGCTTTCTATATATGTGAACAAGCACTATTTTATCCTCATTACACACATAAGGACATGCATTTCATAGAGGTTAAGTACCATGTCTGCAGTCAATAAGTAATTCATATTAATAATCACCTGAGTGATTCATATAACTGTGATAATATATAGTAAATGAATATAGCAACTTCAATAGAAGAGAGATATGCTAGAATATATCTGCAGCAATTAGGTAAGGTAGTATAAAATATATACCATGGAAAGTTCCATGGAAACATCATAAAACAAGAATATTACATCTGATTTGGAAGCATAATCTGTATGGTGGAAGAAAGGAAGGTGTTTGCAAGCTAAAGAAGACCAGGAGCAACAACAAGAGAAGAGCAAAAAAGATGGTGTGCATAAGAAGGTTGAAAAAAAAGATGGTGTACATAAGAAGGTTGAACATGGACAAGGCTGTGCTTAGGATATAAAGTCAGAAAGAGCTGAGTCAGTCCTTGAAGGCGCTGGAAGCTCCTCTTAACTTGACAATGGTTGGAAACTTGTTTATTTGGCTTCAACTCATTAATTTCATAAGTTTCTTACTCTATAATAAATTCTTCTTTGTGCATATTTTTTTTTTTTTTTGAGACAGGGTCTCCCTGTAGCTCTGGCTGTCCTGGAACTCACTCTGTAGACCAGGCTGGCCTCAAACTCACAGAGATCCGCGTGCCTCTGCCTCCCAAGTGCTAGGATTAAAGGCGTGCGCCACCACGTCCGGCATTTTATTTATTTCTGTATGTGTATCAATGTACTGTCTGCATGCAAGTCTGTGCACCCGTGTCGTGCAATGCCGCGGAGGTCAGAAGAGGGTCTCGGATTCCCCTGGAACTGGAGTTCTCCTGGAATTGGAGTTTCAGACGGTTCTCAGCTGCCATGTGGGTGCTGGGGATCGAACCCGGGTCCTCTGTAAGAGCGGTCGGCGCTCTTAACCACTAGGCCATCTCTCCAGCATTTTTAACTGGTGTAAATTCTTTTACTTCACTCTGCATTTTGGTAACAAGTTTATATCCTATGAACTTGCAGTGAAATTTGTAGTTTTTAGTTATAAGCCTTGCAGTCTTTAATAAAAGTTAAGCTGTAGCTTTTTTGATAAATGAAGAAACTAACATTTATCAGATACTCTATTCCCAGCAATAGGCTTCCTAAATTGTTCACACAGAAATTCATTCAATCTTGCAACAAGCCTGTGGAGAATATACATTATTGTTCCCATTTTCAAAGTAGAGAATTTAGGGCTGGAGAGATAGCCTAGTGGTTAAGAGCACCGACTGCTCTTTCAGAGGACCCAGGTTTGATCCCCAGCACCCACATGGCAGCTGAGAACCGTCTGAAACTCCAATTCCAGGAGAACTCCAGTTTCAGGGGAATCCGACACTCTCTTCTGACCTCCGTGGCACTGCACGACACAGATGCACAAACCTACATGCAGACAGTACATTCATACACATGCAAAAATAAATAAAATTTTTTTAAAACGTAGAAAATTTACCAGAAACCATGTGGTTGCTAATGAGTAAAATGAGGTAAGGTCATTGGAACAGATTATAAAAGCAACAAAAAGTAAGTATCCTAGGGCAGTAAACCAAAATCTTAAATCAGTGTTCTGGAGGATCTTTGGATTGTGGGTAAATAAAGTCTTGGAATGCACAAGTACAGCTTCACCCTGGTCTTTAGACACCACCAAGACATTGGGTGCCCAAACATTCTATTAGATGGATGTCTGACCCTAATTGTGATATGCACATTTCTATTCCAAATATTTCCAGTTCATTTTACTTTTAAATCACAATATGAGACTCCTGGCACACTCCATTTTAATTCACATTAAGATTCTAATAATTATATAGTTTCTATGATTTGAAAAAAAAATCAGAATAGAACAAATACAAATCAGCCAATTGCCCCAGGAGGCCATAATTCTCTACATATGGCTATTTACCATAACTTTCTGTCCTCATTGTAACTGGGCTCTGTGTGTTATTTTCATTGGCATCTGTGTGTGATGGGTAGGTACATTTCTTGGCAAAGAGCACTGAGTGCTTTTAGTTAGGCTAAGAAAAGAGAGAGAGAGAGGAGAGAGAGGGAGCCCTAAAAGGAAGACAGTTATGTAGAACAATTAGATTAAACAATTAGGTTAAATTAAACAGCTGTAGGTTTGGGCTGGGGGTGTGGCTCAGTGGTGGTGCGTTTATCTACCACATGCAAGGCCCCAGGTATAATCTGCAATAACACAGAAGAAGAACAAAAGTACTTTCAGGATCCAGGAAAAATATTTTCCACATAATGATAGTATCAGGTTCATTGGGTTATGTAGATGAGTTATGTGAAAATAAGCTTCTCACAATCCTAATTGTGTGTGTGTGTGTAGATGAGTTATGTGAAAATAAGCTTCTCAGAATCCCAATTTTGTGTGTGTGTGTGTGTGTGTGTGTGTGTGTGTAAAAAAGCTGGAAGTTAATACTGGTTAGAGTCCTCACTGGCTTTTAGCCTTGTTTTGGACACAGGGTCTCTCACTGACCTGGAGCTCCCTGACTAGACTCAGCTGGCTGCTGAGCCAGCCACAGGTGTCCCTCTGTCTCCATCCCCACGCTGCTGCAGTTACAGTTGTATTCTACCATGCCTACTTTTAAGGTAGGTGCTGAGGATCCAAACTCAGGACCTAATGATTGTGCAGCAAGCACTTCCCTGCCTGAGCCATTACTTCAGCCTTCAAAATTATGTTTTTTTACTTGACATTGTGTATTTTATCATTAGCAATAAACAGTAATATTTTCCAAGCAGTGACAGGTTCACTTTGTTCATTTTGAGAATATGTTGCAAATACTCAAGAGAAACAACCACAATTTCACAGTCATTCTCCCTTGAAAGCATGTCTTTGTATGAAATTACTCTCATGACCACCCCTGATCCCTCAGATCTCAACATACATTCTTCCCATCCTAGCTGCCAAAAGACCTTCACTGAGGGGGAGGTTTAATAAAATTAATAAATTTACCCTCTGCTTGCCATTTCCTTGAATCAAGTCTTCCTTTCTCATTTGGCTTATATCATTGCTGAGACAATGATGTGGATGATTCAGTGTCCTGCAGTGATCTGTGGCAAGGAACTATCTTTGACATTATTATATTTGACATATTATTATCCTTGACATTATTATATTTTAGAATCACACTTTGAGAACAAAAACAAGTGAATACTCATCTACAGAAATAGAAATAGAAATTTATACATATTTTCGTAGCAGTAAGTTGAGAAATTTTAACGATGATAGAAGAGAGGGAAGTATGAGAATACTTTTTGTGGGGAGGGGTGTATGATCATGGTGTGTATTTGTGCATGTGCATGTCTGTGTCTACGTCTATGTGTGGGAGCTTACAAGTGGATGTACATACCCATACCCATGCATACCCATGTGGAGGCCAAAGGTCAATATCTGTGTCTTCCTTTATACTCTTCACCTTGTCTCTTGGAGCAAGGACTCTCACTGAAGCTAAAGCTCCTCATCTCAGTGAGATGGGCTGACCACCCTGCTCCACACCACCCAGCACTGGTGTTACAAGTGCATACTAGTACAAGGCCTGCTTTGATGTGGGTTCGGGTGACTTCAACTCTAGTCGTGCTTGCTCAGCACTTTATGCACTGGGCTATCTCTTTAGCTTCAAGAAATATTTTTTGTTTTGTGTTTTTTGTTTTTGGGTTTTTTTTTTTTTTTTTTTTTTTTTGGTCTTTTTGAGACAGCTTCCCTGTAGCCTCAGCTGTCCTGGAAATCGCTTTGTAGACCAGGATGGCCTTGAAGTCATGAGAAATACTTTGAATAAATAAAATACAAAGATAATTAGAGCTTTCCATTAAGAAACATGAGATGCTAATAAAATGATTAAGTATATCAAATACAAGAGGTCTCGATTATAAATATAAAGGTATGCTTTCATGCTTTTATTTGTTTTTCTTTTTTTTTAAATTTTTTTTTATTATTTATTTTGATTTTTGTATGTGTATGAATGTATTGTTTGCATGCAGGTCTGTGCACCCATGTCGTGCAATGCCGCGGAGGTCAGAAGAGGGTCTCAGATTCCCCTGGAACTGGAGTTCTCCTGGAATTGGAGTTACAGACGGTTCTTAGCCGCCATGTGGGTGCTGGGGATCGAACCCGGGTCCTCTGCAAGAGCGTCGGTGCTCTTAACCGCTAGGTCAAAGAGGAAAATTAATCTAATGCCATTGCGATTCTGCCAGTTACAAAATGTGACCAACACATGAAAAAAGAGGAAATAATCTATTAATATGAAAATAAAGCATCTATATGTATCAACTTCACATTCATAATTCTCAAATATAGCTGTAATTGCTTGGTTGAGTTTTTTGTTTTTGTTTTTGTTTGTTTGTCTGTTTATTCAATAACTTCTCGGTTGGGTTTTAAACAGCATTACTTGTTATTTTTTTCTACATTTTTATTCTATTTCATGTCTAACCACCAAAGGACCTATGTTAGGACAAACGTTCCTCTAAATTGATGTTAATGTCTTGACTTGAACATAGTGTGAATCTTGACTTCCAACTATATTTGAGTTTTTCTAATATGCTTCAGAAAAGTCATCATAAAGTGAGAGAAATCATCACATTATTTCATACAAAGGTCTTAAGAAGGTATACACTAAGCAGACTTTTTTCCTACATGTTTTTCTTTCTTGGTACCATACAGAGTAGATATAAACACAGAGACGTACCTTTCTCACAGAATGTTGTAAACATGCTATCATTTCATTATCTGGAATACAGTTCTATTGGCTGGTCCCTAGTATGTGAACAACTTCCCTTTATGAAAATGCCATAGTGCCGTGCCTCATCTAATGAGACAGAGTGGATAAGCTCCTTATTTCACAGATGCTGATGTAGAGGCTCTGACTCAGCAGGTGTGTGTGGGCGGGGAGTCCATGGCTGCTACTTGGTAAAATCTCCAGTTTATAAAACTGAAAAGAAAAGGTGAAAATTTCTTCCTTTTAACAGTTGATGTTCAAACTCAAGAATTGCTGATTCTGACAGAGATGTTCAATTAAATCACATTTTAAGCTACCAAAAAACCAGAATTTGGGGCCGAGAGGGAGGAAAGTTCTTAACTGTCTATTAGACCACTTGTAGACGTCGGAAGACTAAGCACTCTCTTTCCTCAACTCCTTTCTTAGAAATGGTAGAGCTGAAAGTAGAGGTATAGTGTTTAGGGTGTTTGTGGATCCTTGCCAGTTACCAGAACAGCTGCTATTTTCTGTACGCGGGTCTCTTCTTTAGAAACATCTATTAGCTTTCTTTGTTGTCCCTCTAGGGAAGGTGGTGACTGCAGTAGTACTCACCGCTGTGCTAAGGCATTAGGGTGTTAACTCAGGGTCATTTCCCTCACAGCGAATTGCCTACCTAGACAGGTATGTTTAACTGATTCTTTTCCAGCCATATAATTAATTCACTAAATATTCCATAAGCAAATGTTTCCTGATATCCTGTGTTTGCTGTCTTGGCCTTATTTGGTTAGCATTATTGTGCTGGTTTCCCAAAAAAGACATTCTGTAGATTCCCAAGTCAGTGACATAGCTGGGGCTAGACATCATGATTCCTACACCTGTTTGGAGTCCAGTTACCCTGTTACACGTGTGACTTGGCCTATTGTAAGAGGTGGTGCTTGGTTACATGTTTTGTATGCAAGTTATTACATTTTGCTATAAGGGCATAAGCATAAGCTTCTCAGGTTCTCCTTTCAGAGTTCACATGTCCTTTCTTCCCAATAGCCTCATATTCACTTTGTCCTAAAGCTCTTCAGCTGGGCTGAGTGAAGTTGAGAGAACTGTTAGAGGTAACCCAGGAGGGAATGTGTGATGGGCAGCTGTGCTGGCTGGGTATCTATGTGCCAGAGGACCTGGGATCCAGCAGACAGATCGCAGGCAGGGGAGCAAGGGAGACAGCATGGTAAAGTGAAAGACTGTTCACAAGCGGGAGTTGGTGTAGGAGTGCAATGATGCAAGTGTGCATTTCACACCTGGCATTTCCTAGCTTCTCGGTGCAAGTGGGAGGGAAGGAAGGAGAAGACCAAGTCTTCAAGAATATTGTAAGTTTTTGAGAAATCATTTGGAGTTGGGAAGCACTAAATGAAAAGGGTGCAGAAAAAGATCTGTAAGTAAGAAAGCGTATTCTGCAACTGTACTCGAAAAGAGACATTCCCCAGCCCTAGTCAGGCTGGAGAGATGGCTCAGTGTTAAACGCATTAGCTGCTCTTCCAGACGATCTGGGTTTGGGTCCCAGCACCTATACTTAGTGGCTAACAACTGCCTGTGATTCCAGCTCCAGGAGATCCAACACCTTTTTTTGACCTCCTCAGGCATCCAAAAAAAGAATATGTACACACTCTCACACATACACATAAATAAAATAAAAATATTTTAAATGCCCTTTAAGGTTTAAGCATTTGAGCAATTAAGCTGTTTTTTTTAAAATACTAAAACATTTTTTTTTTCTGTATTTCTGAGACAGGGTCTCCCTTTAGTCCCAGCTGGCCTGGAGCTAGCTCTGTAGACCAGGCTGGCCTTGAACTCACAGAGATCTGCTTGCCTCTGCCTCCTGAGTGCTGGGATTAAAGGTGAGTGCCACCATGCCTGGCCTAAAATGATTTTTAATTCTGAGAAATGTTAGAAACATTTGACAAGAAGAAACAGGTTTTGTAGGAATGTCTTTCCACATGTAAACCTTATAGTGAGTATATTGTAGGGTGTGTGACTGTATGAAAAGAAAGGGCTGTTTGAATACAGAAAGTTTTGAATACATTTAATATTGACAAGGAATATTTAAGATTGAATTGATATATCTTCTGGAATATGCATAAATTCTAAAAGTTGGATGATTGAGAAATAGAAGGTTTCTAATCTTGATTGAAAACTGAGACATCTAAAATATCTCCTTTCATCCTGTCACTATTTATTTTAAAAATTCAGAACATGTCACATTTATTGTTTGCGTTTAACAGAGGTTTTGAATAACAGAGCTGTTTTCCATCTAAACACTGGTGATTTCAGTTCAGAAAGTATTGTTGCCTTGTTTTTGCACCAGAGTAGTGATGCCAGCAGTCAGACATGGTGCTTTGCTCAGGGCTCTTTTAAGTAATTGTTTCTTGAACACCTAACCTTTGTTTTCCTGTGGGTTCTGTAGTTTCATGAATATAAACAAAAATATATGTGTGATATTGAATTATATTGTTAGTGAGTGAAATGGAGAAGAGGTAATATTGGAGAAAATATTAGAGGTTTGTTAAGAGGTGGCTGCGAGTTTGGTGGTAGGAGCAAAGGTGCTCTGGAAGAATACTGCTAGGGAATGGATCTCATGATTTGGCCCTTTTTTTTTTGGGGGGGGTCTTTTCAAGACAGGGTCTCCCTGTAGCCCCAGCTGTCCTGGAACTCACTCTGTAGACCAGGCTGGCCTTGAACTCACAAAGATCCGCTTGCCTCTGCCTCTGCCTCTGCCTCCCCAGTGCTAGGATTAAAGGCGTGCACCACCACGCCCGGCAATTTGGCCTGTTTTTAAAAATTAGTGTATTGTGATTTCAGAAAGTGTTTGTAATGCCCACAAGAATGTTTCTGTACAGGGATCCGATTCCATACTAACCTTCAGCTTCTTTCAGCCATTGACCTAACGCACACCTGTGTGTGCTCTTCTCTGACCTCAACATTGTTTTGAAAAACTTCTGACATCTGATGTGTGGAAGCAACAGAGTTTTGTCTTCTGACAAGTAGGAAATGTTCCAAATGTCCAGTTGTAACAGTCAGTACATGCTGCTTCTGATAAGGGCCTTTGTAGAATTAAACCTACAGGGTTTCAAAGTAGATTATGTTTAACTATGTACTATTTCCTTGAAGAATTTAACATATTGCCAGTAGATAAATGCATGTACATAAATATATTTCTAATATGGTATAAAAGAGCCCTCATCATTTTTATTGTTTTTTTTTCAATGGAGTAATTTTAGAAATTCTTAGGGCAGATTGTTTTGGGTAGGAATACTGGTGACAAAGCTGACCCAATTGAACTTTATCTTTTACATGTAGGTAGGGAAATGCTTCCTTGAGGACATACATTTGCTCAGCATCCATATTAACATAACTTTCTCATGTGAGCAAGAATGTCAGTAAATTCTCTTTGACTATGAGACCACTCTGTAATCATTTTGATAACTGAACCAGTTGGTCTTTCAAATTACAGTATAATATACACTTTGAATGCTATTTTTATAAGCTATTGAGGTTTTTTTTTAATATTTTAGGATCCATATTGAATTTCATTAAACTCACAGACTCTTCCTTACAAAATCAAGCTGTCTGTATCTTAACATCAGCAGTTTATATCTTGCAATCTATTTAATTGACTAGTCTCTGCTGTTTTTTGTAAAATGCAGATAAATGGCTTTCAGTATGCTGTTTATGGTTGAATAGCTTCTGCAGTCAGTCAGAATTATCAGCTAGAGTCTTCATGCCATAACTAATAGTCTCTCTACTTTATGTCCCTGTCAGAGAGAAGACACTGAAGTCAACAGAGCAAGGCTCAATTGGGGTGCATGGCTTAGAACACCCGGTGCCTATTGGACAAGGCTTTCTTCCTTCTCTGCTGGTGTGAAGCAGGAAGGGAAACCTTGTCCATGTTTTTCACATGCACAAGATCTGACATGTTATGAGAGCTAGGGTGAAGAGGTTTTAGGAAGAAACTTTTAGGTTATACTCTTTATTCTAGATTGTCTATTTAATAATTAGCATAATTTCAATACTTTTCAGAACATCTGACATAAGTATAAAAAGGGCAAAACTTCATGTTACTTCCACATGGCTGCTATGGCTTTTAAAAATAAAAGTAAATGCTTTTTGTCTCCCATGAAATTCAGAAAGAAAATTGATTCAGTTGTTAACTAATCACTTATAAGTGGGGTGTATTCATTCTGAAAGGTCATCATGCTCTTTCTTTCTAGAAACAAAACAGGTATTCAAAACAAACTACTTCTGTTTCAGTGAGAATCAGCTTGCCTTACTGACAGTAAAGAGTACTTAAAGCTGACTAGCTCTATCTACCTCTTTATATTGCTGAGAGAGAGAGAGAGAGAGAGAGAGAGAGAGAGAGAGAGAGAGAGAGAGAGAGAGAGAAGTGTGTGTGGTGTACTTGTTTGTGTATGCTCAGAGGACAACTTCAGCTTTTGTTCCTCAGGTACCATCTAACTTATTTTTCAAAATAGTCTTCCATTGTCCTGTACTTAGCAAAGTAGGGTGGGCTGTCCACTGGTTGTCCAGTGAATCTGAGGCAGGGATCCCCAGTGCTAGGGTTGTAAACATGTTGTAGCTCTCTCTTCTTCTCTCCTCTCTTCTCTCTCTCTCTCTCTCTCCTCTCTCTTCCCTCCTCCCTCCCTCCCTCCTCCCTCCCTGTCTCCTCTTCATTCCCTCCCTCCTCCCCCACCTCTTTTTCTAATCTGAGTGGTGGTAGATGGGAGTCAGGTCTTCATGTCTTCAAGCAAGTACCTTACTAACTCAACTCTCATTCTAGCCCTGTTCCCTGCATTTTACATATGGAAAGGAACATTACTGTAGGTAAATATCAAAGACAGTTGCTTTGTAACTGAAGCAACAACTAATACACTTTGTAAAATATTTTGCTCAATCTCAAGGTTTTGTGGATATAGAAGACATTTTGAGTGGTATAGCTGTTGAGGACAGCTACTGTCTTCTGTCTGTATATTAGGATTACAGTTGTTTGGAGCACTTCTGTTATTTAGGTAAAGTATGAATATGTATAACTTCCAACTTCCTACTCTGATAATTGAAAATTTGAGATTAAATATTCAATTTACCATATATTTCAGGCTGAGAGACTATAACACATGTAAGTCATCTGCCTTTTGTTGCTGTAACTTAAAATACAGGAAAAGGTGAAGAAAAGTTTTGTGAAAGGTAATTTTTTCTTTTGGCTTTTTCAGAAGGGTCTCCCTTGTAGCCCCAGTGACCTGGAACTCGCCTCTGTAGACCCGGCTGGACTTGAACCACAAAGATCTGCCCGCCTCTCTGCCTCCCATAGTACTAGGATAAAGGCAATGCGCACCATGCCAGGCTTCAAGTAGAATCTTACAGTCACTCATTCATATTATTGTAGTTTATTTCCTATAATAATTAAAATATTGACAGTAATTTTGAAAAGAGGAAAGAAA
This sequence comes from Rhizomys pruinosus, assembly GCA_009823505.1. NCBI lineage: Eukaryota > Metazoa > Chordata > Mammalia > Rodentia > Spalacidae > Rhizomys > Rhizomys pruinosus. The sequence goes on along the minus strand of VZQC01003122.1, from coordinate 1,804,088 downwards.
CATTTTAAATAGAATAAAATGTGTGATTAGATGAAGATATAAGAGTTGAATAAAATAAAGGATATTCATATACGGTTACTTCTGCAATTCTAGCACTTGGATTCTGAGGCAGGGGGATTGCTATGGGTTTGAGGCCAATTTGGACTATAATGTGCAGACCCTGCCCCCAAAACCGAAAAACACAAAACAATATGTGAAGAAAGAAGATGAAAGACTTTCAAAGACTGACCTACCAAGACAGAATAAAAAAAAATAAAAACTGAAAGTGCTTTTGGAAAATTTTTTGAAAGCCAAAACCACTTTTATCAAAAGAAGACAGCTTGAGCAGCATTAGGCCAGAATGTCCTGTGTGTTCCTTACATAGATTTAAGATAGCAAAATAATTATAATAGAGCTTCAAGTAAGAGTGTTCCTTAATAACATCTCCCAGAAATCAACACAATTGGCCTTTGGCAATCATCCTACAAATCACATTGGTGATGATGATTCACAGTTTTAGGACCATTTTTAATGACCAATTACTATAATTAATGGAAAGTTTTTCCCCCTGAAATTTTAAAATTGTGTATTCTAGTCTTATCAAAGTGATGACACAATTTAAGTGTCTAATTTTACTTTGGATTTACAGACTGGATTAATGGAAAAACTGGTAGAAAACTAACCTTTGTGTCAAGCCTCTTAAATACTGATCTTCCCTCATTGCTGCTTTGAATTTGCAATGCAGGGTCCCCTGTAACACAGCTGACTGAATGTAAGGGAAAATCATTAAGGCTTGTCTAATTCTGATGAACAAGAATTCTTTTGTGTACACAGGGCAGATTTTTACCTTATTGCTCTTCTACAGACATCCAATTCATGCATAGATAGATACAGATTATTCCTAAATAAATTTTATATATTTCTTCCATTATTGATTAGTATCCAAACAGCAAAATCATCATTTAACAAGTATCTAAAAACAATTAGTATATAAACAAACCCCTAAATAACACACATTATTCTTTAAAATATACTATGGGAAATGGCCTAGCTGTTAAGAGCGCGACCGCTCTTGCGAGGGCCCGGGTTCGATCCCCAGCACCACATGGTAGCTGAGAACCGTCTTTAACTCCAGTTCCAGGGAATCTGACCCCCTTTTACATACTAGAGCACATGAGGTGCAATAAGCATGCAACAAAACATCATACACATAAAAAAATATAAAATTTAAAAATAATTTTAAAAATAAATATACATATAAATATATTATGATTTCTAAAGATATATATTTCATAATTAGCTCTTTTTATACCTACAAATCAATTTTGGTTTTTAGTCATCTGTTATTAGGAAAAGACACCTGGGTTTTAGATTAGGCTTTAAGTGGTTAAAAATGGCACAGATTTTAACCTCAGAGACAGATGGTTTGTCATTTGTACAGAGTATAAAAGAATACCAGAAACGTTTTAGTGTGGATAATATAATCAGGACCAAAGGAAAAAAAATGTCAAAATGGTGAATGCTATGTCCTCTCCAATTAGCTCTTAAGGTTTGTGAGCCTACTGAATATTTCTTCATTTCATCACTTCTAAGTAAAGTGCTTTGAGACAGGCTTTTGTATAGATACTTGAATGTACTTGGATTTCCTGCACTTTAAGATGTGGTTTCCAGTATTTTATTTGGCTTAATCATACCCAGCAATGGGATGGTGTGCCTCAAATCTAATTTTTATATCAAAAGCTCATTGGTTCAAACCAAATGAAAGAGTATGTTTGAGTTTTTAAAATACAGAAGTAATGACAATCATTTGATCTGTTTTCCCAGCAGAATGAAATGTGCCAAATTACAAAAGGAATTTATAAAGGTAAACCTGACTGTAGGTTTCTGAAATGTTATGTATGTAAAATTGTGCTTCAGTTGTCCTATAAAAGACATTGCATGCTGAGATACTCCTATATGGCAGAATGATATCATGAAACTGGATTTCTAGATATTTAAATGGTGACTTCTAAATGCTTTCTACCTTGTGTATGATCAGAAGAAGTTTTTAATCATCTGGAAATCTGGATTTGAGGCCACAATACACCGTCGGTACATTCTTTTTTTTTTCCTTTATTCCAGAGTTTTTCTTTCTTTTACCTTTCTACTGTTCATAGCTGCGCTCCTGAACATGGCCATAGCCTGCCTGGAATAATCTCCCTCCAGCTTATAACAAAGGGAGGACTGGGGAAACAGCTGAGCTGCATTAAGCAACCCCAGCGTGGCCCACGTTTCTTAACTGCTGAATAACATATCACAGGTGCAGGATTAGCGATGTGGACGCTGCTGGGCTTTTTAGTGGAAACCCCGAGCAATTCTGTGCGTCCTCCTCATGTCTCTCATCCCAGGAAACCTGGCAACCATATATCAAGCATGCAGAAATCAAAAGTGAGTAGTGAGAGAAGCTTGCTCTCTCACAGCCTCTTCCATTCCCCTCCAAGTAATGTAAGCAAGATCCGTAAAGCCAGTTCTGGCACACGCACACACAAAAGCTTGGCATAGAAGATGAAATGGAACAACTCAGAGGGCTCAAAAAAATCTGATGCACAAAATCCAAATGTCAAGAAAATGCAGTTTAGCTGATCTGTCCTGGCAGTGAATATTTTAGGCTACTTTTAGATAGCCTAAGGTTTACATGCATTATTTCAGCCTTCATGTTCTATGTGTTGGAGCACATTATCTGGTATTGGCAAGGTTAATCAAGTGTTATGGCTGTGGTATAATTTGTTTATAGTTTTTGACCTTGTAAATTCTTTTACTGTCTATGACATTAGACTCTCAGTTTATAGACAATAAAAGTCACAGTTACATTCTTGCAAATATGTTTTCATTTTGCTTTGCTTTTGGGACAGACGTCCCATGTAGCCTAGGATGACCCTAAGTATGTAGCCAAGACTGGCTTTGATTCATTATCTTCTTTGCCTCTACTTCCTGAGTACTGGAATCGGCCGGCATGGGCCATCAATCCAGTTTGATCTGGTACAGGGGATTGACACTCAGGGCATTCAGAGAATGCTAGGTAAGTGCTCTGCCAGCTGAGCTCCAAAGAAGGTTTTAAAAATAGAGTAATCCAGTGCTCGCTTCGTCAGCTACATATACTAATTGGAACGATACAGAGAAGATTAGCATGGCCGCTGCGCAAGGGACACGCACAATTCGTGAAGCGTTCCATATTTAAAAAAAAAAATAAAGTATCCAGGTAGTGGCACGGCCTTAATCCTAGCCCTTGGGAGCCAGAAGCAGGTGGATCTCTGTGAGTTCAAGCCAGCCTGTTCTACGAGTGGTTCCAGGCCACTGAGAGTAAAGGAAGACCTTGTCTCAAAAAAGACAAAAAAAAAAAATAGGATCTAAATAAATATTTTTTTGATCAAAATAGTTATGATTGTTTTACTAGGAAAAAGCATTTTTTTTTTTCTAGTATAATGAAAGCGAATGCATTTAGCACTTTACATCACTTTGGTATTGATCTAGAAAAGATAACACTGTGGAGCATTAATTTTTGTAAGTAGAATAAACCTTCACATAGAGCAATGTGACTTTACAATTCAGTTCACAGATTTCCATTAAACTTTTATAATGCATTTTAAATATTTTAGTTTCGTTTCAAGTAATTTTGTCACCAGAGATAAACTTTATGTTTAAAGCTGAAAGCCACATAGCAATAATAAACTTTTATTTTTTTACTGTTTTTTATTTTGTATGTGTATGATGTACTGTCTGCATGTAGGTTGGTGCACCCGTGTGTGCGGTGCTGTGTGCGGTCAGAAGAAGGTGGTGTCAGATTCCCCTGGAACTGGAGTTAAAGACGGTTCTACCACCGCCTATGGGTGCTGGAAATTGAACCCTCGGTCCTCTGCAAGAGCAGTGGTGCTCCTTCACCTTGAGCCATCTCTCCACCCAGCAATGATAAACTTTAAATGCACTGGTGATGATCGTAGTGAAGAATAGTGGGCAGCAGATCCCAACTTAGCGAAGAATATTGGCAAGTCTGATTACTGTTGGGTGATGTAGACTGATCTTCTTAAGGGAAGGACTCGATGGACTGACTAGATCTCAGTGGATGAAACTTGCTCTGAGGAACATCTGGGAACAGTATTTAACACAATGGGTCTTGGCGCAGACAGAGTGGGTGGGACAGGTCACTGGGGAAGGGTACCCAAAGATTCATAAAAATTTTAGAAATGAAACTACTAATGTGTATTGGGGCATGGAGAGATGGGTTAGCAGCGGTTAAGAGGATTGAGACAGGCTGCTGCTCTTGCAAGGACCAGGTTGTTCCCAGCACACACATGGTGGCTAACAACTGTCTGTAGCTTCAATTCCAGAACTCAGATCCAAGATCACACCCTCTTCTCACCTCCAAGGGCATTGCATGGCACAAGTATCAAAACATCTTACACATAAAAAAAAAAAAAATAAATAAAAATTATTCTACAAAGAGGAATAGTGTATTCTGTTTATATATACATACGTTAAATTTTTACTATGCATTTTAAATGTGAATTAGCAATATATTTCTGTATTATAATCAATACACAGTGTAACTAATATATTGATTAGTAATTTTCCACTTAAAGTATACACTAAGTATTAGAAAGGTCTGAAATGTTTTCTGAAGGTTTGTGGTGAATGACACATAGACATCTGATCTTTCTGGCTCTACTGTCACAACTTTTTTCATATTTGTGATCTGTTCAAATCAAAACACACACCAGGGTATATTGGTAATTCTGGACAAAGCTGCAGAGTAAGCTCTGGTGCAGTAGCAAGTTGGACATCTACTTTGATTAGCTNTTAGGATGAGTTCTCCTCCTGCTTCTCTCTACTTCCAGCCTATCGGGTTTTAATCCTCAAACTAGAGAAACTGGTGCTCAAATACTAACAGTAAGGAAGTGTGTAGGACAACATGCTGCTGCTCCCCTTTGAGGTCTCTCCATCTAGATCTATGCAGCCCCCCTCTGCCAGCTCTTCATTCCCTCCCTCCCTCCCCCCACCTCTTTATTCTAATCTGAGTGGTGGTAGATGGGAGTCAGGTCTTCATGCTTTCAAGGCAAGTACCTTACTAACTCAACTCTCATTCTAGCCCTGTTCCCTGCATTTTACATATGGAAAGGAACATTACTGTAGGTAAATATCAAAGACAGTTGCTTTGTAACTGAAGCAACAACTAATACACTTTGTAAAATATTTTGCTCAATCTCAAGGTTTTGTGGATATAGAAGACATTTTGAGTGGTATAGCTGTTGAGGACAGCTACTGTCTTCTGTCTGTATATTAGGATTACAGTTGTTTGGGAGCACTTCTGTTATTTAGGTAAAGTATGAATATGTATAACTTCCAAACTTCCTACTCTGATAATTGAAATTTGAGATTAAATATTCAATTTACCATATATTTCAGGCTGAGAGACTATAACACATGTAAGTCATCTGCCTTTTGTTGCTGTAACTTAAAATACAGGAAAAGGTGAAGAAAAGTTTTGTGAAAGGTAATTTTTTTTCTTTTTGGCCTTTTTCAAGACAGGGTCTCCCTGTAGCCCCAGCTGACCTGGAACTCGCTCTGTAGACCAGGCTGGACTTGAACCCACAAAGATCTGCCCGCCTCTGCCTCCCAAGTACTAGGATTAAAGGCATGCGCCACCATGCCAGGCTTCAAGTAGAATCTTACAGTCACTCATTCATATTATTGTAGTTTATTTCCTATAATAATTAAAATATTGACAGTAATTTTGAAAAGGAGGAAAGAAACATTTTAAATTTAGAATAAAATGTGTGATTAGATGAAGATATAAGAGTTGAATAAAATAAAGGATATTCATATACGGTTACTTCTGCAATTCTAGCACTTGGATTCTGAGGCAGGGGGATTGCTATGGGTTTGAGGCCAATTTGGACTATTATGTGAGACCCTGCCCCCAAAACAGAAAAACACAAAACAATATGTGAAGAAAGAAGATGAAAGACTTTCAAAGACTGACCTACCAAGACAGAATAAAAAAAATAAAAACTGAAAGTGCTTTTGGAAAAATTTTTTGAAAGCCAAAACCACTTTTATCAAAAGAAGGACAGCTTGAGCAGCATTAGGCCAGAATGTTCCTGTGTGTTCCTTACATAGATTTAAGATAGCAAAATAATTATAATAGAGCTTCAAGTAAGAGTGTTCCTTAATAACATCTCCCAGAAATCAACACAATTGGCCTTTGGCAATCATCCTACAAATCACATTGGTGATGATGATTCACAGTTTTAGGACCATTTTAATGACCAATTAACTATAATTAATGGAAAGTTTTTCCCCCTGAAATTTTAAAATTGTGTATTCTAGTCTTATCAAAGTGATGACACAATTTAAGTGTCTAATTTTACTTTGGATTTACAGACTGGATTAATGGAAAAACTGGTAGAAAACTAACCTTTGTGTCAAGCCTCTTAAATACTGATCTTCCCTCATTGCTGCTTTGAATTTGCAATGCAGGGTCCCCTGTAACACAGCTGACTGAATGTAAGGGAAAATCATTAAGGCTTGTCTAATTCTGATGAACAAGAATTCTTTTGTGTACACAGGGCAGATTTTTACCTTATTGCTCTTCTACAGACATCCAATTCATGCATAGATAGATACAGATTATTTCCTAATAAAATTTTTATATATTTCTTCCATTATTGATTAGTATCCAAACAGCAAAATCATCATTTAACAAGTATCTAAAAACAATTAGTATATAAACAAACCCCTAAATAACACACATTATTCTTTAAAATATACATATGGAGAAATGGCCTAGCTGTTAAGAGCGCCGACTGCTCTTGCAGAGGACCCGGGTTCGATCCCCAGCACCCACATGGTAGCTGAGAACCGTCTTTAACTCCAGTTCCAGGGGAATCTGACTCCCTCTTCTGACCTCCGAGCACTGCACAACACAGGTGCACCAACCTACATGCAGACAGTACATTCATACACATAAAAAATAAATTAAAATTTAAAAATTAATTTAAAAATAAAATATACATATAAATTATATTTAGATTTCTAAGATTATATAATTTCCTTAATTTAGCTCTTTTTATACCTACAAATCAATTTTGGTTTTTAGTCATCTGTTATTAGGAAAAGACACCTGGGTTTTAGATTAGGCTTTAAGTGGTTAAAAATGGCACAGATTTTAACCTCAGAGACAGATGGTTTGTCATTTGTACAGAGTATAAAAGAATACCAGAAACGTTTTAGTGTGGATGAATATAATCAGGACAAAGGAAAAAAATGTCAAAATTGGTGACTGCTATGTCACTCTCCAATTAGCTTTTAAGGTTTGTGAGCCTAGTGAATATTTCTTCATTTCATCACTTCTAAGTAAGTGCTTTGAGACAGGCTTTGTGTAATAGATACTTTGAATGTACTTGGATTTCCTGGCACTCTTAAGATGTGTTTACAGTATTTTATTTGGGCTTAATCATACCCAGCGAATGGGATGGTTGTGCCTCAAATCTAATTTTTATATCAAAAGCTCATTGGTTCAAACCAAATGAAAGAGTATGTTTGAGTTTTTAAAATACAGAAGTAATGACAATCATTTGATCTGTTTTCCCAGCAGAATGAAATGTGCCAAATTACAAAAGGAATTTATAAAGGTAAACCTGACTGTAGGTTTCTAAATGTGTATGTAAAATTGTGCTTCAGTTGTCCTATAAAAGACATTGCATGCTGAGATACTCCTATATGGCAGAATGATATCATGAAACTGGATTTCTAGATATTTAAATGGTGACTTCTAAATGCTTTCTACCTTGTGTATGATCAGAAGAAGTTTTTAATCATCTGGAAATCTGGATTTGAGGCACAATACACCGTCGGTACATTTCTTTTTTTCTTTCCTTTATTCCAGAGTTTTTCTTCTCTTTTACCTTTCTACTGTCATATGCTGCAGCTCCTGAACATGGCCCATAGCCTGCCTGGAATAATCTCCCTCCAGCTTATAATCAAAGGGAGGACTGGGGAAACAGCTGAGCTGCATTAAGCAACCCCAGCGTGGCCCACGTTTCTTAACTGCTGAATAACATATCACAGGTGCAGGATTAGCGATGTGGACGCTGCTGGGCTTTTTAGTGGAAACCCCGAGCAATTCTGTGCGTCCTCCTCATGTCTCTCATCCCAGGAAACCTGGCAACCATATATCAAGCATGCAGAAATCAAAAGTGAGTAGTGAGAAAAGCTTGCTCTCTCACAGCCTCTTCCATTCCCCTCCAAGTAATGTAAGCAAGATCCGTAAAGCCAGTTCTGGCACACGCACACACAAAAGCTTGGCATAGAAGATGAAATGGAACAACTCAGAGGGCTCAAAAAAATCTGATGCACAAAATCCAAATGTCAAGAAATTGCAGTTTAGCTGATCTGTCCTGGCAGTGAATATTTTAGGCTACTTTTAGATAGCCTAAGGTTTACATGCATTATTTCAGCCTTCATGTTCTATGTGTTGGAGCACATTATCTGGTATTGGCAAGGTTAATCAAGTGTTATGGCTGTGGTATAATTTGTTTATAGTTTTTGACCTTGTAAATTCTTTTACTGTCTATGACATTAGACTCTCAGTTTATAGACAATAAAAGTCACAGTTACATTCTTGCAAATATGTTTTCATTTTGCTTTGCTTTTGAGACAGAGTCACATGTAGCCTAGGCTGACCCCTAAGTATGTAGCCAAGACTGGCTTTGAATTCATTATCTTCTTTGCCTCTACTTCCTGAGTACTGGAATGGCAGGCATGGGCCATCATATCCAGTTTGATCTGGTACAGGGGATTGAACTCAGGGCATTCAGGAATGCTAGGTAAGTGCTCTGCCAGCTGAGCTCCAAAGAAGGTTTTAAAAATAGAGTATCCAGGTATGGTGGCACAGGCCTTTAATCCTAGCCCTTGGGAGGCAGAGCCAGGTGGATCTCTGTGAGTTCAAGGCCAGCCTGTTCTACGTAGTGAGTTCCAGGCCACCTGAGAGTAAAGGAAGACCTTGTCTCAAAAAAGACAAAAAAAAAAAAAAATAGAGTAAATAAATATTTATTTTTGATCAAAATAGTTATAGATTGTTTTAGCTAGGAAAAGCATTTTTTTTTCTAGTAATAATGAAAGCGAATGCATTTTAGCACTTTACATCACTTTGGGTATTGATCCTAGAAAAAGATAACACTGTGGAGCATTAATATTTTGTAAGTAGAATAAAACCTTACATAGAGCAATGTAGACTTTAAACAATTCAGTTCACAGATTTCCATTAAAACTTTATAATGCATTTTAAATATTTTAGTTTCGTTTCAAGTAATTTTGTCACCAGAGATAAACTTTATGTTTAAAGCTGAAAGCCACATAGCAATAATAAACTTTTATTTTTTTACTTTTTTTATTTTGTATGTGTATGAATGTACTGTCTGCATGTAGGTTGGTGCACCCGTGTCGTGCGGTGCTGTGGAGGTCAGAATGAGGGTGTCAGATTCCCCTGGAACTGGAGTTAAAGATGGTTCTTAGCCACCATATGGGTGCTGGAAATTGAACCTCGGTCCTCTGCAAGAGCAGTTGGTGCTCTTTACCTCTGAGCCATCTCTCCAGCCCAGCAATGATAAACTTTAAATGCACTGGTGATGATCGTAGTGAAGAATAGTGGGCAGCAGATCCCAAACTTAGCAGAAGAAATATTGGCAGCTGATTACTGTTGGGTGAGGTAGAGCTGATCTTCTTAAAGGGAAGGATTCTGGATGGGCTGACTAGATCTCAGTGGATGAACTTGCTCTGAGGAACATCTGGGAACAGTAATTTAACACAATGGGCCTTGGCGCAAATGACAGAGTTGGGTGGGACAGTGTCACTGGGGAAGAGGGTACACAAAGATTCATAAAAAATTTTAGAAATGAAAACAATGTTGTATTGGGGGCTGGAGAGATGGGTTAGCAGCGGTTAAGAGGATTGAGACAGGCTGCTGCTCTTGCAAAGGACCCAGGTTTGGTTCCCAGCACACACATGGTGGCTAACAACTGTCTGTAGCTTCAATTCTTAGAGCACCTGACACACTCTTCTCACCTCCAAGGGCATTGCATGGCACAGATTTCATTTTTATACATACAGGACATTCATACACACTAAAAATAAATAAAATATTTACAAAGAGGAATAGTGTATTCTGTTTATATATACATACGTTAAATTTTTACTATGCATTTTAAATGTGAATTAGCAATATATTTCTGTATTGTAATCAATACACAGTGTAACTAATATATTGATTAGTAATTTTCCACTTAAAGTATACACTAAGTATTAGAAAGGTCTGAAATGTTTTCTGAAGGTTTGTGGTGAATGACACATAGACATCTGATCTTTCTGGCTCTACTGTCACAACTTTTTTCATATTTGTGATCTGTTCAAATCAAAACACACATCAGGGTATATTGGTAATTCTGGACAAAGCTGCAGAGTAAGCTCTGGTGCAGTAGCAAGTTGGACATCTACTTTGATTAGCTTCAGAACTTTGTGAAGAAGAGCACCGACTCCATTGCATTAAACCATAGCTCCTCACTTGGAAATCTGCCAAGATCTAGTTTATTCTTTGACATTATCTTCAGAGAGACTATGGTTCAGTTTCTTTTATAACAAAGTTGATCTGATCTGACATATCAAATATTTCAAAATACAGAGACATGTGAAATGTTTAGCATCCTATCAGTGATTGAGCAGCTGTATACTTACCAGACCAGATTGGTGCTTAGTGCCTGTAAATATGGTGGCTTGCTTCCACTCATTTTCTTCTTATGTTGAAACTTTTGTGTAGATGCTTATAATTGAGGCTAGAGATTCAGCTCAGCAGTTAAGAGCACTGATGGGTCTTGCAGGGGTCCCTCGTCCCAGCACCTACATGCTGGCTAACAACCATCCCAAATTCCAGCTCCTGGGGATCCAGTGCCGTCTCCATGAGCATTGCACACATGTACATACTTGCAGGGAAAACACTCATACACATAAAATAAAAATAAATAAGCACATTTTTAAAAAGATGCCTTTAACCAAGGTGTATTCTAAAATATTTTGAATAGTTTTTACTTAAATATTCTGCTTACATTTCTATAAATGTAAAAGTATAATAAATGCAAGTGAAAAGCTAGCTGTTGTTTTAACTTTAAAGTATAAATGTGATGTTGAAAGAACTTTAAATTAGTCCCATAATCTGTTTGCTTGCTCCAGTTCATAACTCTGTATTAGCTACCCATAAAAGAAGTAAATATAAATGTTGGTTGCTATTTATTGAATATGTAGTCTTTTTAGGATTCCCTTACATTGTAATCTGACATCACAAAGAAATTATCAGAGCTTTCATTCTTTTTTCCTTCAGATGCTTTGGGGTCTCTGCAGGTCTTCAAATGACATACATTGTCAAAAATCTGATCGACATAATCTAATTGATGAGATATTGTGGGTGTGCTGGTATTGGGAAGAAAAGCAATTGTCAGAGAATACAAATATGTATGGGGGTTTTATGACAAAAGCTCTACCTTATAACACCAGCACGACTCTTAATTTTAAGACTCTAGCCAATGAATGCTTCCATTTGCCTCATCTTCCATAAGGAGGCTCAGTGAGTCACCTAAGGCCAGCCAGCAAGGAAGTCGCTGAGCTCTGAGGAGTGGACCCATCTGTTTGGCCCCCTTGCTTTGTCACGTGACATGAACCCAGCAGGAGCACACCTCAGAAACTTCCAATGTCTTCCCCTCTGACTCTGAGCCCTGAGAAGCTCAGTTTGGTGTAGGTAATATTGCATTTCCTCAGGCATTTTGGGATAAAAAGCTGTTTCTGTTTTGTCTGTTTTGTCTGTTTTCTCAAGAACTGAGGCAAATAACCCAAGTTTTCATTGATGATGCTCTTTTTAGGTGGCGCATGCCTTTAATCCTAGCACTCGGGAGGCAGAGGCAGAGGCAGAGGCAGGCCGATCTTTGTGAGTTCAAGGCCAGCCTGGTCTACAGAGTGAGTTCCAGGATAGCTGGGGCTACATAGCAAGACCCCCATCTCTTAAAAAAATAGGTTTGTTGACCAAAAAAAAAAAAAAAAAAAGCATTAAAAACAAATATATATATATATATATATATGAATGTACATAGATATAGTCTGAATGTCCACTTTCTTATAAAATTTTGTTGCAAACAGCATAGAATTTTAAAATGCTTTAATCTGACAAGATAGAATAAAAGCAGTGAAAATTAAGATCAGGCCCTTGCAACTAAGAAATTCAGTAAGTTATTATTTAGAGCTGAGTTAAATTATGTTAGTTTTAAGTGTACAAATAATTACCTATGTAAACTCACTTTTCTACTTTTTGTAATTCATACTGTTTTAATCTCTGATTCAAATTTTATCCCTGGAAAAATAGACTTTAAAATAGATGTTTAAATTACTATGTGAAAAAGAAATGGAAATGGATTTATGTTATTATTATTATTGTTGGTCTATGAACCTGAACCAGAGCAAGACGGGTGGTTGCTGAAGCCCAGCAATTCAGGGCTTTACACTTTTCTCTGTGCAAAGCTATGAGACTGTCTTCTCTGCTTGCTCTTGGCTGTCCTCTAGTGTGGATGCTGTAGAATGCCAGGGATAGTCAACATAAGTTTTAGGGTAGAAATATTTTTTTTAAAGGAAGACAAGAAATTTTTGGGGGGGAGCAGGAAGTAGTTTCTTAGCAGCTTCTGTGACATGGAATAATCTTGTCTGCCATTGAGGTGTATACAAGTTCTAAGTGTATTGCGATTTATTTTTCCTTGGATAATGTCTGTCATCCATAGGTTGTTCCTGCCGTGTTCGGTGTGGCAGTAGATTTTGACACTCTCTTTCTACCACACATTAAAACAATCTTTAACATCACAAACTTAACTTACTTTGTTTATGGCACTCTTGAAATGATAAGAATGATTCTAAGAAAATATTAAAAGAATGATTAAAATGTATTTTAGGATGCAATGATTAATAATTGAAGATACTTTTTATGAATAAAATAAATAAATTTAGCCTACAGCACCCAGTATTCCCAAGCGGTCTCCCATCCAAGTACTAACCTGGCTCAACCCTGCTTAGCTTCCGAGATCAGACAAGATTGGGTGCGTTTCAGGGTGGTATGGCCATAGACTGAAGATACTTTTTTTAGAAAAAAATTGACCTTGATTGTTGATACTCAGACTTCAAACACTTTTATGTCTTCTGATTTTTCTGTAAGAGTTTTATTTTCTGTGATGTTTATTTCATTTTATGTAACTATTACATAAAAAGAGATAATACAATGAATTATATAGAAATATTTTAAAATTAAAATTATTTAAGCATACACAATAATAAATGAATTTTTTATTGTGTTCACATGAAGTTTTCAGATAATTGTTATCTACTACTAAGAATATCTTCAGAAAAAGTTCTATAATTATACATTTTATACAGGAAGTGATTCCACAGAAAACTTATACATAGTCAAAAATATGTAAAACATTTTAACGTCCTTTTGAAAGCATATTAAAGATATTTTAAAAAATTTATGCCAGGCATAGTGGCGCACACCTTTAATCCCAGCACTGCGGAGGCAGAGGCAGGTGGATCTCTGTGAGTTCAAGGCCAGCCTGGTCTACATAGTGAGCTCCAGGCCAGCTGGGAATAAAGGGAGACCCTGTCTCAAAAAGACCAAAAAAAATTTTTTTAAATAAAAAAAATTGTGTTAGATGAAGTTGCTTGAAAATATATGCATTTGTCTCAAAAAGAACCAAAAAAAAAAAAAAAAGAAAAAAAGAAAATATATACATTTATCTACTGTGTATGAGAATTGTAAGGAGTGTAAGTTAGTTGTGATCTATTAACACATAAAATGTATTCATGGAATAACATATATATTCAGATATATTGTTTTAATGAAACATCTGATAATGTGTCCTCATGTCATACTAATGTATTCATCTGGTTATTCACATTTATTCTAAGAACATTCCTTTTTCTTTTGTTTCTTATTTCAGCTTTATCACTATTAGGCTACTTTTTAATAAGGATTATTTTTATATATGTAGTCTTTTGCTTATGGCCCCAAATGCCAGGTTTATATTGGTGAGGCTGGATTTTGTGGAGTTCAGTGTAATACGATATGTGAAACTAATCCTCTTATAAATCCCTTCCCACAATTATACTATTAAAGCAGTGAAGTTTCTAATTGGTCCCTTTACACTGTTGTGGATGAGGTATTCAGAGGACTGTACAAACTTTTTACAGTTTTGGGGGTCTAATGAGTCATTCACTGGGCCACTGCTTTTCCAAATTTTCCAGTGTTTTCTGGTTGCCCTGAACTGTGTGATAATTATTTTCACTCCTGAGGTATTAATGACATATAGATTAAAAATGACAATTGCATATTGTTATATAAATTACTATCTTGATTTGTCAAAATTACTATTTTGACAGAAGCAAGGAAGAAACTCCTTTCTCCTCTACAATCTGCACTTTACCATTTCCTGGTAAATAGTGTCAGATTAGAAGCAGTAATTTTCTCATCCTGCTACATTACTTTTATTTATTTAGTTTACATTGTATGAAGGCCAGCTTATATGCTTAGTCAGGTGGTTTTCTATTATTACACTTTACAACTATATAGTCTCTAGTATAAGCTAGTAATATTTTTATTTTTTTTACCTCGTTAATATGTTTCTAGTTAAAAATAGCATATATTCTGTTGGTATGAAGGTGAGAATCAACAATTCATCTTCATCATCCTATGTCAAGAGTGGTTTTTACTTGCTTTTCCCCTTGTTTCAGAGCTGAGTTTTGCCTACAAAGGTTGCTTAAGGCTGGTAGGCATGGTTATTTTTCTTTCATAACTGAACTGGCTAACCCACGATACTCTACATAACACTATAGGCTGAGTATCTGTTAATCTAAGATGTTTAAGAAATAGCAGTATCTCAGATGTGAGGGAATTTTTATTCTGGAATATTTGTTCTTGCATAATGAATCACCTTTGGGATGAAATCCATATCTAAATACAAAATTAATTTCTATTTTATATACCTAAAAGTAATATATAACATATTTAATTGATTTTATACATGAAACAAAGTTTGTATACACTGGATTATCTGAATTGTCATGTTACCATTACAATTTTTAATTTGGGGATTGACTGGTTATTGTTTGTCAATTTGACACAAACTAGAGACACCTGGAGAGAGGGAACCTCACTCATTTGGAGATGTTCCTCCATCAGATAGGCCTGCAGCCATGACAGTGAGGCATTTTCTTAATTGATTATTGATGGATAAATGATGTCCAGCCCACTGTGGGCAGTGCCATACCTGGGCAGGTGGACCTGGGCTGCATAAGAAACATAACTTAGGGGCTGGAGAGTCAGCTCAGTGGTTAAAATCACTGGTTACTCTTGCAGAAGACCTAGGTTTGAATCCTAGCAGTCACATGGCAGCTATTACTGACCGTAACTCCAGTTCCAAGGGATCCAATGCCCTTTTAATATATATTAAATATATATTCAAATATACTAAATATATTAAATATAATATAATATATTAATTAAAATATTAAGTATATATTAAATACATATTAAAATATATATTAAATATATATTCAAAAGAAAGATAATTGAGCAAACCAAGGGAGCAAGCCAGGGAGCAGCATTCCTCCATGGTCTCTGCCTCCAGCTTCCTGCCTTAGTTTCCCTCCATGAGGCTGCAGCCTGTAAGCCACATCAACCTTCTCCAGATTGATTTTGGTTTATGTTTTGTCCCAGCAGCAAAATATAACATACAGAGATCTTCAGATTCAGGGTTTCACTTGTCAGGAATGTTCAACCTGCAGAAAAATAGGTTGTTGAGAGCTAACAATATAGAACAAAGTAGAATATTATATATACATATATATATATATATATATTCTGTATAGATTATAGGATGATTTACTGAAACCCTAGACCAGCATATATATAAACATGTAAAATCATACATGGAAGACACATGCCTGTAGTCCCAGCACTCAGGAAGCTAAGGTAAGAGGTTTGTGAGTTTGGAAGTATTTTGAGCTACAGAGCTAGTTCAGGGCCATCCTGGGTTACATAGAAGGCCATTATCTTTGGCGCACACCTTTAGTCCTAGCACTTGGGAGGCAGAGGCAGGCAGATCTTTGTGAGTTCAAGGCTAGCCTGGTCTACATAGTGAGTTCCAGGACAGCCGGAGCTCCAGGGAGACCCTGTCTCGAAAAGACCAGAAAAAAAAAAAAAAGGCCATTATGTTAAAATAAAATAAATAAAATAATAAATAAATAAATAAATAAATAAAGTTAATGAAAATCAAACCAAGCCAAGCAGCACATGGCAGTGAATCGTTAATGTATGTGTGGTCACTTCAGAAAGCCATATTCAGTGGCCTCAGGGATCCCACAGTGAAGATGAGCCATAAAGCTTTATCTTCTTGGATGTGAGTTTTTTCATTTTCCTCCCTGTATTTTCTTTCCAGTAGCAGTGACATCTATGCCTCTTCTCACCCTTTCTAAATTTTTTTCTCTGCATCTTTACATTGGAATGGTACTATCTGACTTTGTACTACTGAAGAGTTCCTTCTTCCTCAGCACCTACATGTCACCACCGGCACACGTTTCTGTCTGCTAGACTGTTCTGCTGAGTAGAATTAGCTATCCCTGTATATTGTCATCTGGCTCAACATAGTCATTTCCAAATTTTCAGTCATTGTAAATTGAAAATGCCTAATCCATCCTGTTATGACATCATGAAACTGTCTCCCTCAGGTCTTTCAACCCGCCTTTAATGCAGTCTTGGGTCTCCTCTCATCTTACTAGCTAATGTTATCTTGTGGACTATGTTACCTTTCCCAAAAGTTGGTTCTCTACCAGTGAGAAACTTCTTATTTACACCCTCATAGATGGAATGTCTTTTTCAATAACTTTTTGAGAAAGGTGCATGGGAGGTATGTTTTTGCCATGTTGAATATTAAAATACATTTAATACTTTTACATTTGATTTACATTTTGCCCACATGTTGGTTTCTTGGTTGAGCACACTTTTCCATGCACTGCTGCCCCATTCTTTTTGTTCTCTCTTCCTTCTAGGGGTAAGTTCAACTGCATATAATTAGTCTAATGTAATATAGGAAATTATATTCTCAAAAGATTGTGGCATTTCATTGTTCTATATGGACATATGGATGGTAAAATTTTATGAAAACATTTTGATATCCATCTTTTGTTTGAATCTTTGTCATGAATATTTTCATTTTAATTTAATTCCCTTTCATCTGGACAGAATACTGTGAAAGATTATCCTTATTATTGGTCCTTCTTCTTTACAGAGAAGTTCCTTGGTAACATGCTTTTGCGAAGTTCAGGAAAATTAAATGTGGGCACCAAGAAAGAAGATGGTGAGAGTACAGCCCCCACCCCTCGCCCCAAGATCCTGCGCTGTAAATGCCACCACCACTGTCCAGAAGATTCCGTCAACAATATCTGCAGGTTGGTGAGAGAAATGTTTCAACCCTTAATTTAGCAAGTAGTCATATACTGTTTTGATCATAAATTAGTCTTTCCAAAAACATATTCTGGAGAATAGTGATGTATTTAGGCACATATGATTATGTTTTATCTTGAAATGGTGTTCTGAGATTTCTCCTGCACTCAAACATATATAAACTAGAATACAGATCTTAGACCACTTGTCAATGAACAAAACCAATTATTTTTCAGAAGAATTCCTCTCCACATTCATTTAACATCATTAGGTAGACATGAGTATGATGATCTTATCTTAACCATCTATTGTGCGCATGTATTTGTACTATTTAAAGTATTAATAAATTACTTCTGGAAGGCAATATTGTGATGAAGTTTGTATTTGTATGAATTCTACCAGATATTAGGACAGACTTTATCACAGTGCTATGATTTTGAAGTTGGCAATAGTGTGTTTAAATTTTTATATGAATAGGTGTTTGCTTGCATGTATGTAAGTACATGTGTACAATGCACATTGAGACCAAAAGAGGGCATTATATTGGGACTGAAGTTAGGATGGTTTTTAGCTACTGTGTGGGTGCTAGGAACCAAACCCAGGTCCTCTGCAAGAACAGCCAGTGTTCTTGACTGCTGAGGCACCTCTCTAGCCCAAAGTAATGGTGATTTAATAGATGCTTTAAATATTTAAACCTGGGCTCTTTATATTTTTCTTCTTATGCATCTTTATGCAGCCACAGATGGTTGTTTGATCCTAGACTGGGAACAGCAGTGTGATAAGAGCTGGAGCTTCATGGTGCTGGAGCAGGGCCGGAGAGAAGGGACTAAGCTACTCAAAGCAGCATGGCTCTCGGGAGTGACACAGCTAGAGAAGCAGAGTGTGCCTCCAGAGGGGTTGTCCATACAAAGAGGGTCTGCATAGAGTGGTGAGAACTAAGCTATACAAACACTTATTGAAAGTAAAACTAGGACAATATGTAAAATAATGTGCACCTTGAAAGAAAAGAAACACACTTCTAAATAAGTCAGTATGAATGCAGAGATGCATGAAGGCTGGTAATAATGATCTTAGGACAGAATGAAAGGGCAACTCTCACACTGGGACTTCGTCATTAATGCTGTACTGTTACCTTCCCCCAACACAGTGTATCCTCTGAGGAAAAGCCAGAGAAGGACACAGTCATATTACTGAATTTCTTTCCAAGTCTCTGGGAATCTGTTCATCTAAAAAGTTAGGGACATAAGTCAATAAACAATAGCCTTAGGGTTCTATAGTTTGTAAGTTGTAGCTGCTGGTCTTTCCTTGATCTTTCTCAGCCAGCAGAAAACACAAGGTAGCTTGTGGTGGTGTTTTTCACTCCTGTAGGATTGGGGGGGGGTGGTCTTTGTAGTCTGTGTGCTCCTCAAATGAAGGCTGCTTCTTGCTCACACTGGCATCCTCAGTTCCTGATGCCAGAGTAATGGTGTGATCCATAAATGATAAAGAAATTTCCCCTAACAAAGCAGGCAGCTTTCAGCTGATGACTGATGAAAATCTGTAAAATCATAGAGCAACTGTGTAAATTGTGCTCCTCAGTCTACCTGTGTTGGAACACTTACTTTGTTCCCTTGAATACAAAATAGTCATTTTCCAAGACAGGATATTGTTACTCAGCCAGCACTTTGATTATACTTACTGAAATTTAAATGCAAAGGAAATGTAAGAATTAGAGCATTTTGCTGGGTGTTGTGGCACGCGCCTTTAATCCTAGCACTTGGGAGGCAGAGGCAGGCAGATCTTTATGAGTTCAAGGCCAGCCTGGTCTACAGAGTGAGTTCCAGGACAGCTGGGGCTACAGAGAGACCCTGTCTTGAAAAGATTAAAAAAAAAGAATTAAAGCATTTCTTACATCTTAAAAACAATTATTGATCAGTGAGGAGAACTGTTATTGATTGGGGACAGATTATATTGGACAGATAGCCATACCCATTCATGAAATTAGTTTTTGTTAAATATTAATTTAAAAGAATGCTTTAAAATGTCCTGTCACAAGTTTGAAACTTTAAAAAAAGATTTTGTAGTTAAATTAATATTTGTAACTATTTAACCAAAGGTGGACATAGTTAGTGGTCATCCCAGCATTTGGGAAGCGGAGGCAAGAGAATTGTCATGAGTTTGAGGTCATACTGAACTACAGTATGAAACCCTATAAACTAGTTAGGAAAAAAGTTTTATAGTTATTCTTTCTCAGTGTTGTTGGCTGTTAAAAGAGCAGGTCTGGGGGTTGCAATAGGAGACCTGAGACCACAGCAGTAAGCAGTAAAGTTAGGGAGAGCCTTCTAAATGTTCCCCTCACTTTAACTTAAAGGCACTGTTGGTGCTCTTGTAGATACTTTATGAAATTGCTTTCTAACCATCAATAATAATCCATGAATAAGTTGGGTTCCAAAAGACTATTTCCGGGGCTGGAGAGATGGCCTAGCGGTTGGGAGCACCGACTGCTCTTGCAGAGGACCCAGGTTCAATCTCCAGCACCCACATGGCGTCTGAAAACCATCTTTAACTCCAGTTCCAGGGGAGTCCGACGCCCTCTTCTGACCTCCGCGGCATTGCATGACACAGATGCACAAATCTACATGCAGAAAATACATTCATACACATACAAAAATAAATTTAAAAAAATTAAAAAAAATCAAAAAAGAATGCATCTTAAAAAAAAAAAAAACTATTTCCAACTCATTTGACCAGAAATGAAAGGGGTTAAAATCCTTGCAGTTTCTAGATGCATAACTTCTGAAAAGAGGATCACTATGTCTTGTAAAGCTTTGGTACAGGTATTCACCTTCTGGATTAGTGTGTGTTCATTTGGAGATTCTGAAAATGTTTTGAAGCAGTCAGTCCCCTGACCATCTCTTTAGATGTTTCAGACATTCCTTTGCTTTTGGAATACTGGACAAATACAGAGATTTGAATGTGGAGAGCCGGTTATCCAAGGATTTTAACAAATATTACCACTACTTTGACCTCTGTAACCTTTAACTTCTCAAGTGCTTTGTGTTTGCATTAAGTAACTTCAGGAACATTTATCATTGACTGATTTTCTTGATAGGCACTGAATTCTCTGTCCATTTTGTCAGTTCCTTTTCTTTGTCTGCCACATGAAGGGGAAGCTTATTTTAAATGTCCTAGTGCCTGACTCAGTGTCATTCATAATCATGACTAACCAAATGGTTCATCCTACATTCATGTATATATTTCACTTCTTTAACTTTGTGTAAATTATTCTTACTTTGACTTTCTTTGTTATTCTTCATCTTCTTATCACTTTCTACATTCTGGGAAGGATCAGGCAGTAATTTATATATAAACCTAAGCTTAGGCACTCAGGCAGCAGAATATTTAAAAACCTGGCAACAGAGGGTGATTACCATTTAATATAGTGACTAGCCACCTCAATGGAAGGCAGAATTGGTCATCTTGGACTCAGGAGCTGCTTTGTTTACATTCGTATTTGCTGGAGAGTTAGAAGCTCTCAAATAATGCCTGGCCATCTATAATTGTACTTAGACATCGGTAATTGTACTTAGAGGACATCTGTAATCATACTGCTGGTTTCCAGGTAACGTCCTCCTTTAGACAGTAATCTCAGTGAGAGGTTTATGCTGTGTTGCAGATAATAACCTGAAATGGCTCTTTTCTCCTTTCTTAGTCTCAAAATACTGATTTCTATCTGAATTTATGGCATGTGTAGCATTCATTATTTTCTCCAGGATACCTCGCTCACTCCCTCACTCCCTTGCTGCCTTCCTTCCTCCTTTCCTCCTCCTCTCCTCCTCCAATCCTTCTTTATATTTATAGCTCCTCCCTCTACAAACAGGGGAGTATTTTTAAAGCTTGAGCTACTCTCCCTAATGTTTACATTGTAATTTTACAACAACTTTATTCTCCTTTTCTATTCCTATTTTTCATTCTTATAAATTAGTTTGAAGTTCATTTTCAGATACTTGATTTTGGGTAGTATGTCAAATTATTTGAATAGTATGTCAAATAAGGTTTAATACATTATGTTGAACACTAGTCCCTATGAATTCCTAATGCATGTGCTTGAAATATATAGGAAAACATTGAAAATAATATGAATATTATTTACTCACATTATTTAGAGTAATCTCTGTTTTATATATTGCCTTCAGCATTGTGTGTTTTACATTTCCATTGCAGTTTCAGTAAAGTGCTAAAAAGCTCCAAAGAATTTGAGCATGGGCTGTTACTCAGAGGCAGTCTTTCTTCTAGAACAGTATTCATGCATTTGACCTTAGTCTAAAATGGAGATTTCTCCTTGGCCCTTCTAAGCCATTCTTTAGTATGTTTGAACTCTGCCCTGCTAGTTGTTCTAAACTGAGACACTTTGGATCACTCGAGACTTAGAAACTAAGTAAACAATTCTAAGGATGTTGATGATAGCTGAAGGGCTAATGCATGGTGAATGCTGCTACCAGGAATGCAAATAGACAAACCTACAAATCATGGCTACTACTGTTCTCACAGCTTCATTCCCATGACCTTTTAGAACTCCATTGTCACAGTAGTTCTGGACACTGAGCATACATATGATGGGAAAAGGATGAAGACGTAGCTCAGTACCTTACTCATGGAAGAGTGGCTTAAGATTTATTGTGGGAGACTACAATGTAAGTCCAAATTATGAAAAGAATACATTTGTCTACACAGTATAGACCAGTTCTTTTTTCAGTTTAGTCCCGAGATAGCAGAAAACAAGTGGGAGTGAAGTAAAGGGCCTTCATTCAAGGCTTGATGCCCTAAATATTTTCTAGTCTTACATAGTAGTTTCTCATAAAGTAAATTGTCCTGTATATAAAATAGAAATAATATGGTTTCTTTTCATTGTTGTTCAAAAGACTAAACATTGTAGAACAATTGAAAATTAATTTTATTGAGAAAACATTAAAAACTCAATCATGTAAAACCTCCTTCTATTGTTCATTGTGTTTAGCTGACCCAGCTCCTGCCTGTCTTCCACTGTCACACCTTGGATGAGGATAGTTCACTGTCTCAGAAGAAAGAAAGCCAGCATTCACCACAGTTTCCATCCTTAGTGCTCTCTCGCTCTCTCTCTCTCTCTCTCTCTCTCTCTCTCTCTCTCTCTTTCTCTCTGACTGTTTGAGGAAATGATTAAAGCTTTTGGAGCCTCAGTTTCTTCACATAGGAGATATAGACAGCAATATCTTCAGGGTGTCTATCAGGATTTGTCTGGAAGAATGAGACAGAACCAAAATAAATTCAGTCAGAGGTATAAATGCTTAGAGATGGTAAGCGATGAAATGTGGAATTTTGGCTCCATCTTCCTCCTGAGTTTCTAAGAAGATGTCATACTTTAATGATAATTACGTGGACATTCATAGTAACAAATGTCGAGATTTTCTCAACAGATTGCAGTCTAAAACAATCATTGTCTTTCCTCTGTTTGTGATGAAGCCAATAATATTCAGGCTCATCACATTTCCCTAAGTCATGTGTTATTTCTACTCACGCTCTCACTTCACCTGTTTGGTCTTCAGCACAGATGGATATTGTTTCACGATGATAGAAGAAGATGATTCTGGAATGCCTGTTGTCACCTCTGGATGTCTAGGACTAGAAGGGTCAGATTTTCAGTGTCGGGTAAGAAAGATAACCAGATTTTGCATTAACGTTCACTGGCTAGATTTTCAATAAGATTCAAGCAAGATAAAATAATCATTTTTCAAGCCGGATGTAGTCGCACACACTTTTAATCCTGGTACTCTATAGGCAGAGGCAGGTGGATTTGTAAGAGACCAGTATGGTCTACATAGGGAATTCCAGGCCAGCTGGGACTAATGAGACCTTCTCAAAAGTTCCAAAATAATAATAAAAATAATAATAATAATAATAATAATAATTTTATGGCTATCTCATGTTTAATAATTTGGAAAATATATAGAAAATTCTCATTGGGCCAATTCATTTTTAAACCAATTTTTTTACATCATTTTAAAAAATTTTATTTATTTATTTACTTACTTATTTATTTATTTATTTATTTATTTATTTATTTATTTATTTATTTATTTATTTGAATGTACTGTCTGCATGTAGGTCTGTTCACCCTTGTAGTGCAATGCTGCGGAGGTCAGAAGAGGGTGTCGGATTCCCCTGGAACTGGATTTCTCCTGGAATTGGAGTTACAGACGGTTCTAGCCGCCATGTGGGTGCTGGGGATCGAACCCCGGTCCTCTGCAAGAGCAGTCAGTGCTCTTAACCCCTAGGCCATCTCTCCAGCTCCATAAACAAATATTTTTTATTTGCTGTTAATTTCTTTCTTAGTGTCCCATTAGATCATCTTCTTTAAAATCCAATTTAGCTAATTTGTTAAATCAAGAACATGTTTTTAATTTGCTGCATGTATTCTGATTGTTAAAAGTGAAGTATCAATTTTATTGAAATGAAAATGTTATAACACATAATAATTTGACATAAATTACTTACTGGAAAGTAACATCTTCAAGAGTATGAATAAAATTGTTAGATTTTTGAATGAGTCCTCTGGTAATCTGTTAAATTTTAGACGATGTGACATTGAAATTTACAGGAAACCTACTAATAATAGCTGTTTGGGTTCGATTTTAGGACACTCCCATTCCTCATCAAAGAAGATCAATAGAATGCTGCACAGAAAAGAATGAATGTAATAAAGACCTGCATCCTACCCTGCCTCCCCTGAAAAACAGAGGTAAGGCCAGGAAAGAGGTGAAGGCTTAATGGAAATGACACTTGGATCATTTTCTCTTTTGCAAATTCTTCAGTAAATTGACTATTTTCAGTCTTGTGTCATTGGCCACTGCTGGAGTAGAGGGCTGAGGCAAGATGACATCATGTATTGTATCTGCCTTTCAGTGAGATGTGAAAGTAGTTCTCGCGCGATAGTGGCTGGATACAGCTTTATTCTTCTGATCCTTGTCACTTTTGCCTCTTCACACCTCTCTCCAGAAAGTTCCGGTTCCTAGAGCTTACAGTGTGCTGCTGAAAGGTGGAGAAAAGAAATAGTACTTCACGCTTACTCTGAAAGTTATTTGGCATTTAACTAAAGAAATGCTTTAAATTATATTCATTTTAAAAATAAGGAAATTGGGGCTGGAGAGATGGCCTAGCGGTTAAGAGCGCCGACTGCTCTTACAGAGGACCCGGGTTCGATCCCCAGCACCCACATGGCGGCTGAGAACCGTTTGAAACTCCAATTCCAGGAGAACTCCAGTTCCAGGGGAATCCGACACCCTCTTCTGACCTCCGCGGCACTGCACGACACGGGTGCACAAACTTGCATGCAGACAGTACATTCATACACATACAGAAATAAATAAAAATTAATAATAAAAAAAATTTTTTAAATAAAAAAATAAAAATAAGGAAATTACAAAGGACTAAATAAAAGTTTGTTTTCTCAATAGTATTTTCTTTTCTTTTCTTTTTAAATATTATTTATTTATTTATTTATTTATTTATTTATTTATTTATTTATTTAGTCTTTTCAAGACAGGGTCTCCCTGTAGCCCCAGCTGTCCTGGAACTCACTCTGTAGACCAGGCTGGCCTTGAACTCACAAAGATCCCCCTGCCTATGCCTCCCAAGTGCTAGGATTAAAGGCGTGTGCCACCACGCCCAGCTTTATTTTTTTTTATTTATTTTTTATGTGTATAAATGTGCTGTCTGCATGTAGGTTTGTGCACCTATGTCGTGCAATGTCATGGAGGTCAGAAGAGGGTGTCAGATTCCCCTGGAACTGGAGTTAAAGACGGTTTTCAGCTGCCGTGTGGGTGCTGGGAATTGAACCCAGGTCCTCTGCAAGAGCAGTCGCCGCTCTTAACCACTAGGACATCTCTCCAGCCCCTTATTTTATTTTTATAACTAACTGATTTTTTTACTCAAATCACAATATATTGATAAAATGGGAAATATATGTGAAAGCTTTAATTTCAAAGTTTATGTAATTGAATTTG
Organism: Rhizomys pruinosus; assembly: GCA_009823505.1. Classification (NCBI taxonomy): domain Eukaryota; kingdom Metazoa; phylum Chordata; class Mammalia; order Rodentia; family Spalacidae; genus Rhizomys; species Rhizomys pruinosus. The sequence continues at coordinate 1,778,537 of VZQC01003122.1, read as the reverse complement.
CTAATTTTAAGACAAGTACTGGGGCTAGAGAGATGGCTCAGAGCACTGGGTGCTCTTTTTGAGCACCTAGATTTAGTCCTCAGAACCCATATGGCAGCTGATAAGTATTCATAACTTCAGTTTCTGTGGATCTGATGTCCTCTTCTGACCTCCACAGGCATTGCATACATGAGCATACCTGTATACAGACAAAAGACTCATACACATAAAAAATAAACAAATAAAAATTCCCTCATAATTGACATTATTTTGAGAAAATATTTCCAATAAAACATGGAATTTCATGAAATAGATTCCTATGATAGCTTTTAAAGCTTAAAGATAAATTCAAAGGAATTCATATAAACAGTCACATTTTTTTCAAGTGACATCCTACATGTTAGTGATACAGAAATGAAGAAAATACTGCTTTCAAGAAGTGTTTACTGCAGTATAAGAATAAACATGTAAAAATTAATGTATAGTTAATAAACATTAAATAATTAGCTCATAGTTGTTCAAGAATCTTTCAGAGTAGCACTGAATTATATATTATGCTTAGTAACTTTTCTTTAGCAAATTTGGGGAGCAAGGGTTTTTTTCTGGCTTATAGTTCTAGGGGGTATGCAGTCCTGCTCAACAGGAAAGGCATGGAGGCAGGAACGCCACACTTGCTGATCATAACCAGTAACTGGCTAGCTCTGTCTCCCATAGCAGGACAATAGTCTCAGAGAACTGACATTTCAACAATGTTTTAAGGACAAACAGGAACTTCTTAAGGGAGTGAGACAAGGAAGTTAAATGAAAAGATTTATGTAAGACAGGCGTTATGGTAAGTCTTACCTTAATTAACACACCTGAGCCTCACAAATCCAGGAAGTATTTGGGATTGATATTCCCATTTAAAGATGAAAGAATTACAGCCCAAAAGGCTAATTAACTTCATCAAATTTGCACAACCTGTAAATAGCACAGTTTGCTTTGTTTATTCCCTTGAAGTACCAGCAAAGCAAAAAAACTTTAGGATAACATTCTTTCTGCTTAAAGGGGATAAACAAAAAGTAATTAGACCAAATGCAGCGTTTTTATAGACAAAATATAATGTAGGAAGACCACTGGCTCTACAGATGGTGAGAGAGATTGAAAGAGTTGTCAGTTTTGACATGACCAGGATCGAACGAGGGCTCCCCTCATTCAGTTGCTTCTTATAGGCACTTATTTTTCTTTACATTTAAAGAAGTGATAACTTGTGTTAAAATAAATTAAGTAGAAAGACATGCTTTTTTCAATGCATCAAATTTTAAATCTCATCAAATTTTAAAATGTGGAATTATGTGCATGTTTAGATATGGAAATTATCCATACGTACCTCATATGGACTTCAAAGAAATATAATCATAAATGATATCCTGTTTTGAAATATAGGAATTTCATTGTAGTTTAAATTATAATGCAACATAATGCAAAATAAAATGTATTTTATTTCCTTTCTTACTAGCTTTAAAATATGTAGTTTGGGAAACTCACGGGTTTCTTTCAAAATGGTAATGCTCAGATATTGCCAATTACAAGATAAACTCTATAGGTGACACTGAAACATCTGTGTTCTCCTTAATAAAGTGACTGTGTGGAAATGTCTAGAATGTAAAGGGAAGCCTGGAATTTATCTCCCATGATGTAGCTTTTTATCCAAAGCTTATAGATAGACACATAAGCCTGGGCTAAACTTCTTGCCAAAGAGTAGAACTAACATATGTGCAAATGTTCAATTCCTGAGGCAATGAAAAGGAAAGCAGAGAATAAGGCTGGCCTTAAAGAAACTGCTTGTTGGTAAAGGAAAAAATACCCTTAGATACTTGTGATTTCGTTCCTGTCATAAGTCAGAAATGAGTAAAAATATAATGCTCTGGAAGTCCAAGTATATTCTCTGCTTTGCATTTAGATTAAAAGAGAAGCTGAGAGTTTTAGCAAATATATATCATCTTAATGAAAAATGTTCTGGGTTAATATACTAGGAATTTGTTTAGATCTAGTTTCAGTAGAGGAGCATTCTCTTTAGATTGCTGAAAAACAGTAGTGTTGACTTTAAAATTAGAAATGCAGTACCAGCTGTTTCCAGCAGCAGTCTTTGCATGTGTGTGTAGGAGAGGGAAGAAAACACTTTGTAAAGTAGTTAATTGCTTAGCCTACTTAATTTTAAGAACCTACAAATTATTTTTAAGTTTCATTAAGCAATATGTTTCAGAGCATGTACTAATTGTTTCCGAGTCCTCTTTGTGAGCCTTTGTGGATGATCCTTCAGTGGTTCAAGTTCTTAAACTCCATTTTTAGAACCATTTGTCTCAATTTAGAAATGATAAGATAGAACTGCCTGTTTTTGATGATTTCATTTAGTTTTTTGAAATTCATTCTACTTTCATTCATATTTTACAGATAGTATCCATCATGAATAATTGTTAAACATGCGTATTTTAGACAGTCAGTCATAACATTGACTGTTATGTGAGTTGTTAAGAAATAAATGCAAAGCTCTGTAGGTTGTAGTTTGCAATAAAGACTCCAAGCATTTTAGGAAACATCACGAAGTAAATTTATTTTCAACAAATATGGTAGTTGTGTCATTATTTGTAACACAATGTTCTGTTCTTGGGAAGTACACTCCAAATTATTTATAAATGGATATGGTGTTGTTCTGCAACCTCAGATAACCTAAAAATAATACATACATACATACAAAATAAGTAAATAAGAGAAATGTTAATGCAAACCTGGGGATTATATATGGGGAAATAAGAGCAGAAGACTGATAACACACATGATAAAAGGTTAATAATGAGATATCTGGATGAAAGACACACTGGAGTTCTTTATTCAAAGTTTTCTTTAAGGCTAAAGTTATGTAAATTAAAACATTTATATTGATATGAATTATAGATTGTTTCAGTCTTTTAAAAGCATATTTGATGGTATGTATGAGAATATTTGAAATATCTATCCTGTGAACTAACAGTTTTACATATAAGCATCTCAATTTAGGAAATAGACACTACTACCATAAATAAAGATACAAATAATTTTATGTATTATAGTAAATATGCATTTTAACATAATCTTTAAAATCTCTTAAGTATGTGGCACTAGATGATTGACTTTTTCAAGTGTAGTGTTTCTGTTTAGTTTTTGAAAATCACATTGCAGAGAAACATATATTTTGTTTCAGAAAATGTTCACAATATTAGAAACAAAAATAATGTAGCCACCCATAGTGGAGCATGTAATCTTAGCCCTTGAACAGCTGAAACAGAATGATCTCAAGCTTGAACCAGCATGGGTTATATAGTAATACTCTTTATTAATAAAAGAAAAGGGAAAAAAAGAGAAGAATCTAATCATATGATAGCATATTGTAATACCTTCTGTAAAATACTTTGCTAATGAACTTTTTTTTTTTGTTCCTTGAAATGATACCATGAAGACATATCCTCAGCTTTTGTGAATTTTTTTTCCTGAGTTGTTAGGATGTGGTGATTTTATTCATTTACTTTAGTAAGTGGATATTTTTTAGTTCTTTTGGAACATACACTACTTTTTATCAAAAGAAGTCAGATTTGAATGAGTTAGGGTCCCCTTCCTAAATCTGAGCATTGCTAACTATGTACAGGTAGAGTTGGAATGTTCTCTTATACCAGCCAGAAATTATAATTTATAATACTACCTTTAAAAATAACTAACAGTGGGGCTAGAGAGATAGCCTAGCGGTTAAGAGCACCGACTGCTCTTGCAGAGGACCCAGGTTTGATCCCCAGCACCCACATGGCTGCTGAGAACCGTCTGTAACTCTAATTCCAGGAGAACTCCAGTTCCAGGGGAATCCTAGACCCTCTTCTGACCTCCGTGGCATTGCACGACATGGGTGCATAAACCTACATGCAGACAGTACACTCATACACATGAGTGTATGAAAAACAAAACAAAACACTAACAGTAGTCACGCCTCTCAAGTGTTGGGAGTGCCTTTAAGAATGATGCTCATTCTGTAACTATATGCATGTGTGTGGTTTGAAGTGATTTCTCTTTGCCCGTGTCCTAGAGATCACTTGCATAAAAATTACCTAGGATGGCTGTTAAAAAAGAAGACATTTCGAATAAATATTTCTGGGCTTAAAATCAGGAAATACATATTTGTACTGAAGGTGGCTTAAGTCTTTATAATTCATATGAAGTTTGAGAATGCTTTCTTTAAGCAAGTCTGATTTGTCCAGAATTTGAGTTAATATAAAATGAATATTTAGGAGCTGGAGAGATGGCTGGGCGGTTAGGAGTGCTGGCTGCTCTTTCAGGGGACCTGGGTTCGATTCCCAGCACCCACATGGTGGCTAAGAACCATCTTTAACTCCAGTTCCAGGGGAATACGATGCCCTCTCTGACCTCCATGGCATTGCACAGCATGGGTGAACCAACCTACATGCAGACAGTACACTCGTACACATAAAAAATAATAAATTGAAAAATGAATATTTAATGATTTGTTGCCTAAGAACAAAATAAATATTTGGATTGAAGATATCTATTTTAAAGTTTATGATTCTATTGTGAAAAAACAAGGTATATATTACAAAGAGCATCTTTGTTTGAAGTGATATGTGTCAATATATTCTATCTTTGGAAAGAGTTGAGCACTGACTGTTCGTGTATCCATCAGAACGTGACATTAGGGGTGATGAATATTGATCATATTTTTAAGCCAAAGAGTATTCCAGATACCATATGAGAAGAGCCTGGAAACCCATTGTTTGACTCTGTGATACAGATTAATTCCCTGCTTGTGTTCTCGATCCATGTACAGCTGTCATATTCCTTCTGTAGGTCTATCCTTTGTCGGGTCTGTCCCTTCTAGGGAAGAAGCTCATGCTATTGAAATAAGTGTCTAGTTGAGTGTGATTCATCCTAGTCAGGCCTGTGGTTTGGGCTGTGTATTTTCTTATAACATGTTAAATTTTTTTTTCATATTTTGTATATAATGCTAATCTCATTTTGGGGGAAGGGTTAATTCTTTGCTTTAAAATGACAATATACATTATATTGTGGCTTTTCAGATTTTGTCGATGGACCTATACACCACAAGGCCTTGCTTATATCTGTGACTGTCTGCAGTTTACTCTTGGTCCTTATCATTGTGTTCTGTTACTTCAGGTAGGTTTCCCATTTGTATATGGAATTCTTCATTCATAGTAACATCTCTACACTGATATTTTACTATTGTTACCTGGTGCTGCTTTTTTTCAGCCACAGCTTTTTTTGCCCCTAGTTTTTATATCCAACTGAAAATATCTGTTACTGTTGACAAATATTTGCCCTAATGAATTTATAAATAGATGCCTATCTCATTTCTGTTTAACACATCAAAACTACTCACATAACTATTTCATTGCTAAAGAAACATCAGGGAATTTAGCTGAGTTACTACTTAGGCTTTATTCTAAGTAAAGATGTAACCATATGGGACTCTGAGTAGTTTGAGAAATTCTTTATTCCCTGAGCCAGAAAAATTCTGCTACTGCCCGGCATGGTAGCGCACACCTGTAATCCCAGCACTCTGGAGGCAGAAGCAGGAGGATCTCTGTGAGTTCAAGGCCAGCCTGGTCTACAGAGTGAGTTCCAGGCCAGCTGGGGCTACAGCTCCCTGTCTCAAAAAAAAAAAAAAATCCTCTAGTATTAGGGCATTTTACAGACAAAACATTAAAGTAAATTAAGCTCAGTGGTGTTAAAGTTTTTAGTTGCCAAAGAATGTTATTTTCTAGTCAGGTGTGGTGGCATACACCTTTGATGCCAGCATTCGCGAGGCAGAGGCAGGAGAATCTCCGGAGTTCAAGGCCAGCCTGGTCTACATTGGGAATTTTAGGACAGCTGGGACAACAGGGAGACCCTGTCTCAAAAAGATAAAAAAAGAATATATTTTCTAGTTTGTGAAATAGAAAAGATTTATATCATTGCCATTTGGCTTATGAGCAATTTAATATTTAACTATAAATTCTGTAAGTGGATCAACAAGTTTATTAAAATAAATGTATTTTTAATTGGAAACATTGTAATAAGATGTTTTAAACTTTAATTTCATTGCATGGTATTGACTTAGACATTATCTTATGTGAAAGAGTTTACTGTTGTCCTATTTTAATAAAACAAAAAAATGGCATCTTTAGTTTATTAGGGAACTTAAAGGAAAAGCTTTTAGGAAATGAATGTGGGAGCTGTTTAGAAATACTTCCAGAATATAGTCTTCTTGGATGTAGTAATTCAAAGACAAGAGAAGAAAAATTGTACATGATTGAATGAAAAGCATTCTGAGGGTAACAAATAACAAAAAGCATTTCAGCTTGTGTGTGTGCTAAGTTCCAGCCTGCAGTGGTTCATGTTTGTCTGAAATGTGTCATTCCTATCATTTCATTTCAGTTTCTAAAACTGTCTCCTTCATCTGTGCTTAGGTATAAGAGACAAGAAGCCAGACCTCGGTACAGCATTGGGCTAGAGCAGGATGAAACTTACATCCCTCCGGGAGAGTCCCTGAGAGACTTAATTGAGCAGTCTCAGAGCTCAGGAAGTGGATCAGGCCTCCCTCTGCTGGTAGGAGAAGTTTATGTCATGTATTCAGGGAAATGTGCTCTGAAAGAGGGGTTTCGCTTTACTGAAACAGATAGGGCAGTAGATAAGGAGAAAGGTCTTTGCAGGGTTGGACGACAGATCTTAGATGCAGGGCTTCCTGATAGCATTTGACATAACCGAAGGTCATTGTTTTTTAATGTAAGTGTATGGTTACAAGGTAGACAGTCTGATAAAGAGCGGATTAGAAAACATTAAGCATGGGACCATCCTCCCTCTGTTTTGGGTGAGGATAACATTACTGAACTTTGGCCTGGCTTTTGAAGGCAAAAGCAATACAACCAACCTCTGTGAAGGAAGAAGGCTACATTTCAGCTGCAGGGTTAGGTTTCAAGGTGAAGCCTATCTTCCCCATCAAGGAGAGGCAAAATTTCTGATAGTCAGCACTGCCAACCCTATCAAGAATATACACCAAATCCAAGTCACTTGCTTGATTGATAAGAGTGTTTGATTCCTTTATTGGCCATGAAGAAAGGCTGTTAGAATTAAGTATGGAAATAATTTATTGAAAAATATTTTCCTTAATGAACTATTTTATTACATTAAAATATTTATTTGTGTGTGCGAGAGAGAGAGAGAGGGAAGGAAGGAAGGAAGAAGGAAGGAAGGAAGAAGGAGGGAGGGAGGGAAGGAGGGAGGGAGGAAGGAAGGAAAACAAACAAATAAACTACCCCCATGCCATGTTTGGCTTCTACCTTAATCCTTTTATTGATGTAACAGAGTACTCAGGAAGAATAATTTCAAGGAGGAATGATTATTTTGGGTCATGGTTGCAGAATTTTTAGTTGATGATCAATCAATTCCATTACTTTGGGCCAGAGGTGGGACAGGACACTCTGGTAGTGGAGACATATGTGGAAGTCTGCTCACCTCAGAGCATCCAGAAGGCAGAGTGAAAGAAGGGGCTGGAGCAAGACAAACCCTTCCCAGGAGCGCCACTGGTGACTGATGCTTTGCAAACTGTCCCAGCCTCTCCCAGATTTCATGTCTATGAATCCATCAATGCACTCATCTAACAGTGAGCGAAAACTCTCATGATCCAGTTGCTTCTCAAGAGGCAAAGCCTTTAACACAGCCTTCAGATTCAAACCATAACTGCTTCCATTGTGAAGTGGTTAATATAAATTTTCTAGGTAGATTGACTGGCTTGTCCAATTCAGATTTATTCTTCATAAATGCATTCCCTATTTACTACCTATAATAGCCTCATGAGGCAATAAAATCAAATGTTCCTTAATGATGGTGATCCAAAAAGTGCATCTTAACAATTTTATTGCTGTGTAAACATTACAGAGTATTCTTATGCAAACTAAAATTACTTTGATACCACCAAGCTACTTAATATTACAGGGTCAGATAAGTCAATCAATTGGTATATGAAGATACAGGATTCCAATCCAGGAAGAATTAAGATAGCATATTGTGGGGTTTTTTTTTGTGTGTGTGTACCATGTATGTTTTGTGTTGTATATATATATATATATATATATAGTTTATGATACTTGGAATATTTATATTATTTATATGTCTACTATATCATTAGTAAATAATAAAATAGTATGTACACCCTATTTCTCTGACCCTGTAACGCAATGGAAATTAATTTCTTTAACTGAGTTTTAAGCCTCTTAAATTTTCATGTATGTATTTAATTGATGTGTTTCTATGCACGCATGCACACGCGCACGGGTGCCCTTTGTGCTTATAGAGGTGTTTGCATGCTATAGTGCCATGTAATGTACTATGGTGCATATGTGGTGGCCAGAGAACAGGTCTCAGGAGTGGGTTCTCCCCTACTTCTTACTGGATCTGGGGATTGAACTTGTGTCCTCAAGCCTGGGCACAAATGCCTCTACCCACTGAGCATCTCACCAGCCCAACTTTAAGCCTTTTGGTAAAGAATCTTGTAAAAATGTATGTATTGATTCAACATTAATTAAGCAAAGTATTTTAAAATTTTTTTTTAATTTTATTTATTTCCGTATGTGTATGAATGTATTGTCTGCATGCAAGTCTGTGCACCCGTGACGTGCAATGCCGCGGAGGTCAGAAGAGGGCGTCGGACTCCCCTGGAACTGGAGTTCTCCTGGAATTGGAGTTTCAGACGGCTCTCGGCCGCCATGTGGGTGCTGGGGATCGAACCCGGGTCCTCTGCAAGAGCGGTCGGCGCTCTTAACCGCTAGGCCATCACTCCAGCCCCTGATTCAACATTATTAAGCAAAGTATTTTAAACCAAATATACGTGCATACAATTGTGTGTGTTTACACTAATTCAGTGACAGAGTACAAGCATGTGCTGTAGTAACATGTTACATATTATCCATGTATGTTCCCAGACTAACACATCCAGAGCAACATATGTAATTATTAAGTGAGATGACAATCTTGGAATAGTGATTGTCCTTGCATTCTTTATATTTCCTTGTATCCAGTGCACAGGAGATAATTCTGCTTTTAGAATCATGGTTGCAGTAACTATATATACAATAGTGATTGTCCTTGCATTCTTTATATTTCCTTGTATCCAGTGCACAGGAGATAATTATGCTATTAGAATCATGGTTGCAGTAACTATATACAATAGTGATTGTCCTTGCATTCTTTATATTTCCTTGTATCCAGTGCACAGGAGATAATTCTCCTTTTAGAATCATGGTTGCAGTAACTATATATTACACATATATGTTGGTCATCTTTTTATAACAAATAAATGGGGTAATCAGTTTGTTTGGAGGAAAGCATGTTTGACTGTCAGTTCCAGGGATTTTACTCTGTGCTTGCATGCCCTGTCATTCTGGACTTGGAGCTGCACATTGAGGTTAGGAAGCAAGACCGAGAACAAGAAAGAGTCCCATACTTTCCTTTGTAGTCATCCTTCCAGTGACCTGAAGATCTACCAGTAGATTCTTCTACTTCTGAAAGTTTCTAGCTGGGGACAAGTGAGGTTGAAATTATAGCTAATTATTGTAAATTTTATTTACATCATCGACTTTAAAATTTTCTGAGAATATACTGTAGAATGAAAATTTAGGTATGGAGAGAACAGAAACATTTGTGAAATCAAATAAAAACTGATATCAAACTTTTAATTGGAATTTTGCAATTTTCATACAATATAGTCTGCAGTCAACTTTTAAAACTTAGGGACAATTATATTTTTTAGATCCTTCAGTGCTATAGTCTCAAAAGGAAATAAAACTTTAATTTCTGTCTGCTTTAGTGACGTACTATCATGGAGATTCGTTGTTTCTTTCCTACTTAGCATTGCCAGTGCTGTCAGTATGTTCATTAAAGAAGATACATTATCCCAGAGAAGAAGCAGATGTAGAGCTGTTTATGTTAGGCAATGTTCCATAGAGTTACAGAGTAACGCTTTGCAGCATCTGCAAATTGAATACACTATTTCTTTAATAAATGTGGGAAGTTTCCTTCCAAGTGAACAGCCTATCTGCTTGGTGTCTGGCTCCCAGCTGCTTAGTGTTCTCAATGCTTTTTTCTTCTTCTTGGGGATGGAGGTATACTGAAGATCCCTCATGAAGCACACCCAGCTCCCACAGAGAGTAGGGCAGCCTTATGTGTATAATTGTGGGTTTATTTCCATCTGACTTTATGGCTTCCTCGATTATCAGTAATTCTTTTATCATTTAACCTTTCTTTTAGAAGACTTTTGTAAAAGATTTTCATTCTGTCATTAGTGTTATTAATGGTTCTAAGAATGAATATCAGTACCTCTTGAATTGATGATATTATCCACTATGGGAAAACAGAAGCATCCTAGTTTGCTGATCTTCAGAATAATGCCCCTGCCTAATTTCTACATCTTAATCCTCAGAATCTCTTATGTTGTCAGGCACTGACTGGGAGATAAGATTATACTAGATTATGTGGATTGGTCCACTGAAATTGCATTTGCCTAAAAGTACAAAAGCAGAAAAGAAAGCTTTAACTCTATAAAGAGCACTTTGTATTTATTCTGGAAAGATTTTGTGAGCATCATATACTAGTTTACTTATTTACTTGAGACAGATTATCACAGGTAGACCAGGTTGGTGTCTACTCACACTCTATCTACTTGGCCTCCCAAGTGCTAGTATTATGAAGGTGTGCTCTCAGTCCTAGCTATACTAGGTTTTTAATGTATATTTTCTAGATTATGCAAACTTCCTCCAATATTTAGTCTTTTAAGTCATGGATACATAGTATGATGGATACATAGCATACAATAGAGTCATTTAACTTCCATGCCATTTAACCCTTGTTTTTAGGTAACCTCTTCAGCTTGCTGTCTTTCATTAGCTCTCCTGTGTTCTGTATCCATCCTGCATTTTTCATTTTGACAGGTATTTCTTTTTTTTAATTTATTTATTTATATATTTTTTTTATCAAATCTAGACCCGTGTCCCCCCTCATCCCCCCACCCCACCAGAGCTCATACATTCTGCCAAACATGCTTTTCATCTCTTCCTCAGTCTTTCTCAATATTCTCCATGTGGAAGTTGACTGTTTTGAGAAGAAGTTCACTGTTTCAGTCAGTTCTTTGATGCAGTCCTTTCTGTTGTTGTTGTTTCCAATATGCATCACTCCCAACTGCTTTGGACAAAAGCTCAAGGAGGCATGCACAAGAAATACTTACAACTAGGTAATTGGCACTAGCATCCACAGATGAGGGATACCATTCTTCGTTTGTTTTTCTGGGACTGTGTTACTTCACTCAGCGTGATGTCCTCGAGCTCCAGCCATTTTCCTGCAAAGCTCATGATGTCGTTTGACGGGTATTTCTTCTACTCCAAAGATATAATTTTGTACTCTCTCTTCCTGTTTGCTTATTCCTCATTTAGTTTCTGTTTCTGTAACATTTCCTGCATGGGGCTGGAGAGGTGACTCAACAGTTAAGAGCACTGGCTAGCAGAGGGCCTGGGTTCAAATCCCAGAATCCACATGTCAGCTAACAACTATCTGTAGCTCCAGTTTCAGACACCCTCTTGTGTCCTCCATGAGCATTGCATGACACGAGTGTACTTATACATATGCAGGCAAAACACTCATACACATAAACAAACATGTCCTACAGTTATTTGACATTCTATTACTAAAAATTATAATCTGTAGTCCAAATAGATAAAACCCCCTTGGGTTGTGACTATTTTCTTTCATTTACAGTGGCCATTTCTTTTTATTTTAAGGAATTTCTTGTGTATGGTCTCACCTTTCCTTTTAACCTTTTGTTGTCTTTATCTTCTGCATCTCTACACCTTATGGGTTTTTCTAAATTTCCTCGTGTGCCCAGCAAGTACATCTTGCTTTAATGGATCCATGATTTGTTATGTGTTGGGAAGAGTTTGCTCAGTGTGTTTAATAAGTCATTATAGTGCTAGAAGTGAAAGGTGCTCTGTTCTGCCAGTTACTGTGAATCCATTTTTCTCCATGAAAATTGCAATAGGTACATTGAAATATTTATTGATTTGGAAGCAAAGTTCTGGTTATTCAGAATGTACACTCCATCTACAATATATTTAAGAGACTAAAATGAATTAATATGAATATCTCATGTGTATAAAGAAAAATACCGAGTAAATGTATTTTACATCATCCATTGTTTTTCCTCTGAAGAAAAAAATGTCCAACAACTCTGTAGTATCACAGATATACTAACCAGGTGTTTTGGCTTTACCAGGTCCAAAGGACGATAGCTAAGCAAATTCAGATGGTTAAACAGATTGGAAAAGGTCGCTATGGGGAAGTTTGGATGGGAAAGTGGCGTGGCGAGAAGGTAGCTGTGAAAGTGTTCTTCACCACGGAGGAAGCCAGCTGGTTCAGAGAGACTGAGATCTATCAGACAGTCTTGATGAGGCATGAAAACATTCTGGGTGAGTTACAGTCTGCACAGTGATGCTTGGGCTTCCTAGCCTTCCTCTGCCCTCTGTCCACATCTGCATATGAACTCATCTGTCTAGACCTGTTAGGAAACCTACAGATACTTTCTTCTTGGCATGGGCCCTGGAGCCTATGCGCTTCTGACGGAAGATATCAGAGGAGGTTTGACCGAGGTGCTTCTGTAGACGCATGGTGGGCTGGAAATGCAATACTCTCAAATGATTTTTTTTCTTCAGAAACAGGAAGTGCCAATGAAATAGGAGAATTTCTTAGAGTTCCTTAGAGATTTGAAGGAGCATATTTGAGTTTCAATGTTGTGAAAAGTTATAGGCATTTTATTTGCAGAGTTTATTTGCAGCAAGAGTTAATGTTGAGAATTGATTTCCTTTTCCTTTTCTTGGGCTAGACAGGATTTGTCTGGGTCATTTGAGTAGGAGTGGACCCCAGCAGTGAAGTGGATGGCTCAAGACTGCTTTGCAAAGCATGCTTTGTTTGTAATTATAATACCATAAAGGAATTTAAATATCACTGACCAGAAAGTACTTTCGTCTCCAAACACTTACTCTTTGTCTTCCTCTCCAAATTTGGTTACATCTGCTTGGTATTAGTAATTTAACACTGTCATAGGCATAGTCAGAAAACTAACCAAGATGCTCAGCCCAAGTCAAAAAATGGTATTTGAGCCATATGAATTCCTGATTTTGTCCAGAAAACGCATCCATTCTTTCTGTCTTTTGCTTTTCAGGGTTCATTGCTGCAGATATCAAAGGGACTGGGTCCTGGACCCAGTTATACCTCATCACAGACTATCATGAAAATGGCTCCCTTTATGATTATCTGAAGTCCACCACCCTAGATGCAAAATCCATGCTGAAGTTAGCCTACTCCTCCGTCAGCGGCCTGTGCCACTTACACACCGAAATCTTTAGTACTCAAGGCAAACCAGCAATTGCCCATCGAGATCTGAAAAGTAAGAACATCCTGGTGAAGAAAAATGGGACTTGCTGTATAGCGGACCTGGGCTTGGCTGTTAAATTTATTAGGTTAGTATCAAAGTGAACAAATATACATTTTAGGATTCTTTCCTATTACTTTTTGAGATTTCTACTTTATGTAGCTCTGTGATCCTCAGACGGTTAAAGGGTTGAAGAACATCATATACTTAAACCATTCTTTTTCCTTTGGAGGAAAAATACTAACAAAGGTTTTCTTGGTAACACAATGTTTTGCGTTAGTCTTATTTCTGGTCTCATCAGAAACTGCTCTGTTTGCAGTGGTTATGCAGCTGCATAGAAAAGAGGTACTTAAAGTCTGAGAGACTGTAGTCAGAATTCTGTATAGCATTTGTAATATGGAAAAGTTTCAGGGAAGAGCCATCAGCTACAGGCTGTCTTTTATTTGGGTATGGTACAGTAAAGATTACTTGCATATGTGTTTTATGAGAAGTATTATAAATTAATGAACAAAGCAGGCGATATTCAACACTGTTACACTATAGCTTACACAGTGAATATAGCATTTGGACACGTATACCAGAATATATTGACTATGGTGTGAAGACACTGAAAGCTTCTTGGTACTTTGCCCCTGGACAGTGAGGAAGGCTTCAACCCCAGGAACTAGAATTCTATTTTGCTCTCTTTCCTTTTAGACAGAGTAGCTCCTTGTATCTAGGGTATGCATCTAACCATGAGACCCAACACAAAATTGTAACTATACTTAAAACATTGTCAATGTTTTACAGTTTGTTTTCCTCACTCAGTGCTATAGTGTGAACTTTTTTGAAGACATATAAGTCAAGACATATAGGTTAGACAAGCCTAATGGCCGTGATTTAATGAAAGGAAAGGCCTCCTTTCCTTTGTTCTGAAAACAAAGTAGGATTCTTTTCTGAAGAAAAATCACTATGTAACCACCTTTAGAATGATTGCTCCAGAGTAGCAGTTCAGATGTTGAGGTTTTGCTTTGCTTATTTGGAAGGGACTGTTTGCATGGACTTCACTTATTATCTATGATCCTCAAGTCAAAAACTCTGATGCTCAAAAGGTGTTGGATTTTTAGATGATAATGTTCACCTTGTTGCAAAGCATGGGAAATCAGAGGGCAGAGTAGTTGTAAATTATAAAAAGGTTTTCATTGTAAGTAGAATTTCCTTACAATTTTCTGTTATACTTGTAGTTTATACATCCTTACAAAGCAGTTGGTATTGCATAAGTGGAGGTGTGGGGGTAACTGTGGGCATGGGAAGAAGAGAGGGGCAGGGAGGGCCTGATGGTCATCAGCCTTCCATCCTCCTGCTGTGTCATGCAGTCTCTGCTCCAAGGCCTCTAGCCAAGTAAATACAGTTATGCTGAGTATTACTCCCAGGACTGAGTTCAAATAAAACTGTTAACTGTTCTGAAAAATAACTTGGTCCAGGCACACCCTTCAGTTTATTTCTGGTCTGACCTGTGGATGTTTTCCAAAGATAATTTAGCACGTGGAGAAGGGCACAAGGGAAAGTGGATGGGATAAATTCAAGAAAGGACTGTGACTTGGGATTTTCAGCTGAAAATAAAATCTGACTTGTAATTTAATAACAGACCACTGGCAAACAAAGGTCTTTATCATTTAGTGGTGGTAAATAAAGTTCTTGGTTTTCGAAAAGAAAGCAAAGGGTGTGAACTGTGTTGTAAATTGAAATAAAAAATATGAACCTCCTACCCAAAAAGATAATACCGCTCCTCTTCAGAATTCATTTGTGTGAATGTACCCTTTTCAAGTCTCCACTATAACATACATACATACATACATACATACATACATACATACATACGTACGTAGTTCCTCTGGACTATTACCAGCCTCTCCTCCTCTCTCCTGTTGACTTTCTCCAGAGCATTTTGAGGGGAAGTCTTCTTCCTCATCCTAGTAATTTATAAAGTCCTGCTGTGAATCTTCTGCCTAACCCTCCTCAGGCTTCCTCTATTGAGAAACCATTACTCTATGACTCCGTTGCCACCAGTGCCCAATGTGCTTTCCCAAAGTGTTTCACAGTGTTTATCTGTGCTCTGGGTTCTCTCTTCTCCCTCTGTTCATCTTTTCAATATTTCCCCCTTTGAGAGTTCCTGCTGGGTTTGCCTTTTCCCTCGAGTTCCAAGTTTGGCTGGACCATTCTACAACTCGGAGGACCTAACATCTTGCTGTGTTGCCCAAGTTTTGGAATGAATTCTAACTTCATGGTACACTTGTACCTGAACATGTTGGCCCCCTGTGCCATTTTTTCTAGATTGGGTAAAGCATCGTGTAGTTACTTCCTGTTTTCTAGTCTTCTTCATGTGCAAGATTGACTTTATTAAAGCATAACTTTGGACATCATCATAATTTCATTGTTTCCCATGGCCTTGGGTAAAAATGTAGTTCGGTCCCTTGCTGTGGTCCCTCTTTCTTTTCTGACTGTGGGGTCCCTTGCTGTAGTCACTCTTTCTTTTCTGACCATGGGCTGTTCTTCAGATGTTTCTTCACCCCAGTGCTTACTTTTTACTCCATTTATTCTGAGCACATTGTACAAGTGGTGTTAGCATGCTTTTCTTCTTACCTGTATTTTCACGTTCCCTTCTCTGTTTAACCACTCCTGATCTCCACAGCTCCTTTCTCACATCTGCTCTTGCTACATATTCACGAGTGCCCCTCTACATGCTGCAGGGCATTTCTCACACTACTACAGTGATCGCTGACCAATCTACTCTGTCTCTCAGGGGAAGGCAAAACCCTTGGTGGTATTGAGCAGGTATTTTTCATATTTGCATCCCCAGTGTGTGCTGTTGCTAAGGTGTTGTTTATATTTTTACATAGTGGATGAATGAATGGTTTCATGTGGACTGATGAGGAGGAAAAAGGCACCTCGTTCTGCAGCAGAGGACCTGCACATTTTGGACTAAATTTATCTTTGTAACTTTATATTGTGTGAGCACTCCAAGTTGTATGTTTTCATTGGCAATTCAGAGCCACTCATGTTTTCTCTTTATATGTTCTGTGCTCACTTCTGCCTTGCTTTCGATTCCAGAGTCCCTCCCTGGGAACTATTCCATGCACCTTTATTCCACCTCACAAGTGCTCCTAAGTGAGTGTATTTATCTATGTCTAGGAATAAAGACACTGTCTTCTGTGTCCTGTAATGATTTTTGAGCCAGAGTCTGCCTAGAATTATCCTTGTTTTGGAAACACCTCACCTGTTCTACTAGTCGTTGGTATCTTGAGAGCAGAAACCATACCAAATTTAGCAGTACGTTTCCTTTTTGATAGGACAGAGAGAGTTATACATTACAAAATTTTTCTACTGTTTTAAATCAGCAAATGTAGGGAAAGCAAAATAATGGAGACTACACCTTTTTATGGATCTTAAAGCAAAGAAGGTTTATATTTCTGAAATTTAGTTCTCTTTAAGAGGGAATCAGTTAAATGGCCTTGACTCTAGGAAGAGGAAGGGACTCAAGGGATAATTTGAGATGTCTTTGGCATAATAAAAATAGAATATATATTACAATATATATATTTTTTTTTTTTTTTTTTTTTTTTTTTGTCTTTTCGAGACAGGGTCTCCCTGTAGTCCCAGCTGTCCTGGAACTCACTCTGTAGACCAGGCTGGCCTTGAAGGCGTATATTGTTTAATTCATCATTGGAGGAGAGAGATAAGAATGCTGGGTCAGATGCTGGCTGCACAGGCTTGCTTCCTCTTCTGGATATAGTTAACTCCTTGTGGGGTGTGTGTGTGTGTGTGTGTGTGTGTGTGTGTGTGTGTGTGTGTGTGTGCAGCTGTCTCGAGTATTTTATTTCAGATGGAGTCATAGCTAACCCAAGTGCATTTGTGAGCTTCCTGTGAGAACTTAATCTTACCAGTGTCTGGATGGCAATAAGTAGTCTCTTAGGCTTTTAGGTCATTTCTGGAAGATTCCCAGGGAACTTGAGAGTCATGGAGAGAGAGTGGCCTATGCCTGAGAGAAGTTCTGCTCAAATGACATTTTTGCTCTGTGTTACTTTCTTGTTCCTGATACATTTCTTGTTCAACTAAGATTTAATTCAGGTGATGCCCTGGTAGACATCGCCATTACACTGATCACCTTGGGAAGGAAAGCAATGACACATGAAGCACCTTGAAGGAACTGTCACAGCTTTCATGATTCACTCTGGAGAATCAAGCAACCCCTTGGGCACTTCCCTATCAGAATGAAATAATTTTTTATAGGAGAAATAAATCCTGGATCAGGGCATCTCAGGTGGTAAATCTGTAAACAGAAAACCAGTAAAAAGACTGGGCTTTGGCGTTCCCATTGATGGCTACCATTGTCTGTGTGAAAGAGAGGAGTGGCCCCACTAACAGGTACTGGATTTCCTGAGTCCTGATGTCATTTTCTGTACTGCTTTTAGTTTTTATGCTTCCTATCATTTCTTTAAAAGCTGCAACGAAGTCACAGAACTGAGCTCATTTGCGTTTGAGTCCGTGTTTTTGCAAGCATTTCCATGTTTCATGAAGGAGGTTTTAGTTCCAAAGCTCTAAGATATTAATGAGATTTTTAGGAATTTTATTGTAGAACATTGTATTAGATACTTTCCCTTGTTCCTGCAACCCATTATCATACAAAAGCAGCTTGAGGAAGGAAGGCTTTAGTTTGGCTCACAGTTTACAGGTACAGTCTTTCATGATTGAAAAGTCCTGGCAGCAGGAACAGTAGGCAGATGGTCATATTACATTTACAGTTTGCAAAGGACACGAAGGCTGATGCTGTTTGCTTTCTTTTTATGTTGTCCAGGACCTCATCACCACCAACTGGGGACAAAATGTCCAAATACTTGGAGCCTGTGGGGGACATTTTCATTGAAATAACTACATACAACTTCCTGAACCCTAAGACCCATGATGACATAAAATGCAAAATGCACTTAGTCCAATTTCAAAAGTCCTATAGTCTTTACCAGTCTTAATACTATTCAAAAGTCTAGAGTCCAAAATCTCTTCTGAGACTGAAAGAAATCTCTTAACTTGTAAGCCCCTGGAAAATCAAATGCAAATCACATACTGTTTCTAACATGAAACAGAACCGAATGTACATTCAGAACTAAAAGGGAAAAATGGGGGCATAGTGAAGAAATACTGGACCAAACCAAGACCAAAACCCAGAAGGGAAAACACCAAATCCAGTATCTCTATGTCCAACATCTGAGACTTTACTTCTAAAAGGGCTTAGATGGCTCAGTTCCTTCAGCTGTGCTTCATGCACAATACACCTCTCACTTGGGCTGGTACCACTCACTGTATGCAGCTTTCCTTGGCAGATGTCTCACAGCTCTGGAATCTTGAGCCTTTGGTGATCGACACTGCCAACGAGGCTTCATCTTCACACCTTTATACTGTGACCGGTCAGGGCCTTCTTTTTGCAGGGGCACCCCTGCTGCAAACTGTCTGGCCTCTGAAACCACAGAGGAAGAGCTAATGACCCCTTAACTTTTGCATCTTCCATGCCTCTAAAAGTAACATGTGAACAACCCTGCTAAATTCTGGGATGGACTCTAGTCTACCTAACTCACATTCACAGTTTTCCTGTGCTGTGGTTTTTAGGAGTAGAAAACCCCTCCAGCATTTCCTTTTACAAGTGGGAGGCTTAGTTCTCTGAAGGTACTCTTTCCTTTGTTTTAAGTGAAAATCTCTAGTCCTCTCCTTAAACACTTAAAATCTAATCAAAGAGAGGCTCTCCTTAAGCACATGCCTTGTTTCAACATTAACCTTTCTAGTGCTCTTTTTCAATCCAACTGTACATTTTGTATTTCTTTCTCCCCCACTTGCTCTTTTTCACTGTAGCTCTGTGTAAGTTTTACCAATAATAGCCACATCACCATGTCTACATTAGGCTGTCTTGAAATTTCCTCTGCCAAAGAAATTCATCCATTGCTTTTCAACCTAGCTTCAGGCAAGGTCTTACATTATGGTTATGGGCAGACTAAAGCCAGTTTCTTTGCTAAAATATCCCAGTTGCTATTTAAGTCTTTATTTCCCTCTGGGACTGCTTTGCTGTCAATGACACTTTCTTCCAGGCACCTACTAGAATGACCTGCTAAACTCTGCTTATAGCATTCAACTGCTTTTCTGATCCAAACTTCCAAAGGCTTCCATTCCTCTAAAATCCTACATGTTCAGGTTTTTCATCAGACCCCACTCCTGGTACTGACTTCTGTATTAGTTTTCTGTCAGTGTGAAAAAAAAAAAACATGACCAGAGGAATGTATAAAAGGAAAAGTTTATTTGCATTTATGGTTCTAGTATTCCTGATTATGAGGTGGGCATGGTGGAAAGAGGTGGCCAGAGCAGGAAGTGGAGCAATCACATCTTCAAACAGGCACAGAAAGCAGAGTGACTAGAAACCTGGCAAGGCTTACGAACTTTCTATGCCTACTTCCAGTGACGTGTTTCCCCTGGCATTGCCTCATCTTCTAAGATATCCCAAAACAGCAACTGAGAACAAAATGTACAAATACTTGGAGTGCATGGGGGACATTTTCATTTAAACCTCCACCCTCCCCCTGCCTTCTTTCCTCCTTTCCCTCTGCCTTAGGCAGCAGTAACCTCCAGCAGGGGTCCCACCCTCAGGTACAGGCCAGCAGGTGGAGCCTCCTCGCTGGAGCTTATCCATGCATTCCTGTTTGCCTCTCATTGCTACAGTGGTCTCTGCTCCTGCTCTTAGGAAACAAGTGTTCAGTGTTTGGTGCCCTAGGGAATGTGCACTGTGCTGAGACACATAGTTTTGTTACTAACTCTTCTTGCCAGAATTCCTGGTATGGACTTGTAATTGGGAAGCTTAATTAAGAAAAGAACTCCTGAAGCTGGGCGTGGTGGCACATGCCTTTAATCCTAGCACTCTGGAGGCAGAGGCAGGCAGATCTTTGTGAGTTCAAGACCAGCCTGGTCTACAGAATGAGTTCCAGGATAGCTGTGGCTACAGGGAGACCCTGTCTCGAAAAGACAAAAACAAAAAAAACAAAAAAAAACAACTATTGAATGTATAATTAAGCAAACTGAGATATATATTTATATTTACCCTTATTTTCTATCACCAAACTAAAAATTGTTTGCCTGCCTGTAAAGGGGGCATTGAACGCATAAGACACTGCAGGTGTGCCTGTTTCACTTTCCTGCCTTCTCAGGGTCCTAGTGAGATAGCCTGTTGCCAGCCTTTCTGTAGCTCTGACCACTGCACCTGCTACTGCAGTGCATTTCCGCCTCAGCAGCCTGTGTTGCCCTGCAGAAGACTTGTGGAATGACCACCCTGACACAGGCAGAGAAAGAGAGAATGAGGCCAATTAAGATTTTGCTCTTGATTTTGCTTTCGTTCCACATGTGGCAACATTTTGAGCAGTTGGGAAAATAGATCTTGCCATAGGGTGCACAAGTCCGAGTCCTACCATCCTGTAGGACATCCATAGGGCAGCCTGGAACCTTCAGAAGAGGACACATTTACTTAGCTACTTTTGAATCTTCTTTATTTACTGTACACATGGAGTTGTAAATGTCTCCTTCTTTGCCTCCATCCCTACTGGTAGTGGTAGCTCTGAGAACTTCCACTTATTCCACAGCCTTCCTGAGCTGGAAGAATCATTTGGTCTGTTGTATACTTAAGAAGCCCTTTGTCATTTTGTCATCAGTGTGTATCTATGACCATTTTTGATTATCATAGCATTGCTATACAATGACTGGTCAGAAATACAAACTTGGTTCCCATGTCTCTACTAAAGCCAGCTGTGTAGCTTAAAGTTCAAATAAAATGAGTCTTTAACCTTCCCCGTCCTACTCAGAGCAGGAAGCAATCTGGCATGGTTTGGAGATGGCAGAATTCTGAGGACACAGTTTTCCTCTGGCATATTCACCTTACATTTCTCACATACCTTGTCCACATAATGTATGTGCTAGTGACTTTCTCCAGAAATACATCAGCTAGTTCACAGTTAAATGCCTCTCTCTTGGGGATTATATCGGAAGGTATATAAAACTAGTAGAATTCAGGCCACCGGGATACTGTGTCTAGTTGTTTTCTTTCTTTCTTTTTCTTTCTTTCTTTCTTTCTTTCTTTCTTTCTTTCTTTCTTTCTTTTTTTTTTTCTTTTTTTTTTTTTTTTTTTTTTTTTTTGGTATTTTTTGAGACAGGGTTTCCCCTTAGTCCCAGGCCTGGAACTCACTCTGTAGAACAGGCTGGCCTTGAACTCACAGAGATCCACCTGCCTCTGCCTCCCAAGTGCTGGGATTAAAGGTGTGTACCACCAGGCCTGGCTGTTTTCTTTCTTGAAATTTTATAATGACCCTGGATCCAAAGAGATAATAGTTTTTCTCATCGGCTGACTCCTTTACATCTAACCTCTCATGGTACTATTTTTATTCTGGATTTTGGAAAATTGTAGATTTTATTATTTCTCCTCTTCCTTCCCCACTATCCCTAGGGTTATAAAGAAGTATCTATTGTAGTGTAAACCTCAAAGACTGCTTTTTTTCCTAGAGAGGAATTTTCCTGATAGCATATATTGTCTTCAAATTAATTTTTCCCTAATTCTACTTGAGTTTATTACTCCTTGGTACTCAAATTAACAAAAATAAAAGACTGGTCTAAGAAATATTAATTATCAAAGTAAAATTGAGTAAAATGATCTATTCCTGTAATTCTCAAAAGCCTCCCCAGCTACCAGCCTTTAGGTATGAGTTTCCCATTCTTTTTGTGGGAGAAGTGAACAGAATATCCCACCCCTTTCCATAGGAGAAGTGAAGATACTTTCCCATCCTTCTGCATGGGAGAGCTGAAGAGAATCTCCCCCGCCCCCTTTCCATGAAAGATGAAGAGCTCCATCCACTCTTCTCTATAGGCAAGACGGAGAGCTCACACTCCTCCACATTGAATGCAGCCCCCACATTTCTTACAGAATAATTTCAGTTACCCTTAGCAAAAATTCAATTTTTGGCTAATTTCATCCAAGTTATAAGTCACTTTAGAACTTCATGGTCTTATGCATATAACCTATCTTTTTATCCTTAAAATATATATATTTTCTAGTTCTGGACCTTGTCGAGTTATTTTTACTTATGATATATTTTATATCATATGCTTATTTTATTATACAAACATATATAAAACATTTTAAAGCCATCCCTGTAATAACTGAATATTAACAAATGTTTAAATCTTGGCATGTTTTTCTGTCTTTGTTTTCTAAAGAAATAAATCCCAAAGATAACCCAATCCCTTTCTGTTCTAGTTTACTCTCTGTTGCTGTGATAAAACAGTGAACAAATGTAACTTGGGGAGGAAAGGGTGTATTTGGCCTACATACCGGGTAACAGTCTATCGTTGAGGGAATTTGGGGCAGGAACTGAAGTCGAAACCCTAGGAAAACATGTTGCTTAGTGGCTGGCTGTCTCTGGCTCATATTCAGCTAGTTTTCTTATAGATCCCAAGTTCACCTACTTAAGTTTATGACTCTTTAGTACTCACATTAGATAATGCTTCCCACTGTGGGCTGGGTCTTACTACTTCAATTAACAATGAAGAAACCCTCCCATGGAGATGTCCATATTCCAATCAGATCTGCACGATTCCTCAACTGAGACTCCTGCTTCCCAGATGACTTGGGTTTGTGTCAAATTGACAATAAAAATTAAATTGTATACTTTCCTATTTTATTTGCTTTTATGTCCCATATAAGTAACCTGTATCTTGTTTCTATTTCCTGTGTACCATTTTATAATTGAATAAATTAGATGTGTAACTACTACTCTACTATGTGTGACAGCAGCTGACTCCACTTTCGTTGTTTTTCTTTATCCTGGATATGCCAGTGTTTAATCTCTATTTTTTGTTGCCCTGAAGATTAATAGAAGCTCAGTTTTCTCTGGCTTGGCTTGAGAACGCCTGAGTCCCCAGTAGAAGTTACTTATAATTGGCACTTGTTGTTTAAATGTAATACTAAAGGCATTAACTGTTAGGTTAATAGTTATCTTTTGCAAAATTAGTTTGCCCCCCCCCCAAATTCTATTTATCTATTTATCGATATCTTATTTTGAGGTCTTTATGTAACATTGTTTTATATTTATCTTTAAATTATCTAAATCAAAAGTGACTATTAGCAGGCCTTTTCTATCTTCCAAGTTCATGTTTTATCTTCTTGCACCAAGTGCAAGGTGTGTCAAGTGAAGATGGATTGGGGCTTTCTGACTTAGGGTCATACAAATAATTATGATAGATATTTAAGGCTCATGGGAGTTTAAAACTCTTTAAATTGTTCAATATTCACTCAAATACTTCTGGGGAAGATGTTTTTCTGCCTCTCATAGGGAGGGTGTTATTCCAATACTATTAAGGAACCCACCCTGTCTCAAAAAGACCAAAAAAACGGAACCCACAAAGGCGGCCAAGGAATGAGGGAAGTGATTCCCCCCATAAGCTGTAGAAGGAACTGCGGTCTTCACATTTTCTGGACCTTCAGGATCCTTGATCATTTGTTTATGCAGTAGCTGGAGGAAGAGTTTAGAAATGACTTGCATACAGCTTCGCCACCACAGGGATTACAAGTGTCATTTGGTAACAGTTGCCTCTCCGTTCCCACCAGATGTCTCCTTATGCGTACCCTGACCTCTCAGATACAAGTAAACAAAAGCACTAAGAGTGAAAACAGAGTTCAGTTGTGGCTGTCTTCACACAGCTGGGGTCAGTGTATCTGCCTCCCGCTCGTCTGGTATACTCTTGGGGGCCTTAGCTAAGATGATTCTTGTTTTCCTTTCTTGGTATATATATTCTTGAATATAATTTGGGTCTTTATTCTCTTTCCATTTGGAAACCCTATATTTTATTTCTGTCTAGAATCTAGAATTTATTCCCTGGGACCATCACTATCTTTATTAATATGTCCCCCAAGTCTATTTATTTATTGTAACAGAAACAGGCAGCACATTAATGGAATACTCACATAAGGTGTGTACTCACATAAGATGTGTCAGGAGGTACAGTGGCAGAGGGTGCAAAATTGTAACTTGTGGTAGTGCTTTCCAATCTGACAATTTTTGTGGCTTACCTTTAAGCTTATTACCCATATACTTTCCTCCCTGACCAGCTATTGGTTAGAGGTGTAAGCATGGCTGATTTGTGTATATACCAGCTATAAGAACAGAGCTATTAAAATAGAAAGTGAAGAGAGGTATTTTCTGGATATTCATGAAATAGTAAATTTATTTTTATTATTTTGAGACAGGATTTTATGTAGGCTGGACTTGCCTCAAATTCATTATACACCAGAGGGTGACCTTGAATTTGGATCTTCCTGCCTCCATATCTCAAGTATCTGGATTATATGTGTGAACCACCACATCCAGGTTTTATTAGATATTTAGAGTTTACAATGATTCCATTTTATACATTGTGGCTTCTTCATTCTTTATTCTGATTTAGTCTCATTTGTACTGGGTGTTTAACCTGTGAATATTTATATAACTTTTTTCCTTGGAAGCTTTTTCTTTCCCACTACACTGACACACTATTCAGAAAGTCACAGCTGGCCCATTTGTTGGGCCTCTCAAGTATTAATAGTGCTTTGCTTTACTTCTTCCTTAGTGATACAAACGAAGTTGACATCCCACCCAACACTCGAGTTGGCACCAAGCGCTATATGCCTCCTGAAGTGCTGGATGAGAGCTTGAATAGGAATCACTTCCAGTCTTACATCATGGCTGACATGTACAGCTTTGGGCTCATCCTCTGGGAGATTGCAAGGAGATGTGTTTCAGGAGGTAAGAAAAAGGCAACTTTACAAAGCTACTCATGGGAAAGGTTTGCAAATCTTTTCTGATCAGAAATCCAAGTTAGCATATTATCAACAGATGAGGTTTTCCTTCCTTTCCCTTTCTATTTCCATTGATATACTCTTGATCCTTCAGGAAATATTTGCCATATTAGGAGCATCTTTGACTGGCTGCTTCCTCCTCTTTGACCAGCGAACACACTTCCAGAGCCACTGCCAGCTTCCCCTGGCTTCTCAGACCTCACCCTCTTTGCCTGTCTCTCTTGGGCCCAGTGCTCAGTGGGGAAAATGCCCTTCCTGCCGCATCCCAGCTTCTCCTCACTGACCCGCTGGGCCCCATTCCCAGCCACACTGCCCATGCTCTGTACTTCTTCTGCCGAGCTAACCCTAGAGGAATGAATGAGAGTAAGACACCCTTTCCTGAACTTCTTTGCTTTCTGTTAAACTTCCTCAAATAACAATTTTGAAACATCAGTTTTATTAAAAGGAAATTAAAGCATCAAGATATGGTCATGTTCATAAGAAATTGTCCTCAATAATAAGGAGTCCCTAATAAGACCAGTTATAGTAATTGGGAAGACATGTTTAAGTGTTTGAAAATATTGCTTATGTTGTTGTGATCACTGTGAGATAATGTCTTCTCCGAGGCTCCACCATCTTTTAGGTAAGGAACTGAATCTTAGCCTCTTGTAGATCAAGAACAGAACCTACTCTATGTATTACATATATATGGTCATGCTAATTAAAAGTAGTTTGATGCAGCTGCTGTTCTTCCTATTTAAAACAGTTTTCACAGTTCAAAACTGTGAACTCATGGCCTTGAACTACATTGTATTCACATCTAGCCAGGGGAATGGTTCTCATGCTCTGCTACTGGTTATTGTGACACTTGACAAGTTACTAAACTTTTCTGTTTCAGAGTTCTCTTAAGAAGTAGGCAAATGAGGGCTGGACAGATAGCTCAGTGGTTAAGAGAACTAACTTCTCTTGTAGAGGACCTGGGTTTGAATCCCAGCACCCACTTGGCAGCTGCTAACCAGTTATAACTCCATTTCCAGGGGGATTCAATGCCCTCTTCTGTCCTCTTTGGGCATAGCATGCACGTGGTATACTTACATACATGTAGGCATAGCACTCATACACATAAAATAAAAATAAAGCAAAAAATGTTTAAAAATTAGGCAAATGATTGGTTCTGCCTCATACAGTTATAAAGTTTCAGTGAATATAATAAAATTAAACTGCTTGGCATATAAACATGGCTTAGTAAATTTAACAATACATATTTAATAATTTAATTTTGCCGGGCAAATCAATAGCATATGTAGATTGAAAGTATAAAAAAGAAGCAGTCTGCAAACATTCCTGATCATAGTTGTAGAATCATTATCTTTAGCAATGTCTTGTAATCACCTTGGGTGTTCTCAGCTTATTCTAAGAACAGGAATATGCTCCCTTTAAAGGGAGAGAATTCTTTTGGCCAAGGGAAAGTTAATGTAGGATGGCTCCTTTAAAACAAAACAAAACAAAACAAAACAAAACAAAACAAAACAAAAAACCCAGAGGCTGGAGAGATGACTCAGTGGTTAAGAACACTACCAGCTAGTGCTCTTGCAGAGGACCCAGGTTTGAGTCCCAGCACTCACATGGTAGCTAACAACCATCCATAGTGCTATAACTCCAGTTCCAAGGGAACTGACCCCTCTTCTGAAGTCTGTGGGCATGGGAACTGACCCCTCTTCAGATGTCTGTGGGCATGGGAACTGACCCCTCTTCTGAAGTCTGTGGGCGTGGCAGAACTCTGGTGCACTTACAGATATGGAGACAATACACTTGTGCACATGAAATTAAAAATAACCAATAAATAAATATCGATTTTTAAATTTTATATATATGAGTGTATTTCCTACATGCACCAGTGTCATGCAATGCCTGCAGAGGTCAGAAGAAGGAGTTAGATACCCTGGAACTGGAGTTATGGAGTTATGGATGGTTGTTAGCTCCCATGTGAATGCTGGGAATCTAACCTGGGTCCTCTGCAAGAGCAGTCAGTGCCCTTAACCACTGAGCCATTCTCTCCAGAGCCCCAGTAAAATATTTTTAAAAGCAACAAAAAATGAAAACTTCCATCTGAAGTGTGAAGAAGAAAAGAAACAACCACAATACACATTGACTAATTGCTGCATCTTGAGTTCCTGTGGTGTGGAGAGAAGAGGCATATCCCTGAACACATTGCTCACAATTAAATACACTTGGAAACATTGAAAGTAGAGCTGAGTACAGCATTACTTTTCTGATTTTTTCTAAATTAGTTTTCTTGAATTTCTAAAACAGACATGTTTACCAACTGAAAACCTACATTTGAAAACATTTGGACCAAATACAGGAGAAGTGACCCTCAGTTTAGAAACAAGCTAGTTCTATGTATGCAGTATATCTTAATTGCTTTGGAGGGGTATCCCTGTCTGGGGTGGGATTGATATTCAGAGAATAGCATTCCCTCTCTGCCCCAGGCCACTTACATAGCCTTAGGTATGTCGCTTAACCTGTGAACCAAGTTTCCTCTGTGGATAGTAATGCTGTCTCATGCAAGCCTTTGTGAGAATTTAGTAAAATTAATTTTACAGAAATTCATAATTGGCAGGCTCTCAACCAATACATTTCTTTTCTTTTTCCTCAGAGTTAGAACTCAAATGTCTCATCTCTTAACTTTCCTTTATGAAGGTATTGGAGGTTTTCTGACTGAATCTTTCTGGTCCTAGTGATAGAGGCACACCAGATGCAGGCCTTTCAAATTGAAAGGAAGCAAGAGATCCCAGAGTATTTGATTGTGCTTGGAAACATGAGATTAAATGACATATTACTTAGCATTTGTTTTGAAAATCAATTGCATATGGAAAAAAAAGAGTGAGGCCCATAGTTCAAATCTAGAATTAGTTTAAGTTGTAATTTATAATGGTGGTCCTGCCTGTGTCTGATACAGTTTGTGTCCTTAGCTCGCCATCCATCTAGTATCCATCCTCAAGCTATTTCCAGGATCATTGTCAGGAGAGCTAGAGAGAAAGCACTAAACTGAAGTGAGGTCTCCTGTGTGTTCGGCTCTGTGTTCTATTATATTTCGTACTGATACTGTCATGGAACACAGTGAAAGAAAAAAACAGCATGGATGGTACATATGATCATGCTGTGCAGTCACAGCAGGCAGCCATGAGTGGTGAACAGATGATGAGTTGGAACTGCCTGAGAAGAGTTTTACCTTCAAGTCTCTTATGATTATATATGGATTTGAGTTTACAAATAAGAACATAGTACAGATCCCAGATTTTGCCTTACTAAATCCCCCAGCAAAATTTGCTTTTGCTGGCCATTATTTGACAGGATCTCACTTTGTAACCCAAACTGACCTGACACTTTCCATATAATCTAGGCTGGCTTTGAACTCAAACCTATACCTTCCTACCTCAGTTTCCCTACTGTGTGTGCCATGACACCTTGATAAATACCTAATGAATTTAATTCTGCCCCATAAAACCTGCTGACTTGATGGTTTCATCTCTTCCAGTGGCCAGAGGTAGCATTTCTACAAAAGCTGGGGCAGGTAGCCCAGAATTTGGAAAGTTTGTTCTGAGAAACAGTCTACCATCTGAGGACAGGGATTACTTAAAATTACTGTGAAGAGCTTGTCAAATAAAGTTAAAAATAAGATACAAGTAGCCTACCTTCTTAAAGTGTAGGGAGAGGAGAGGAGAATTAACTGTTGGGAAGGAAAAAAATGAAATGGAGCTTGTACAAAAATTTTTTAAAAAGAAAACCAAATAATCTCAAACCTAAAATGAATCATGGTTAGTATTTTGGGAGATGGAATTTTTCAAATATTTAATGTGCAAAACAAATCTTATGATTTAGCATAAAAATGGGAATCTGACATTTGTTACATAGGATGCACTTCCAAACTTAAGATATTCTTGATCTCATGCGTCAGTAATAGAAGCGGTTACACATTATATGGCATTGATTCGGGATATGTCTTCCAAATTGGCATTAAGATTTAATATGGATTTTTAAAGTAAAATTAGTCTTTGTAAAATTAGAAATAAATTTGAGGTGCTTGTTTAACTTAGCTTTTGGAAATTAAGAAAAAAAAAAGACTTGAGGACTTATGATGTTTTCTGGGTGCCATTTGGGTACATGTTTTTCACGAGTTGTCTTTTGTTAATGTGAGCTTGTATTTAATATTGATAGTGGGATTTTTTATTAGGAAAAGTTGTATAAGACATATTTTTATCACTTCACAGAGAATAATCAGAATGTAAACATATGTTTTAGGTATAGTGGAAGAATACCAACTTCCTTATCATGACCTGGTACCTAGTGACCCCTCTTATGAAGACATGAGAGAAATCGTGTGCATCAAAAAATTACGACCTTCATTCCCCAACCGATGGAGTAGCGATGAGGTAAGACCAGGCGTGAGGTGGCCACGAAGCTGTGGTTGATCTCTCCTTGCATTTCTGTGGCCCAAATTCCAAATGTTCATTACTAAGCTTTGTTTTGATGTTGGTGGTAATGATCTCACTGTAGTGTGTGTTAGTGCTATATGTAGTGTGTCAGATCTATTTCCTTCTTTCTGATTTATTTTGGCAACTGTAAAACATGTTGACTGGACAACATTGAGCCCATACAACAGATAGCATTATTTCATGTTTACCAAGCCACTGCATTTGCATAAATGCTATTATTTCTCTCTCTCTCTCTCTCTTTTTCTCTCTCTCTCTCTCTCTCTCTCTCTCTCTCTCTCTCTCTCTCTCTCTCTCTCTCTCTCTCTCTCTCTCTCTCTCTGTGTGTGTGTGTGTGTATTAAAATAATGATGATTTTTTTCCATGACAAGTTTAGAGTCTTTGGTGCTAGACAGATGGCTGAACCAGTAAGAGGATGTACTGCTTGGCCGGGAGAGGACCTGAGTTCAGTTCACCCAAGTTAGACAGCTCACATCCACCTGGCCTCCATGAGCACTGTACTTACACACACACACACACACACACACACACACACACACACACACAAATGCAAATAAAATCTTTTAAAAAAAGAATGCTTAGGCATGATTCGAGCAAATCTGTTGATTATAAGTGTTGAGAGGTGAAACCCAATTACATGGAAAGGCTGCCGCCAGACCAGACAAAGTGAATGGAGCAGACCCTACCTTTCTCGACTCTGCCTTCTGTCCCACCGCCTCTCCATTCACATCCCTGCCTTTACTCACCACAGGTGAGTCTCTGACATAAAGGAAAACTCAAGATGAGTTTGAAGCACACTCAGCATGAGAGAAAAAAAGAGTCAAATGTGTATCAGATCCACTACAGACAGATGTGCAAAGCACTGCTTAGAAAGTAGTGAGTCCATGTAAAATCACTTCAAAATAACCTTTGGTTCATTGACGCTCTGTCTAGTTGCTGGATGCTAAGTAGTATACATTTTCTAATAAGCTCTGCAGAAAGCATTATGAAATGTTGGAGTTTCATTATTTTGAAGGTGGTTGTGAACCTTTCATTGAGGATTCCTAATGAAGTGAAATTGTGCTTTGCAACAAGAACAACAGGCAAACACAAGGAGAAAGTTTTAGCAATGTTAAGTAGTACAGTATTGTTTTGCTGTTGCAGCAGACTGATGCAATAGCCATGCTTGTTTGAATAGTAGAGAATTAGATAAAATGTTTAAACTTATTAGGTGGGAGTGTGGAATAGAATACAGACACTCGGGGTATTATATTCACTCAATGCTATCCTTAAAACTGCTTCTGCTGGGCGTGGTGGTGCATGCCTTTAATCCTAGCACTCCGGAGGCAGAGGCAGGCGGATCTTTGTGAGTTCAAGGCCAGCCTGGTCTACAGAGTGAGTTCCAGGATAGCTGGGGCTACAGGGAGACCCTGTCTCGAAAAGACAAAAAAACAAACAAGCTTCTATATCCATAAAGCCACTTGCTTTCTCTTGTCACCAAGGAATATACAAAAATTGGCATGAATCATAATCATGTCACATGTAAAAGAGTTTTAATGGGATTTCACATCTTTATTATTTTACCTTAAAAATACAATCAAACTTCCAAACACCGAACAAAAAGCCAAATATTGAGTGTCTTGTAGAGAACACATTTCTCAGACACGACTCCATTATTCCTTTCTCTTTCAGTGTCTCAGGCAGATGGGGAAGCTCATGACAGAGTGCTGGGCTCACAATCCTGCCTCCAGGCTGACGGCCCTGCGTGTTAAGAAAACACTTGCCAAAATGTCAGAGTCTCAGGACATTAAGCTCTGACTCAGGATATTGTTCTGCTTGTGGGCAGAGCAAAAGATGCTACAGAAGCCTCTGCAGTCCAAGCCTTGAACATCTTCTTATTGCCCAGTGGGTTCAGACCTCCCCTCTCAGGGAGCAAACTGGACCTGCAGAGAGGGTTCCAGAAGCACAGATGAATCTTGGCTTTCTGAGGAGGGAGAAACTGTTTGGGTAATTTGTTCAAGATATGATGCATGTTGCTTTCTAAGAAAGCCCTGTGTTTTGGGATCGCCATTTTTTTAAAGATGCTTTAATTTTGCCAAAATACAACAAATGTAGAAGTTTTAAGGTTTATACAACTATAGTTTAAATGATAACAGAAAAATTTCCCAGAACCTTAAGCTGGAAGCTAAAACATTTTCCATTGGTAAAATACTCTTGCACTCTACAGACCAAAATAGTCTGTGAACATAAATTAGAATTCTACTTGTAGGCTCTGCTCTCCTGTGCCAGCCTCCTCAGACAATTTGACCCTGCTCTGGGCATTGCCACAGAAGTGTGAACACACATGCATACAGGTTCCAGGCCTGCAATTCCTAATGGTGGCCCTCAAGCAGCTTCAGAAGCTATAGAACAAATGACTGTAATAGAAGTCTGTACTGGGGCTTCTGCAGAGCCACTCCTGTTCTGGTTGTGTTAGGCAGTTCTTTCAGGTAAAAATCCCTTTTTCTCATTAAACAAAAGCAAGCTTATTTCATGTGCAAAGATCTGACATGAGCTTGCTTCTGTTCTCTCAAATCAAAAGATCAATATTAAATAAAACTGCCAGAGTTCTGTTAAAGACAAGGTACTTTAAGATAGAAATAATTTGCTCTTGTGTTCTAAGAAAACATGTCAATAAGGTAGGGGCAGAGGTTGAAGGTATAGATGGCTTGTTTCTTATACACGTACAAGAGCCAGTCTCAGAAGCACAAGGAAAGGAGTGTGAACGTCTTATTTGTACAGATAAAGATGTTTTCTTTTTGTTGTTGTTTGTCTTTTTTTAACCTCTGAATTAAAGGATAAAGGGGACATATCTGTCAGATTAACTTCACTAAATTTCAATTCAAAATAAATATCAGTGGAAGAATAGAGGAAAGTTAATGAAAGCCACAGACATTATGGCTGCTATGATTTATTCTAGAATAGATACGGATCCAGTATGGACCTGTCAAGTGATTACTTTACACCTTAGGTACATGGGCTCATTTGTTCTCATGTTGATTTCATCATTTAACTTATTTTTCTTCTTTGTGGCACTTGATTAAAACATCTCCATTTATTCGTTTCTGTGAGGTTTTAACTTTTGACTATTTGAACACAATCACTATAGGGTCAATATTCTTTAGTGACAGGAATATTAATACAGTTTAAAATCATACATAGCCCTTTCAACTTTATTCATTTCATTTCCTTACTGTGGTTTTTCCTTTGCTGCTTAGAAATTATTTATTGGTTAGTAAGGAATATAGTACTTCTCCCTCGGCCTTCAAAACAGACATTCCTTCCAGAATACTCCAGAGGGCAGTGTTTTCTTACAGTTTCACCACTGGGTGACCGAAAGGTGGAGAATGTTGGAAACATTGACTGCTGCATGAAAAACGAGGAAAGATTTTACTCACTTCTGAACTAGATATGCAGCCGGAGTCTTGTTCGTCCAGAGGACATCCCGGCACCCTGAATGTGTATGAGCTGTAGTTAAGAGTTTGGGAACGTGGTAAGGAGAAACAGCTTTCTGTGATGAGTCACTTCCCGCTGCTTCAGACCCACATTTTGTTTTCCACTAAGAAAGGAGAATTTCCGAGTTTTTGAATTTGAAAAAAAAAAATAAAATCAACTGCTTCTCAATTGAATCGCCACCAGAATGCTGCTCTTAGTGAGACCAGATGGATAGTTACCTGAAGAGTCCTTTCTCTCTGTCCAAGCATATTATTTTGATAGTTCTGCCCAAACATTTTTCCTAAACTTAAGTGTGACAATCATTTGGGCCATGAGAAAAGTCTTAGAGCCTCCAGTCAGATCATCCACAAACACCTAACCTTTTGGCCACTTAAATCAGTGTATTTTGATGTTTTCTGAGTTTCTCTTACATTAAAATGAGGTTGGGCTTGCCTCTATGATAAAATTGTATTTTATTATTGGTAAGTTATTCAACATGGATAACTTCAAATCAGAATGTTTTGTGGTAAGTTGAAAGTAGACTAGATTTCTAGATTCCAGTAAATGATTGGGAGGAAGTTAAAATAGTGCCCATAGTTCTTTTGTGTTTTGTATTTGCTTGTTTGGGGGAAACTCAACAGCTTACTTTCCAGTTGTCAACCTTATTTTTCCACTCTGGAGATCTTGAAATTATTCTTGAGATATTTAAAAAAGACCCACTCAGTTATAACCATTTTCTCACAAGCCAAAAATTGATTTATGAACAGATTTATTTTCTAAATTACCAAAATCTTTTTGGTAAAACCAAGTTGTTCTTAACAACTACCTGCTCACTTCCCAATAATCCATGGTAAAATTTAAATTTCTCGCAGCTCCAAAATTAATTTTATTTTTGCTTTGGATTTCAGTTGATTGAGAATCTGTAATATTATCGATTTCTTACTTTGGGGACTATTTCAAAGACTAAGATTTTCTTCTAATTCCTCTCCTTTGAAGGAATCCTAAATTATTAATTGTTAAATAAACTTTGTATGTTTAGGTTTATGGCTTATGTATGCATGTATATATTATATAAATATAGTTGTATATGTAAATATCATGCTCATTCTGGAGTCTGGCACTACTCCATTATGTGGATTAGAGAGTAAAATATTATGGATGATAAAGTACTAAATGAAACATAATATTTATTTAT
Organism: Rhizomys pruinosus; assembly: GCA_009823505.1. NCBI lineage: Eukaryota > Metazoa > Chordata > Mammalia > Rodentia > Spalacidae > Rhizomys > Rhizomys pruinosus. The sequence goes on along the minus strand of VZQC01003122.1, from coordinate 1,744,056 downwards.
GGAAGTGTGTACATTGTTAAGTCACTAGTGAAGAGCAGTGAGCCCCGTGTCTGAGGAGATGGGCCTTTGACCTCCTGGAAAGCGTGCTCAGAAGTCCCTAGTGGACATTCCTTTTATTCCCCAAACAGAAAGCTTCTTCGAAAACATGCTGAGATTTTATTTACAGGGAATTTGTTGACACATTTCAATTGGTGTGTAGTGAAGGAGAGCAAGTACTTAATAACGACTGAATTTTGTGTTCCTAGGGTCATGCATATTCATTAGCAGTTTTATGTTGTTCATCTGCTCTGGCCCTTCTTTGTTTATAGATGGAAAGGCAGTGAGAGAAAGACAGTTGTTTAAACTTGAACATGTTTCGTACTTTTACCTCCTCGGAAACTCAGTCCCAGAAGCAATGGAAAGGAAAAGGTTACATCAAAAGCAATTTCATTTAACAATTCTTTTTATAAAGCAAAACAAATGAATGCCTTATTTTTTGAAGAAAAGTTGGTAATATATAGGGGTTTTATTTTTTGTTTGTTTCAAAAGAAGACTCATTTGTATTCTTTTGGGGACCCAGTGCCTTATTGAATTTGTATATACTGTAATTATTCAGGGCTAGGGATCAAACAATTGTATTTGTTGCAAATTGTGTATGGCTTTGTTTTAACATTCCCCTAAATAAAATGGTGTCATTCTCCCCATAGAGAAAACATGACTGTTATCTCATAGTTGTGGCTTTTCTTTGTCTCTGAAATGATCCTGGGACAGCAGGCAGGAAGCAGCAAGGATGGAAGTGCAGGTAAGTGTGTGCAGGGTGTGAGACGCGTCCCCGTGCTGCCTGTTTTCATGGTTGGGTGAGCCTGCTGGCTGGAGGGAGACTGTCAGTGGCTTGAGAGAAGTGAAGAAAGTTTAAAATTGTTCTGTGGAGAATCACAGCTTCGTAGGGAAACAGCCAGCTCGCTACGGGCAACGCTGAGAACAGGCTGAGGCAGTTGACATTAAATTTGGAACCCCTTCACCCTGAGCTGTGTGGGCCCCCAGACCCACTCCTGCCTTAGTGCTGTGAAACTGAATTCTTCAGAGCTAATTTTCCTTTCTCTTAGGGACGAGGAGATCAATGTTACTGTCTAGTCCGTGGAGTGGGGTGAGGTGGAATGGACGGTGAACTCAGCCTTTAGTAAGCGCTCAGCTACTCCTGTTAGCTTTTGTCACAGATTTGCTGTGCACCTTTTCTTTGTGGCTTGTGATTTTACTTTTTATCAGCACTCCCAAAGATAGGCCTAAAGATAGTAAGTTAGGGTTTGACAGTCAATAGGCATCAGTGTGCCAAGGAAAATAACTATCTTGGCAGGGCTGTGTGTCATAGGCAGGAGAGGAACAGGAACCACAGCAATAAACAGAAAGAAACTAGGTTACAAGACTGAGTCCTGACAGTGCTCAGGTAGTATGTTAGAGGTTATTGAAAGGGGGGTATGGTAGAAATTCAGATTTTGAAGAGGAAACAGCAAGATTAAGGAGGGGGTAGATTTAGTTAGTAGGGATGAGGAAAAGGACCCCAGAGGTCAGGGTTTGGGGTTTGTTCTTGTGGATTCTGCAATCCTCAAGATGGTGGTAGTTTTGAGAAGACCGTGAGATAAGATACTCCAAGGGTCCTGGGAGAGTGAGTAGGAAGTCAGTGAGGGAGTGATGGTCTGAAGTACAGGAAGTAAAAGCAGAGGTAAGGAAGAAGCCTCCAGAAAGTATGAGAAAGACCTTGTCTCCACTCTCGGCTGCTAGGCCCTTCTGATGTGTAGCAATGAGATTCTTGTTCTTGCTCAGAAAGCCCTCTGCCAAAGGAGAGGGAAGCATCCCATCTTCCACTGAGGGTGAGCCAGGAGGGTGGAGTGGAAAGCTTGATTTTAGAGGAGCTGTTGGAGACTGGACTGGGAGAGGCAAAGGGAAGCCTAGGATTGTTTGGGTGTGGGGAGTTCAGGAAGATTTGCATCATAGTAACCAGGGACTAAAAGGCTTGACATTTACCATGTTAGCCCATTGCACTATGCCAAGAGAATGCACCCTAGTATTATGGGTTCAGATTGACTTAGCTCTAACTCCTTCATTTTTACTTTGCCAGTTCTGCAAATGTGCATACTCCCTGAACCCCCATCTTCTCACCTGTATCTTGGACTAAATGTTCCACTCCTTATTTGATGCACAAACTTCCCATTGAGTCTGTACAGGGTTTTTTATCCCTTGAATAACTATCTGAGTTTATTACCATTGTATAGACCCTGGAGAGGGTAGATAGTTCTCTCTACTGGTGTCTATCTTCTTTGGCTAGTCAGGCTGAGAGAAAGGGTGGGGCAGCAGTAGTCCATTTAAGAACATCTCTAAGTAGTTCTGTCACTGAGAAAAGAGCTGCCCTGGCTCTTGCCACTCAGAGGGGTGGCTGTTTTCCATCTCATACCTGGAACTTTGTGCTTGCTCAGCTTATAAGGGAGTAACGGGTCCCGTACCAAGTCGATACATCTGGTTTTCAGGATGGCTCTGGGCTGGATCATGAAGTTCACCTTTAATTTCCTGCCTGTCCGTGGAGCTAGTTGCAAACCATGTTCGAGACTGGATCTTTGAGTGTAGGGCCTGATAGTGTTCTTAAGCTGCTGTGGAAATTTTCGAGGCAGGTATTAGAAAACATTGACTGTATTAACTGCTCACTGGCATCTCCCAGGAGAGTTTCGTATTCAATATTCAAGCTCTACTCAGATTAAAGAAACCAGAGTCTCTAGAGGTGAGTCTTAGGGACTAGCTTTTAAATCCCTAGAGATTTCAATGTGTAGTGATGTTGGAGAAGCATCCTTCTAGAACTTCAAGCTTCTATGGAGGAACATTGTAATTACTGTCCATACAGGACCCAAGGATCCTTTGTGTACTAAAGAGATACACGATAACTACTAAAAAGAAACATTTCTCTGTTCTGAAGAAACAAAGCCAGAGACACTCTCTGTTGCTTATAAATATAATTTATTACCTGTTTAAAAATTCTTTCTTACATTTTGTACATGTTGGCTGACAGAATAAATGCAGGCAATTTACAAACCAAGGAGACTGCAGGAAAAATCGGGCGAGGCAGCCAGGGAGACACAAGAGGCACAGCCAGAGCTGGTATCCCTCACCCCGCCACATGGGGAGGTGATTTGGAATGCCGGGAGCAGGGAGAAGTCCTCGGCCACCAGGGGTCTTTGAAAAAGGAATTGCATAGAAGATACAGCAAGAGAGAATTCCACAACAATGAAAGAAGTGTTCCATATCTGAGAAACCAAGATTGTGTTGTTTTGCTTAAAAAAGAAAAATGACAAAGTGTACAACCTCAACGTGACATTTATGAAACTGAGCTCTTCAAAGAACACAAGAGGGTGACCTAGCCCCTTCAACAGACTACTGGAGATCGTTCTCTCACAAACATTGGCTCTCTTCTTTCAAACAAATGAAGAGTAAGGTTACCAGCTTGCTGGTCAGCATTAAACTCAATACATGTAACACTGTGACATCCGATGCACACACACACACACACACAATGATATTCCCTGTATCTTGGCTGAAAACATTGCCTGGAGAGTGAGGGCATCACTACCTAAGGTCTAGGAAAGAGTGAAAGAAAATGCAAATCATGTGTTCAACTGGGTCTTTGTCTTTTCAAGGTCTGGAATAAAACACATTTGAGTTTATTTGTACAGTTACAGGTGCCATTAATTACCATAAGAATAAAAAATGGCAAAGGCATTTTCTACCGGTTGTAGATTTTTGTCTTAACATCTACCGTATAGCTCAGGTCATGATGCTTTGATGTTGCCACATCACAGTGCTGAGTGAAGATCAAAGGCCTAGGGCTCATCCACCCTTAGGCTGCTGATCGGTACAACCAGCCCACAGGTCACAATCTTACTTCTGCAGGAAGAGTTTCTCTACCCTGGCTGGGTGTCATCAGGCTCCATGGCAGTAGCCCTTTGGATGACACAGGGTTTAGGCTTATTTGCAATGGCTCTTAAAGTAGTAATACCTGCAATTTATAATGCTTCTGAAGCACAAATCTGAACTAGTATGATAAAAAGCTGGTGTACCATAGCAAGTAATATGGCTGGTGGGCAGTGATTGTATCTCAGGGCACTTCCTTGTTTTCTGGGGAACAACTAGTGAGCTGAGACCATGACTATCCTGATATAGAAGCAGGACAGAGCCTCTCAGTACACAATCATCTGAGCATGCTGAGGACTTGCAGGTAACCTCTTAACATGTGATCGGCTTTGTGCGACAGTACATTTGTGGAGTGCCTGCCTCCTGTCTGCACTGGTGATACCTCCCAAGCCTGAGGCGAAAAAATACCTTTGGTTGAATGAGCCCCATTAATATCCTACCACAGATCAATAAAGGAAGCAGCCAAGCCCACTGGACTTTCTGATGATCATTATAGTAGGTGTTCTTTTTTTCTTCTTTTTATAAAAAGGCAACTGTGTGGCCAGTTGGAGGAAAGGATCAGCAACTGCATGACAGTCTGCAGAGATACTATACCCAGGTACAGCCACACCATTTCCACTCTTATAAAAAATGAATTTTCTTGTATTCTAGAAATATTTATGACTTCACCTGGCTTATTTAGCCTAGATGGACATGAATTTAAATTAGTGTTGGTTATGTGTCCTCCCCATATTCCTATTACAAATCATTAGAGATGCAAGGAAAATTGTCAAAGTGATCACTATAATCAGAGATGATACAAATAGATCTCTTAGGGCAGAAAAACAGTATTTCATTGCACAGAAGAAAGTTCTAAGGATTTCAGTGAACATTAGCTCAGTATGTTTTAAGAATACAAAAAGAATACAAAACTAAAGAAATATAATAGTTGGTCCCATGAGGCACTCAGAAGGCAAAACCAGTTTTATTACCTTGAGATAATAGTAAAAATATCTTTCCTTTTGGAACTATAAAATCAAATGCTCATTGGCCATTATCATCTTTACAAACAATTGGTTCGAACAATGATGTCTTGATACACAAAAGCTTCTCTGTTCTCAACGGAGATGGCTCAAGCCTAATCTCCACTGAATTTCTGTGGTCCATTCTTCCTCTGGCCTTTGACTTGCACTGAACTCTCCATATGAAATTGATTACTTGTCCAGAACAATTGCACAGCAAAAGCTAAAATTCATATTTGTCCTGAAGACTGAAAACTCAACAAGTAAATTTTCTTCACACACTCTCCAAGTTCTTCTTCAGTTTTACACCAATTAGCCCCAGAGGACAGACCTTATAGAAAGAAAGGACTATGGATTCTGAAAAAGATGTCTCATATTTAGAGGCACCCTTCATCCTTCGACTGTGAGTGTGAGTGGCCCAGGGGCATAACTGCCAGGCCCCCAACTGAGGCACAAAGAAGTAAGAGGGACTTGTCTTCTCTCTCTAGATTCGATCTTCTGAATGTTTGCTTTCCAACTACCTCCCTTTTAGGAGAAAGTTCTTTGAAACCACTGAACGTCTAGTTTCTAGAGGATTCTAAGTTTATTCATCATGACTTTTCCCTAAAGAATGGAGAGATTAAAATCTATAAAACAATAGCACACATGAAAATGGTAGATGATGATGCGATTTGGTTTGGGACCCCTTGCCCATTGAAAGTGTCCTTTCTTGGGTGAGATTGAATTGCTCAGTGAGTCAAATTCCTTGACACATGCTTGTCACCACCATGGACCCAGATATCACATCTGAATCCACCTTTATTCCCTCCAGCTCACTTTATGAAACTTTGGATTAATGTAGTGAAAAGAGAATGCAAACAGCATGAAACCCCTGCTTTTAGATTCTTGATCTCAGGGTATATCCTGGTCTGAATGAAGGTCATTCTTTTTGACCAACAGTCACAGTTTTCCCTTCTGTAGACAGAGGATTTTTCAAATAGAAGACTTATTTCAGCAGGTGTGGTGTATGCTCTATCATATCAGCACACAAGAGGCTGTGGCAAGAGGATCATGACTTTGAGGCCAGCCTGGGCTATAAAGTAAGAAAATGTCTTAAAATCTATAAAGAAAACAAATCAGAGAGCTTACTGTTGGGGGTTGAATGGGGAGACAGTTCTTTCTAGGCAGATACAGCTTATGTTTCTAAAGGTAAATATTAGGGAACTAAAAGACTTAAAATATGCAAATCCCAATGGAATTTATAAATTTAAAAATGACAACTTTCAAAGACTTTGTACAGATTTTATATATATTTATATATATATATATCTATTACAAGAAAGTAATTTGTCTAAGAACAAGTTGATGTACTGCATTCATGGAATTTGGAGATGGGAAATATAAGCGGAAACAGTGAGAATAAAAAATTACACATGAAGAGAAAATTTTCCCACATGTGTTTGTCATAGACGTCCTTTCGAACTCTACAGGTGTTCCTTCCATCAATAATTTTTAGTGAGCTATTAAGCGCAGAGTGACTGTGCCCTGGCCGCTAGGTGGCGCCATACACAAATGGTAAGTTTTCCCATACAAATGCAGGAAAGCCTGGGTTTCCTCCCAAGCTGTGAAAAAGCAGAACATGGCACACAGAATGGTTGATGATGTAACTCCCTCTGAAATGAACTGTGGCATGTGAACTTTCTAAGAGAGTGATCTAACAGTTATTACTTTCCTCCAAAGGAGAAAGAAAGCAGGTTTCTTTTTGAAACTTATTTGACACAGGTTAGGCAGGTATGTTCTAGTTTGAAAGCAATGATAGAAAATATAATATAATATAATAGTTTTGTGACAAATGAGTACCTCACAAGGAATCAGTCATTTTTTCTTTTCCTGTGGAGAGGGACTGAACAACAAAGCAAGCATCTTCAGATGCTTGAACTCAAGGGCCCTCCATACTGTTAACACTATTTCTCTGGTTATGCTTGGTATTTCTGTGTTGGTGACTTTTAATAAAGATTTTTATTGAAAATTTTGGAATTGCTTCACTGGTAATTACATATTTTATCTCCTCTGCTTTCATGAAGCATAGAAGCTTTTTGACCAGCCAGTTCAGATTTCTAGTTTTTGGTTTCTTTTGATAATTCCACAACCCCAGGACTAAAGAGGCATCTTGACATGTTTATTTTACCAGGTAGGAGTGAACAATAACTCATTCCTTGTCTTGCATTTTAAGGGTGTCTATTTAAAGTTTTACAATTTAGAACCATCCCACTGCATAAGCACCATCCACTGAACGTATTTAGTAGTGCTGTACTCTTCTTTCCACAATTAGTATGACCAATATTTTTATATATGGAAATGCCAATGCACATAGAGTGGCCAGAGTAAGATATTATCGAATATATATTTGAAAGAGAAGACAGCATGAAGGAAAAGCCTCCATAACAAAGTATCTACAGTTTTTCAAGGACCAAGATGGAGGAGTCATAGAATATCAAAAAATAACCAAAAATAGGAGGGGGAATGCATGTTGAAAGATGGAAGAAAGTAGATTAAATGATTTCTAACTGAAATCAGCCAGTAAACTGGATACCACCAGCCCCAACTTTGAGACAATGGATGTTTCTCACTTTGTCTAATTTTGACTGTGGGGCTTCCAATTTTTCATTCTCCATCTGTTGAATGGAATACCTATATCAAAAGAAAGAGCCTATGACAGTCCCATGGAAACTTCATAGATAGCACAAAACAGCTCATTAAAATTTGTAAATACACTGGGCGTGGTGGTGCACGCCTTTAATCCTAGCACTTGGGAGGCAGAGGCAGGCAGATCTTTGTGAGTTCAAGGCCAGCCTGGTCTACAGAGTGAGTTCCAGGACAGCTGGGGCTACAGGGAGACCCTGTCTCGAAAAGACAAAAAAAAAAAAATTGTAAATACTACTGAATATCATTAAAACAAAGATTAAAAAGGCAATAAAAATTGTACCAAATTTCCTAAAGCTGCATGGGCTTTGGTAGAAGTTGTTCGATATTCTAGAGATCAAGAAATGAATACAGTAGAATTTAAAACTAATCAGGAAGACTACAGGGTAGGGGCCCCGAAAGAGGACAAGAAATTGATAAGAAGAGGATGCCATCTTTCAGTGAACAGCATCATGTAGTATCATAGGATTCTACAAAGCCTGATGTTCCCATGTTAGAGTAATCTTCTTTCAAGTCAAGACCATTTGAAAGGTGTAGCCTAAGCAAAGGGCTGGCCGACTGAATGATCCAGGTTAGAGTCATCATCTTCAGACTGACAAATAAGACAGGCATCCTCACAATGGAAGTTCAGCATTTGGGAACTTTGAAATGATATGATCTTATTGTGAGCTCCAGGGAGTTTCAATGCCTTTCCCAGCATCACACAAATAGTGGGACCAATCCCAGAATAAGAAACAGTTTCCCCACAACCACACTAGCCCTCACATAGAGAGTTGCAAGATTAAGTAAAATTTACATATAGAACCCTCCTTATGACAAGAGCCAGAAAGGAAAGCCTCTGCTTGAGCAAACTGAATGAGCAGACATAGCCAGTGAGCATTTCACACCTTTCTGCCACAGAATGGGAGAAGGTCAATGGTCAAGGAAGCAAAGCCTATAGAATGAAACTGGTAATGGTGACGACACCCTCCTGCTGTGAGAAAGGGAGGCAGGTGTAGATAATATCAAATATTAACAGTATTACTAAATCAAAATACGTTTACTAGAATATTTGTAATACCCATTGATAATACTTTTAAAAACACCTGAAATTTCATATTGGACAAACACATGGTAAAGAGATGTTTTGTGGTTGAACATGAATCACGGTCTTCCCTGTAGTGCCTCAGCCTTGTTCCCAAAGGGCACTGAATAGGTCCCCCAAGGAACAAGGAATCTTCATCATTTCTCTTTTACATTTAGATTCACCACTTCCCTGATAACAAATGTTAACACTGGTCCTACAGCTTTTAGAACATTGATGGAGGATTATCTGAGACGCTCGATGGATACGATTTGTAGCAAAAATCTGTGATTTCTCTGTAAATTACTAATCTGAAATAGACACAACAAACCGTCCACAGCTTCAACTTCAAATGATCTGAACAAAAATAGAACGAGCCATGGACAGTATCTGCATCCCTGTCCAATTTGATGTAAACAACGTTTGTAGAAATTGGGTTTGTTAAGAAAGTTTATCCATATATCTGGATAGCAATAAAAAGCGTTTCCTAGGAAACTGTAAGATCCTGTACCATACAGCATACAGCCCAACTAAGAGAAAATTAGATTGATTTCTAAATGCAGGTACAAATTTACACAATTACTCTTAACTCCTGTGGTGCTGTCCGAATGAAGTGGGCCTGTACGTTGGTGGTTGTATCGGTCCTTCACCTTCCCGCTGCCTTTGCCTGTGAAGTGCCTTGGTCATTCTGGATTTCCTCCTCAGTTGTGGTTCCCCTGGACACAGACTCCCTGTGTATTTTCATCCTTCACTTTAGTTCCAATGCGGTCAGTACTGTCCTTCTGCTGCTAAGGACACTACTGTTTCGTGTCTTCCCATTTCTTCCAGGACAGCTGCCAGCATGCTCAGGTTTCCATCTGGGAAGTTCTGTGCTTCCCAGAGATCCAGGATGACACCAGTTGGGCTCGATTTGGTGGCAAAGTAATTCAAGTACCTGCAACGGGCATGAGAAAATAAGCTATTGAGGTGTGGTTTGCAGCTCTGTGAACAGTTCTGTATTCTCTTCTGCATTTAGTGGGATAAACCTTTCTGTCTGTTCATCCATCTTGAATTATTTTAGTCCCACTGTGGATTATAGTGAACCATCCTAAATGACTATACTTAATTAGATCAGCGCCAGACAGGACATGTGATGCATAAGTTTGTTAACCTCAACTCTGAGTAAGATCATTTAAGAGACTACGTCTGTGGGTTATGTCCTAAGCAGGAAATTCAGAGACTTATGTTTTCTTTCCAGACCAGGCTCTGATGATCTTTGACAAGTGGTGCCAGATCTCTTATTTGGAGGTGATGGTTGCATTCTACAAAGTGGAAGCTCCCAAGATCCCTTAACTTAATGCAAGTGCTGTGTGAGCATGTGAATTATTCATCACACATTACATCCTATTTGACTGGAGATGAACCATAATTACTTTAGTGAATAGTCATGATACTTAGGAGGAATTAGCCCATGATCTAGACAGAGTAGATGACAAATCTTCATACTGATAAATGTCAGATAATCCCAGACTCTCTTAGAACCATATGGAAGACCATGGTATAATGTAGAAAGGAGTTCCATGCATCTTTTAAATTTTATTTTGTTAATTTAATATTTTAAAAATGGAAATGTAAACAGATATGTGGATGGAAAAAAATGTTGCTTTCCATCCAACCTTTTCACATCTTGGCGATCTCTGCTAACAGAAAGCAAGTGGTCCCACACCTTGGGAGACTCACCTGTCGAGGTTGAGCTTATGGGCCAGCATTCTCCAGTCATGGCCTCTCGTCTGGGGGGCATCCAGGCTGCTGCACAACTTCTGCCGGATAGGGAGCGGGATGCTAAAAGCACTTGGTCCGGTCACAGTGGTAATGGTGCTGGCGGGGTCCAGCAGTGGCAGATCAATGCCAGTAGGTTCCTGTAGGCACAACACAAGTTTGTTTTCAGAATGAAAAAGCAGTACCTGCTGAGCCAAACAACATGATACCTTGCTCTGAGCTAATGAAGAGAATTAGTGTTCTGTCTCTCAGGAAGAACAGGTCTTTCCTGAGCAGAAAGTAGTTACAGGGAAGGACATTGGGAGCTAGTTTTGTATACCCTGGGCAGGATGGAAAACTCTGGTGTGATTCCATGGCAGCTTTCCCAGTGAGATTCTCCAGGAGCTGAGAGAAGAAGGGTAACCTCAGTGTTCCTAGAGGTTTAAGTTTCAAAAAGGGTAAAATGTTCAAAGAGGCAGCTTGTTGAGAATGAACAGATCTAAGATTGGAGTTTCTGGAAAACATCTAACCCTAATGGCATCCCTATGTACATGTTTAGTGAAGTGTCCATCTATCCCTGCAGAAGGTATCTCCTTGCTGCTTCTGCTAGATAAAGGGGAACAAGGCTATCAAATTAAGACAAAGATTTTTTTTTTTTAAAGAAAATGGTAAGCACAGAATAGTGCCTTGGGGCAAGCTGCTAATGGAGTCTTCCAACTGCCGAACTTCTTTGCAATTTTTTTCTTTAAATCTAATTTTAGTATTGAAAACCATAAATTGGCTCTTAAAATAGTTTCAGATCACAAAACAGCACAAATGCAAAATCTGAATTTCATCAGCAAAAGAAACTCTAATCATTTTCTGATCACTTCTGCTGGTTGGAAAAGCACAAGCAAATGCTGCCTGAGAACTATAAAAGCAATAAAAGGAAATGCACTTAATCTGCCGTAAATGTCATCTCTCTCTTCCTAAAGCAGGTAACTCTTTGGTGTGCATAATTAGTTGCTGGAAGATACACTAGCCACAGAGGCTTGCTGGCCATGAAATCTATGATATCCTGTCACATGCTCAGCATGGGGGGCACTGCCACTGTCCGCAGAGCATCCACACCCTGTGCTGATTCAGAGGCCTCTGCAGTAGGAGTGCTGGTGCTCTGGGAGGCAGAGGATATCTCAGTCGTCTCCCAGTGTGACCCACAGGGTGTTTTGTTCTTCAGGACCAGCAGCCAGTGTTGATCTCTCAGCTTTTGTAATCCTACTGGATGGCTCATTGTGAGCTTGGAGGCATTTTAGAACACACCTTTAAAAAATATATATCCCATTGGGTGTGGTGGCACACACCTTTAATCCCAGCACTCTCAAGGCAGAGGCAGGAGGATCTCTGTAAGTTCAAGGCCAGCCTGGTCCACATAGGGAGCTGCAGGCCAGCTGGGATTAAAGGGAGACCATGTCTCAAAAAGAGACATCATATCCACAGTAGTGTTGGCTGTGATCAAAGTGTTTGGACTCAAAATCCATAGCTTGGCAACAGATCTCACTGACTCCTCTGTTAGCTCTAGCACATACCATGACTTAGAGACTGTGGCATGTCACACAGAAGCATCCAAGCAGAGCTGGAGTACCAGAACGATAGACGCGACCACCCCTCTTTCCCCTGCTGCACAGAGCCCTGTCCAAGGGGCATAATGCGCTGACCTCCACATCCCAGGAAGGCTGGCAGAGAGTGATTTAAGGGCATATGCCAATGCTTATTAATGGATTTATGTTTAAGATGTTCAAGTTCAAGTGTTCCAACACTTAGGCATGGCAACTATCCATGGATAGGATACCATGTAGAAACAGAGGAATTTCATGCTATTGCCACAGTTCAGTGACAACACCCATGCTGAAGTCTGTTCTGGGAAACAGTCATGTCTAAACTTTAAGCCCTAGAGGGAAATGTACCCTATCCTCAAATACAGCACCACCCTGGCTGTCTAGGTGGCAATGGAGGCTAATGTCTGCATAGGGAGGAACTGGCTTTGGTAGCCGACTTTTGTCTCCAGTATCTCCTTATCACTTCTGCACATAGCTGCCCCCTGCAGCTGGCCTGGGAGGCAGATGTCTTCCAGTGGTGCTCACGTGCACCTCCCTCCCTATCCTTCGGATCATTCATTTAGGGAAGTGATAAGTATTGCATCCCTACATGAAATTCCAACCTTCAGTGTGTGTGTGTGTGTGTGTGTGTGTGTGTGTGTGTGTGTGTGTGTGTGTAGGCTAGAAGACAAAACTGAGTCTCATTCTTCAAGGGGTGTCCCAACTTTTGATATATTTTTTTTTCTATTTTGTGGGACAGGGTCCCTTAGTGAGTCCCTGAGATTCTCTTCCTTTTTTTCCTTACATAGGACCTGTAGGTATGTTCAATTTGGTATGTTAATTTAGTTTCCTTTGGTTATTTGTAAAGGAGAGGGATCGATGAATACTAGATAAAGTGTTAGTTTCTTGAGGAACCTCCATAAGGGTTTCCATACTGGCTACACTAATTTACATTTCCTTCCATGGCATATGAATATTCCTTTCCTCATTTCCTTATCAGCATTTATCTTTAGTCACTTTGATCATAGCCTTGGTAACTGGGGTTTGGATTTGAATTCCCTCCTTGCTCATGATGTTGAGCATCTTTTCACATATTTGTTGGCTGTTTGTATTTCTTCTTTGAGAAGCATCATTGTTATAATTCACCCATTGTAAAACTCTACCTTTTTTTCTTAGTTACTTATATTTTTCTAGCTATTAACTTGTCAGATGAATAACTTGGCACATATCTTTTCCCATTTTCTAGGCTGAGTCTTTACTTTGTTGATCATTTCCTTTGTTGTGCAGAAGCGTTATAACTTGAGGTGACCCTTGTTGTCAACTTTTGCTTCATTTCCTATGCTTTTGGTTTCCCCTCCAGAAAGTCTGTCTATACAGTGTCTATACAAAGGTTTTGAATTTTTTTTCACTATGTTTTCTTCTAGTAGGTTTTAGGTTTAGGTTTTGGTTTGACTTTTCCATAGGGTGAGAAGGATTAAGTTTCAGTTTTCTACATGTGTGCAGTTTCCCCAGCAATTTATTGGTGTCATTCCAATGTACATCTTTGGCGCCTCTGTTGAGAATTGTTTGCATGTACATGTGTGGATTTATTACTGGGAAATATTCTGTTTTGTTGGTTTATGTATCTGTTTTTATGACAACCATATGCTATTTGGTTTACTCTTATGACTCTTTAGTATGCCTTAAAGTCATGTATTGGGCCTCCCACTTTGCTGGGTTTGCTCAAGATTGCTTTGGGTATTTGTATTCTAGGATGTGTGTGTGTGTGTGTGTGTGTGTGTGTGTGTGTGTGTGTACATGTATGTGTATGCACTTCCTTATGAATATTAATATTGTTTTTCTAGTTATGTGAAAAAAGTTGTATTTAGATAAGAACTGTGTTGGGAGGCCTTTTCTTCCTGTGTGTGATGGAAGCATCAGTGTTTGTAGAGGTTTTTTACTTCCTTGGTCAAGTTTATACCTAAGTAGATTTTTTCTTCTGTAAACTGGATTGTGGTCACAATTTCTTTCTCAAGAAATTCATTATTAATGTGTAGAAAAGCTACAGGTTTTGATGTTGATTTTGTGTCTGACTATCAATTCTAATAGTCTTTGGAGTCTTGGTGTTTTTCTTAAAGACTTGTATATACAAAGAAGACCCTAACTTCTCCCCTCCTATCTGTATGCCCCTTACTTCTTTCTCTTGCCTAATTTCTCTGGCTAAAACTTCTTGTACCATGCCAAGTAAGAGATGCAAGGGTGAACACACTTATTTTTGTCCCCAACTCAGGGGAAAAGCCTTCCGCTTTCCACCATTCAGCATAATATTGACTGTGCATTTACCATATGTGATTTTTTTATGTTCAGGTATCATCCATTCGTATCTACTCTGTCAAGGATTTTATCCTGTAAAGTTGATGCATTTTACTATATCCCTTTCCTTTATCTATTAAGATGATCATGTGATTTATATCCTTCATTCTATCAATATATGATATCTAGTTTGCATGTATTAAAACCATCCTTTGGAACCCTTGATTGAAACCTACTTGATTCTAAAGGATATTTTAGATACGCTATTGGGTTCTAGTTAATAGAATTTTGTTGAGAGTTTTTGTGTATATTTTATCATAGATAATGTTTATAGTTTTCTGTGTCTTTGTTTGGTTTTGTTAAAAGGTAATGCTTGTACTATGGAATGAGTTTGAAAGGTTACCCTCTCTTTAAACCTGTGGATTTGTTTGAGAAGAAGTGCTATTAGTTCTTTAAAAGTTTAGGTCCTAGTCTTTAGTAAGCAGTGAGGGATGTGTGCACCAACTGCCTGAACAACAAATGCGAGGTTCCACATCAGGGATTGATTAGGACGTGCGGAGCCCCCTGTGCCTTCTCCCTTCACAGTGTGAACCTAGACGATGAAGAAGATGACTCCTCCTCCTCCTCCTCCTCCTCCTCCCATTTCCTCTTTTTTTTTTTCTTTTTTTGGTCTTTTCGAGACAGAGTCTCCCTGTAGCCCCAGCTGGTCTGAAACTTGTTACATAGACCAGGCTGGCCTTGAACTCCCCCTGCCTTTGCCTCCGGAGTGCTGGGATTAAAGGCATGTGCCACCACACCAGGAGGTCACTGCCACCTCAGTGTCCCTCTGTCAGCTCATCTGCCCCTTCCTTTAGTTTTCTTAATTAAATTTCCTTTAACATTTTAATTTAGACAAATGCCTCATTACCTGGCCCAAAGGGCACGTGCTGTGCTGTGCTGTGCCATGCTGCTCCCCTGAGCAAATGTACCGAAAACGGCCCACCTGGAGGCCAGGCAGAGCCCACTCATAGTTCTCTGCTCCTTGAGCTCAGCCCTGTGGAGGCTGTATGAACCAGGACTTCCTCTGTTTTCTCAAATTTTTTTGTCAGGCAGAGTATTTGTATTCATAGACCCTGTGTGCTACCTACTCTCCCTGTGCCCTGTATATAGAAGGTATGCAATTACTGCATGTTTAAATGGGATAAATATTTGTTGCTAAGATGGGGAAATGATGAACTCCATTTCTGATAGAGCTCTGCTACCCTTGGAGTGGTGTGGTGAGCTTCCTTCCAACTAAATACAATGGAGCGTATGATTAGTCTCATTGGTGAATCCTGAAGAGAAAGGCAAGTTTGAAATAGGCCTGGGTTTCAGAAAGGTCTCCTGTACTCAACTCATTGCCTTCTTTGTGCTGAGTAAGGAGCTGTAACCATTGTTGGGTGCTGCCATCCTGAGATCCAACCTGGCTACTCTGCCTGCCTATGTCTTTCTGTGTAGATAAAAGAAGCTCCGTGAAAAAAAAAAAGCTCTGTGTGACAAAATTTCTCATCTTTTTATCAGGTGGCAGACAGTAAGTTGCCTTGAAGGTAATAGGATAGATACGTGTGTACATTTATGTTTAAATTTTACCTAGTAATTTCAGTTGTCAGTTTTTCTTTTACTTCCAGGTGAAAGTAGAGACTGCTTTCAGAAAAACTTGTCAGTTTTTCTTTTTACTTCCAGGTGAAAGTAGAGACTGCTCTCACAGAATGTTTATTATGATAATTGTCTATGATATTGGTACCATCTGCCTTTGATGTGATTCTCTTAGTTAAACATATGATTTTTCGACATCAATCAAACATCTGCTTTGGGTGATCATACATATTTCAGGTCTTGCCATAGTGTACATGAGATCTATTATAGTGCATCCCCAGCCCAAACATTTACTTTGGGATGGGTGGAGATCGTCCCTATATGGTCTAAGATGGTCCTGAACCCCTTATATTTACATCTTTATGAAGAAACTGGGCTATTTTTACTTTTTTGAGGGGTGTTGAGACAGGCCCTGTGTCCCCGGCTGGCCTGGAACTTGCTCTGTAGACCAGACTGGCCTTGAACTCACAGAGATCTGCCTGCCTCTGCCTCCCAAGTGTTGGGATTAAAGGAGTGCACCACCACACCTGGAGCAGATTTTTTTGCTTTGTAATAGAGGGAACATGAAATTTAGGATGCTGGTAGATCCCACAGATTATAGTGGCAGAGTTTACTGAAGAACCCAGTTATTCCAATAACAAGAACAGTGAGTTTGTATAAAACAGCATTCATTCATCTAATTTTCAGTACAGCACTAAAATATAATGCAAATTAAGCATAAGGGAATGAGGTTAAAAAAGACCAAATAATTTTGCATATTCATACTGCATATACTTGGGGATTTACTGTGATGGGTCTTTGCTTATAGTTAAACCAAATCAAAGCTAAAAACACTGAAATTTTTTCCTTCTTTCTATTGTTTCTGCACTTGATGATAACAGACTACTTTCAGACCCCATCCCTGTCTCCACAAACTAAAATCAAATAATCAAGAGAAACATGTTTTATCACCACTTATATCTTGACATTCATTACTACCAATATTTTTAGGTTTCCAGGGATTTTTCCCTCTTGAACTTTCTGTGCAGTGAGGGGCTTTTAAAAACTTTCTAGAAAAGGGCCTATAAGTGAACAAGTGATGGTTCCTGAGAAACCATGGTGTGGTGCCCATGTTTAGCTTGGTGTCAGTGGTGAGCGGTATGTTGTCACCCATCTAGAGAGGTTCAGGGCTTGTGTGACTTTATAAATAACTGCTGGCAAGTACCCTTGACTAGTAGGAGAGGGCAGCAAATTTCTAACAAGATGGCTCATTCTTGGGGGATGTGACATTGGAACTGGAACCTAGCCCACCTGCCACCTATGCCCAGTGATGGAAGGGCAGGCTTAGGAGAAACCAACCACAAATGAAGCAGTTTCTCTGTTTGTTATGGTTTGTCAGTCATACAATTTTGGAGCATTTCTCACAGGTGCTGATGAGGAGGTGGGTCCCATGAGTCTCCAGAGCCCACTGTGCATTAGCATAGACCCTCATGCTTCTCCAGCATCAGTACCAGATCCCTCCTCCCTCCTCCTCCTCAAATTCAAACTACATTCAAATGCTAGCCACAGCGGTGGGACCCAGTGATCCAGAAGTACCAACAGCAAAGCGCCCCTTTAACACCCGAAATCCTCTCCACCCTGGCCACTTCTGCCTTCCTTAGTTACATGCGCTTGTCTGTCACACGTGGGTAAATGCCTCGCTCGCTCGTGACTGCAGAGCTGGCCTCTGAGCTGGCTGCCAAGTTGCAGAAGCAATCTTTCCTCCGTGTTGGCACCAGAAAGAAGTCCTTAAATTGTGATCACACTTTGCAAAGCTGCCCTTTCTGTGTGAGGAGCTGGCAGCCCTGGTCGGGGAGAACGCTCTCTTTTCTTTGGAGCTACATCTGATCCACCTTTTTCAACGCACAGCAAATGTTCACGCTGAACAGAAAGCACGCATCAAAGGGCTAGACTCCTCGCCCCCCTCCAAAATTCCGCAGCCTTTGTTGTCACTGGAGCTGGGTGGTTATTGAACTTTGCAGACCTGCTGGGCCTGGAAAGTGAAAACACCCTCTGGAGCCAGCAGGGGTGGTACTGTGTGCCTGGGAGATAGGGCTGCACATCCAAAGGCCTGGCGGTTGCCATGGCATCCTGACACAGAGATCATTCCTTATGAATGTCACTAGGGGCTGTGACTAAAGTTGTTTATGAGTCAAAAGTCTCATGAAACTACAGGAGGAGATGGTGACCGCACCTCGAGGGCTGTGGGAAAGAAGACTGGAGCTTCGTAGATCTCACATGCTCCTCCTCCCCTGTGCTAAGGAAGATCATCTTTAAATAGGACATGTGGAGCAAGACAGGCTGAACAGACTGACATTTCAGTCATCACTATGCACCAGGCAGCAATAAAGAAGTAGTATTTTAAATCACACACTGGCCAACTCTGGTTTGGCTGGGCTTTGTGGCTCAGCCAGCAGCATGGAGCTGAGCTCCAGGAACCAGGAGGGGCAGCTTTCTGACCATTTGCCTCAGTTTTTCCTCCTTTGTTCCTCCAGCATGAAGGGTTATGCTTTTCAAACCATAGCCCCTGCATCCAAGAGAACAGATAAGGTCACGGGCACCTCCTCTTCCTTCACAGAGAGGTTTAAATAGCAGCGACCATTGTTAGTGATGGAATATGAATGTATAAATTGCCCAACAAAGTATGTGAAAATCATAGCAAAATAGCAAAGAAGGGCAAAAGTGACCACTGCGGGAAAAGGGTGTGCATTTCCTTCTATTCCGGGACAATTTCCCCTTCCCTTATATAAAGGTCCTCTCCTTTGATATTTGGAGAACAAAGTACCAGAAAGAAAGGAGACTAAGTATTTTTCCTTTCAACATGGGGAAAAGCAGGGATAGAGGAACCCTAACTCAGCAGCCCATGACTCTAACAAAGTTCCAGAGAAAGAAGGGGAGGAAGTGTGCAGCACCCTCCTCGGGGAAAGTGACACATGCATGCTGCTAAAACCTTGCATTTCAAGTTCAGACCTCATTTCTTTTTTAATATGGAAACAGGGTCTCCCGAGTAGCCATGGCTAGCCTGCAACTCACTATGTAGGCTAATCTGGCTTTGAGTTTGTAGGAAGCCTCCCACATAATGGAAGTTATACAGTGCAAACCATGTCCTAGTCAGATGTCTCCTATTTTATTTTATTATTTTAATTTTATTCTATTTTTGAGACAGGCTCTCCCTATAGCCCTATCTGGTCTGGAGATCACTATGTGGACTTGGCTGGCCTCAATCTCTGTCTCCAGAGTGCTGGAGTTAAAGGTGTGCACCACCACATCCAGCTCTGATCACTGTGATGCATTAATAAATGGCATAAGAAAACTTGTTTTTGAAAGGTAATTCCCTATTAAATTCTTTTTAACCATGTACCTCTCTCATGTAAATTAAATGAATAGGAACTATAGAGCCCTCTTGGGAGGACAGTCCTGTGGCTTACACTGAGAGAAGTTGTCACCTGCCCCTGGAGTCAGTCCTCTGACAGGCCTTCCGAGATCCTGAGCCTCACCTCTGACACGGTGCAGCTGAGCTGGAAGATCTGCCCTTCTCCTTCCACCTGCCGCACACAGAGTTTGCAAACCAGTTCCACTGTGCTGAGGCTGAGTCTTTCCAGAGTGAAGGTGCAGTGGAGGTTTCTTTGAGAGCCACTCCAGATATGGTAAAATGGAATTTCCTGAAGGACATAAAGGTGTTAACCACAAACAAGGGACTCATGCTGTAAGCAACCACTGGACAGCTGCCTAGCAGTGTTCACCTCATCCAATCTCATAACAGCCCTGTGTGAAGTAAACCTGACACAAGAAAAAGGAAACCCCCAGAGGTTAAATAATACCCGATGTCACAGAGCGAGCAAGCAGAAGAGCTGAGACTGGAACCCAAGCAGTTTGCCTCTAGAATCCACATGCCTAACCAGTCTGCTGGCCTCTCATAAAAAAAAAAAAAATCAGCCATTGTAAATGAATTTTTAGAAAAGCTCAGAAAGTTCCCCAAATAAATCCTCCACACATCATTTTTGCTCATTAAAAGGAATCCCTGGTGTGACATTCTGGAGAAAAGCAAAGCAAGCAATGCACTGACTTAACAGACTCCGTATCTTTTCAGACCTTTCCCTTCCCTCTGCCCAGGGTACAGGAAGCCAAATCTTGCTGCACTTGGAAATCATTGGCCACAAAACAAACAAACAAACAGAAAACTTTGGCCTAAAACCCACCAAGCCTCTAGTAGATACCTAGACCACCATACAGAGCCTTCCCTAGACTCTCATAGCAATAAAACAAAGGGAAAGATTGTAGGGAGGACGTGGTGGTTAAAGACCAAGGTTCTGGTGCAAATCCAGTCCACTGAGTGACATCTCCCTTCCCTTGCCTGCTTAACAATGTGAGCCTTGCTATCCAGATCCACATCTGCAAAAGAGTAGACAGAATAGCATGTAATCCAAGTACCTGCTGGGCTTAGTGAGTGTCTGATGGAGTGTGAGGATTTAGATGGGGAAGTAGCTGGATCTGCCACCATATCACTCTTATTTAATTTTTTGATTGATTTATTTTTATTTTATGTTTATGAGTATATTTCCTACATGGGTGTAAGTGCACCCATGTCCTGAAATGCTTGCAGTGGCCAGAAGAGGGCGTCATATTGCACGTAACTGGAGTTACAGATGGTTCTTGGCCACCATGTTGGTGCTGGGAACCTAACAGTTCCTCTGTAGGAGCAGATAGTGCTCTTATCCGCTGATCCATCTCAGGCCATTTCTCCAGCCCCTATCATGGTTATTCAGAAAGCACTTCCCATTATAATACAAAGGAAACTGGTTATAATGGGAGAATCTGCAGAACTCTTCCATAGAGGAAAGCAGAAAGCCAACAAAGAAAGGCGGCCATGAGAAAGCCAAAAGCTGGGCTCAGTGCTGAGCTTGGAAGAACAGTGCTCATCAATGCTCCTGATTGTTAATAAACAGGTAGTTTTGCTTCCTGTGCCTACTCATGAAAGGTAACACGGAGGTGAAAAGCCTTCCTTTCTATTTGTCTAGACTGTTCCTTTGAAGAGGAAACAGCCTCCTGATCTTCAGCAGAGCTGGGCTTTGTGTATGCAGGGACTAGAGGCTTCTCTAATTTGGTCTCATCTCTTGGGCAAGATGAGGTGGCCCCCATCAGAACCCGCAGTCTGTTGAGTCAAGGCCTACTGACAGAGGCTGGGAAGTGATCCATCCCCCCAGGTGACCTGCCCCTCTCCACATGTGAACATGAAGAGCCTGGGACCGGAACGTCAATGCCTTGTAGTCAGCAGAATCCTCCTACAGTTTTACTTTCAGTGTCACTTCAGTTTCAGAACTGTAGTTCACTCTGAATTTTTGATGTTAGGGTGATGTGCTAGCAAGACAGAGGCCCAATTTGTGTCAAGTAGGGTGACAAAATCCTGTTTTCTCCTCTGAATGCATTTGAGGCTGTTCCTATTAATTCAGTCAACATTTACATTGAAAATTGACTGAATGATGGAATTAGAAACATCCTATTTAATGAAAATTAAGTGATAATACAGTTAATTTTTAAGAGAATATTTTTAAAAGGATTCCTTATGTATGCCTATTGGGTATTTTCCAAAAACCTTGACCCGAACTCCTTTGGAGAATTAAGTGTTGGCATGGGAGAAGTTCCAAGAAAGGAGATTTGTTATAGCTGCAAAATCTTAACCTTCTTTCATGGACCTGTCTCTAAGCAGTTGGTGTTGCAGTACCCTCACCTGATACTTCGCCAGTAATTTGCTCTTCCAGAGGGAATGGGCGATATCGTGAATTGACAGGCGCAGGTTGTGGATGCTGCCTTTGAAATGAAGAGCCTTGGGTTCCTCTAGGAGCTGGCCTCCCATTTGTCGCTCTAGTTGTAGAACTTCCTACAATAACACATCCAAACCAAGGCACATTAGTAATGCATCTACTCCCTTTCAATCAGCCCTCACATCTGTAAATAAGTTTTTCCACTGATTCCTGAACTTGGCTAATGCCATGACTACCAGAGTTTGCAGGCCTGAGAAACCCACATTGAAGCCCCAATCATCTTTCGTGGGCCTGGTCTCTCCTGGCAAGCTGCCTGTGTAATTCACATCACGTGGCTGGGGAGTAAATGCAGTAGCTTGTCTTGCAGCTGGAAAGTACAGAAGACTGATACCCAGAACTGAGGGAAAGGTCAATAGAATGGAAGAAGTGGAAGAAATATAGGTAAACCAATAAGAAAGTATATCTTTTGTGAATACTGAGGGAAAGGGACAGATAATATAGAGATACACTCATCTGTTGGATTTGATTAGCACCAACTAACCAACTAACCAACTAACCAAACAACCAACCAACCAACCAACCAGCCAACAAAAATGGTTTTTGAATGTTTTAAACATTTGGTTCAATCTCTTGTGGTTTGAGTATCCATAAGAATAAAGTCATAAAAAAGGATGCAATGCCTAATTCACAGTTACTAAAATATTCTAGATTTTTCTGGTGTGTGTGTGTGTGTGTGTGTGTGTGTATGTGTGACAGAGGCTGAGTGTAGACAAAAGGACAACCTTAGGTGATACTCCTTAGTGCCTGTCTTGTCCAACTTCGCTTTCCTTGCATCAGGGTCTCTCATTGGCCTGGAACTCTCCAAGTAGAGAAGACTGGCTACCTGGGGGCCTCAGAGATCACCTGGTCTCTGCCTCCCAAGTGTTGGGATTATAAACATGTACTATAATGTCCAGCTTTTCTTTTTTTAAATTTTTTTTAATTTTATTTACTTATTTATGAATGTATTGTCTGCATGTAGGTCTGTGTACCCGTGTTGTGCAATGCTGTGGAGGTCAGAAGAGGGTCTTGGATTCCCCTGGAACTGGAGTTTTTCTGGAATTGGAGTTACAGACAGTTCTCAGCCACCATGTGGGTGCTGGGGATCGAACCCGGTTCCTCTGCAAGAGCAGTTGGCACTCTTAACCGCTAGGCCATCTCTCCAGCCCCCCAGCTTTCCTTTTATATAAGTTCTTGGGTTGTAAGGTTAGCCCTTCATAATCTGAGCTATGTCCTCAGCCTAGAATATGTTTTAAATATAATATTAATAATAATTCTTGTTGAGTAATCTTCTAATATAGATAGTGAGGGTTTTAAACAACAAATATGAAACCAAAGAGTTACTCAGATTAAACTTTAAAAAATTGCCTGACTTCCCAAGAACTGTAGCTGAGGAAAACTTGCTCCATCATTTACAAAGAGTATAAAGATATACCAGGAAGACAAAGTCTATATTCACTTCAATTTCTCAAGCTAGTTAATGGGAGTTAATGAAGCATTTCCAACTACAGCTGAAATTATCCAAACAGCAGCACTGTGTAAGTTATCAACACACAAAATGAACCATCCCCCTGTGTTTTATTCCTCTCATGCTACCAAAGTTTTAATGATAAAAATCTGTGTAATTTATGACTTTTGAAAAATGGGAAGCCAGGAAAATAAGAGCATTTATTAAAAAAAGCAAAATATTATTTTCTTTAGTGATATTTCAATAAATAAGAGGGAATTCAAGAACATAGGTGCTCATTCAGAATGCCGTTTGTATGTACTGGGGAATAACCAAAGAGCCAAGTATAGGGGGCCACAGTGGAGAAGCTCCAGCAGTGGACCTAAATTGCTAAATACCAAGAAATGCACCTGCTTTGCATTTGATGAACAAATGCCTGCTCATTCCCTCAGCAGCTAGTCACCACTGAGCTCCCCACCATCATCGACTGGACTTCAGCAGTTCCTGGAAGATGCTCAGATCCAAGCTACCATCACCATTGCATCAGGCCACTGTTCTGAATAACAGAGCTGCTGAAAAGTCCTTTGAGGTATAAGTACCAGGATAATGGGGAACATGGTTTAAGACAGGGAATCCTTTAATTAGTAGCTAATGGAAGACAGGATGCATAAGTGCCCCTGACATGGAGAAGTATGCAGTCCAGCTGTCTGATAACATTGACCTGTGGCTGGGGATGAGTAGCTATGACTTGTGACAGGAGCTGAACAGTCAGACAGGCACCCTGACACACATGCTGTGTCAGTACACCCTGAAGCTGCTCTACCTGCTTAAGCAGACCCCAGGGGTTCCCAGTAGGACTTAACAGATACGGCCAGTTTACAAAACGTGCACAGCCCTCACAGAATACCCTCCCTGACCAGAATTCTCTGACTGTGTAGAATGGGAAGACTGGGAAAACTGAGGTTAATTGCAGTTGCTTCTGCTACAGCAGAAACACATAATGAGCTTATGTTGATCATGTTTGGTGCCTAGTTAGCATAATAGAGAAGGCTGATGTTCCCAGTGAACCTGGCACCTGACAAATTCTAAAGCTAAAATGATGTTTGTTTATAAGCCATTAGAAGAAAAGAAACATAATTAGAAATCTTTGAGATTACAGTCATGCCAATCAATCAGTTCTAGCCTCTTTCCAGTATGCCCTAATTACCTCATCAAGACATCTAAAGAGCAATCGATAGTAATTATCTGATTACTATAGATCTTCATTACACCCAAATTATCTCCCTGGGATGTCTAAAATAAGATGCATTGTATTCTGGGAGGTAATTGTACCCAACAATGTAGAATGCGCACCCTATCCCTACAATCAGCATAGAATACCAGAGGACACACCTTTGCATTATCAGTTTTCTTGGCAGGATGGACCAACCACCCAACAAAATCTTAGCTGCCAATTGCCCATAACCTTGAAGTCAAGATATCTAATACCATATTTTGAATGCCAAGTCTGGGTAGGAGTCAGGCTAGCAATTAAGGCTGGTATTTGGTTTCTTTATCTGTAACCTCAGGAGTCATATTAGAGTTCTTCTGGAGCAACTTGGAAAGCCCTTGTGGGGGAGAGAGAAATAAGCAAGACACATTAACAGGAGTGGGGCCGGAGAATATATACTCTTCATTTTGTTTGCTCGTCATCTCTCTACATACCAGGATGTCCGCAGAGCAGAGCTGCTGCTCAGAAGAGTGGGGGCAAACCTGACTTCCTTCTCCCATTCGAAAGGACATGAACCCTTGGAAGATAAGCTGCCCATCAGAATGCCTCCATGCTAAGAGAGGCCATGTTTTCCTTCTTGCATGTTTCTTGCATGTTATTACCAGTCAAGAAATTAGCTTACATACTATACCAGTCAAAAATGATTGTGCATTTTGTGATAACTTCCTTATGTTATATTCTCCTATTACCACATCCACATATAAGTATGTTACATTATAAAAAATAAATTCACATGCTGAGATAAACATGGAAGTACTAGTATTGTCTTTTGTTGGCCCAATGGGTTAATGGGCCTGGGGTATATGAACTAGGTATATGTACAGCAAGCAGCTCTCCTCACACCAGGATCTGAGGGACAGTTCAGCCCAGGAGTGAGTGATTCAGTGGTAAAAACTGAATTTCCTCAACTTAAACTTAACACATTTTTCCTGAGGTTCAACTTAAAAAGAAACATAAAATACAGGAGAATATAAGAAACCTTAAAGCCCTAAAGATATTCAAGCATACATGAAAGGTATTCCAGTTAATAAATGAAAGAACTCCTTGGAAACAAAAATCATGTAAAACCACAAAAGAGTCTAAAGATGACTTGTCACACTTAGCAGATGCCATCTGTAAGTTTTGCTTCAGAAAATAGAAGGGGTCAGCCCATACCACAGGCTTAGCAGGCTTTTGTTTCATAGTGTTAGTGTTCAGCACTCTAATCTGAGCTATGTATGGCCATTTCCATTTTAAAATATGCTGTGACTTTTACTTCAGAAACTTTGATGATCTGGACTCCTTCTGCATAAAATCATCTTGGTTAATGTATATGAGATGCAGATACATAGAAGGAGAAAGAAATAACAGATTACACATCCATGAGACATGGCTTTAGGGTTCAATTTTTTCCCCTCCCGGCCTTCCTGAGAATAACCACTCAGCATGGAGAACATGTGCTGCTCATGTCAGGAAACATGTGGCTATGAAACACACAGGTGAGAAAGTCACATCCCTCCCCCACCTTCTGGTCTGCATGGTGCAGAGACCACCATGCGAACTTGGAGCCAGGCTTTAGTGAACTCCACTTTAAAACACTGCCATGCCAGACTGCTTCTGGACCACGTTTAAGATATTTCACATACTGGCCAAAAGATTTAGGAAGATTAAAGAAAAATATCATGGCTTTGGGAAGAAATATCATCATAAAATTCTGGATCATCTAGGCTCTGTGTACTCAGACTTGGACACCTTTGCATAGGCTATCATTCCTAGTGGTGGCAAGGCTCACTTCCAAGGCTGGATAGGGCCTGGATAAACCTTCTTGTGGTCTCTACCTCTTGCTTTCCCTTGAAAAAGACTCTGAAGAGTGACTCAAGAATGATTAATAGAGGGTCTCTAGCTCATCCTTCCAAGGAAACACTCAGGCCGACACGCATAAACCCTAGTGCAGTATCACCCTGGATTATGAGCAGATCCCTGGTGCAGTGTCTTCTTCCAGCACAGGCCTGTGTGAGTGAGGGCTAAATTGATTCCAGAAGCCTGTGAGAGATTGCTCCAAAAGCAGTAAAAAGGATCCCACCATAGAAACAAGCAGCTCACACAATTACATCAAGGCATTATCCATGCAAGCCATTAGCCTGGGCCACTTAAGAGGCACAATAAATCCAAACTCTTTTAAAGGTCTCTGTGGAAAAATGGAGCTGCTCTGGCCTGTGCCCAAAGCTCCCCCAGACTCTAAAACAGTAGGATGTGTTCACATTGGGCCTTTCAGAGGAAGGCAGGTGTGGGGACACCTGGAAGCCATGACTCCTATGTAAATACCCAGAATTTACAACTATTCCTGAGTGTCAAGCCAGTGACGTCCGCCTTCTCTGTTCCTCCTGCCCTCTTCTCCTTCTGGTCCTTGAAAACAGGGGAAAACCTCCCTCCAGGGACAGTCTCACAACCTTGGCTTCTTGGCAGATCCCAGGTGACAGTGACAGACATATAGACGCTCAAGAAATTTCTTTAAGAACAGCCTATGCTCACAGAGTCTGGACTAAAGTGCAAGCATGAAGAGGAGAAACCTGTTTCTCCAGCCCTCTGCTGGTGGCTGCCCTCCCCTGGATCTCTCTCTCTCTGGCCCCACATAAGCCTGTCCTCTGCTCACTCCCCTGGATCTCTCTCTCTCTCTGGCCCCACATAAGCCTGTCCTCTGCTCACTCTCCTCCTCCACTCACCTACAATGGCCTTGCACAAGAAGCTGCCCTCCCCTCCCCCTCACACCACTGCTCCTCAGGATACTGCCTTTGTCCTTGGAAGTATCTGTTTTAGCTTTCTGTTCCCTAGGGGTCAATTATCCTGTGGGTATAGTTTACCATCCTTTCCTCTTGTTCTACCCCCACCCCGAATACTTTGTCATTATTCTTTTTCTTATTAGAAACTTTATCAGCCAGAGAAAGGGTGAAACAAACCATTAAACTTAGGCCTGATTTATCCCACTGATCACTGAATAGAAGAAGGCAGGAAGGAGGGAATCCACCATGTTGTTTTCCTTTGTCTCATTTCATTCCTAGTATTGTTTTTGGATTAAAAATATCTGTGTATGCTAGTTCCAATAGAAACGTGAATTGGCCAAATTTATTGCTGCTAGGGAGCCGGTATCCAAACCAACCTCATGAACAGTGGTCCCAGAATACAGGAAGGCAGCAGCCAGCCTTGCCCTCCAGCTGTTTTTGTTTTGATGGTATATTTTTACTGAATTTTTATGCATTTCATACAATACATCATAATCATCTGTATACTCCCCCATTTGGACCCTATAGATTCAATGCATTCTGTCATATGTTAGGGCCTGTTGAGTCAAATTAATGTACTCAGTGAAAGTTCATCCACCAGGATCTAGTCACTTATCCCAAATCCCTCCCTTTAAGAAGATCAGCTCTCCCTCACCCAGCAGTAATTCTTTGACTGAGATTGGGGTCTGCTGTCCGTTTCCACAGGTCTGCACTGGGTTTTTGTCTGCTCGAGTTTGCATGGGTCTTGTGTGTGCTGACAGCATTGCCGAGTTCATATAAGCAAGGTCCCAGGAGCCTGTGGGGCTTTGTGTGGGAAGACTGTAAGAGCCAGGGGAGGAGGTACAGACCTCCAGCTATTTTTACCTGCCTTCAATTGAGGAGATGGAAACGTTCCTTTGCTCTGTCCATGGTTCTGACTCAGTGCTGAGGCTGAGTAACTGCTGCCTGCCCCAGGTCCCACATTCACAGCTCTCCAGGACAGGACATTGACTCAGCAGATGTCCAGCACCACCTCTCAGACCAACTCTCAGTCTCAGACCAACTCTCAATGATTGTGCTGACTGGTTTTTAAAAGAATCACATCTGCTGTCAGATTTAGTAGAACCTCCACTGATTCTATTCATTCTTTAATCCTGTGTAAAAGCCTGGCTTGGTCATCTGGGGATGAGAAGCTTCTCTCTTTGCTACTGTGGCTGTTGTCATTGTCTTTGTCACAGCTGTGTATCTGCACTCTACCAAAGCAGAGGCCAAAAAGAGCAGCCGTCCTTCTCTCCTGTTCCCTGCCAGCTCTTTAGCAGGCGGCTCTCAACCTGGTGCCTGCTGTGTCTCCGCCTCTGGCCTTCAGACCTGGGGCTGCTGAGCTGGGCAATGGGGATCATCTGACTGTCAGCCTGCCTCTTCCACCTGTTTGGGTCAATGTCACTTTATGCTGCTACTTTCCTTTCCTGTGTTCACACTGGGGTGCTCTGCCCTCCCCCCGAGTCTGTCTGCCTTCCTTCATCCCCAATAATACCAAGGCTGGACTCCAGTGACCATGTGCAAACCTTCCCCATCAAGTCCCTTCGTTTGCAGGGCTCTGCCTGCTGTTCCCACAGCTGCTGCTGCCATGGATGCTTGGGTTGAGCTGCCACTTTCAGCCTGCCAGGTCAAGGAAGTCTGTGATGCTTTCAAAGTGAAGTGCCAAGGAGTCCTACTCAGGAGAATGGCCATGCCACTTGTCTCCCTTGGGTGTACTTCTAAGGAAAACAGGAGCTCTCACACAGCATTATGAAACAGGACTGTTTAGATTGCTCTAGGACTTGTGAGGTCATCTTGCATCTCTTTTCAGCCTTTTGCATGTTATTATTCAAATTTTGTATGCATTCCCTTAAGTAATTACCACAAGCACATGACAACACAAATTTACTGTCTTCTAGTTCTGCAGGTAAATAGCTCAATCCCATGCCTTGCTGTCTACAGCCAGGATACAGGAGGATAGCCTTCCTTCAGGAGGGTGAGGATGGAGGGGGTGTCAGCTGCTTTTCTTTTCCCACCTTCCCAAACTTGCTCATGGTTCCCTTCCCATGTCCTCAAATTCCCCAGTGAAAAAAAAAATCTGTTTCGTCTTCCTTTCATAGTTACAACTCCTCTGACTATGGCTAGGAAAGGTTCTCTATTTTGTAGAACACTTGTAATATACCTATGCAGTCAAGGGAAATATAATCATATCTGCAAAGTCTCTTTTGCTGCGGAAGATAGCATATTCACCTGCTCTGAATATCAATGTGTGGGTATCTTGGGAAGCATTATTCTGCTTATCACAACTTTTTCCCCCCTCTCCACACCACTAAAAATGTAAATTCAAGATAGGAGGTAATTTCTCCAATATAGGATATGGCTAAGGCCAAGCCACATGAGAAGATGAAAATTATGTAAATTATAGACACTAAAAGGATCCCCGTGGCAAAGCTGGAACAAGTAGACTGCTACCAAACCAGAAACCAGTCCTCCAATTAGACCACTAGTAAACTATATTTGTTGAGCCATCATCTTCAAAATGCCACACAGATATGATAAAATGGGCTCTGGTCCTTATTTTGTGCCAGATTCAATAACTTTGCTCTTGAAACTTCAAAGGGTCCTAGAGGTAGACAAAATCATTAAGAACAGTTAGCACATTTTTCTTGATTAACTAATACATGGTTCATCCATATGTATATATTTTAATTTCAGAAGTAAGGATTCTGAAATTTTAATACAGAAGTCAGGCTAGAATTGAGGTCATTTGCTGCTGGCCACCAGGAAGCAACAGAAGGACACTGGTGGGGAAGGTGACAGGTGGCAAGATGAAAATAAAACCACTCGGCCCCTTTAACAAGCTGACCAGCAAGCAATGCCCAGGAGAATACCACACCCCTGGCAACTGAGTTTTATCCAACTCATTTCTTTTTCTGTGCTCTTCAGTGTTTCTTTCATTATTTTCTTTTTATATCTTCCCTACAGTTACTGTAGTCTCTGGGAGCCTAAATTAAGTATGGGAAAGCTGGACTAATCAAAGGGAGAGTTTTTCCTGTGCCAAGGGACTCTGTAGAGAGAACCAGATTGTGGTAATGCACATTATTTGGTTTGGATCACAAATACATCTGTCTGAAATGCAGCATGAACTATGCATAGTGCATGAAAATTTCAGCATTTATATATGCCCTTTATTATGAAAGGAGAGTCTCAGACAGCCGGGCACAAATTACTTATTTCTCTGGTTATTTTTCTTAAGCTTATTCCAAATATAACCACATTCTCTGTTAATTTCTGGTCTATTTATACTATGATTTAAGTCTTCGCAAATAATGAAAGGAAAACATTTTTATTACTTTAATCACCCAAGGAGGAAATGAGAAAATGAACCCCTTTGATATACCTAACACCATTCTTGCAGTACCCTTGACCCCTCTATTTGAGTTGCTTCTAAACTATTCTTATAGTTCTCAGCATCTTTATCTCTTTGTGTGAACTCAACCTAAGCTTGCTCCCAATGGTCCTCAAGTGTGTGCACAGGAAGAAAC
Organism: Rhizomys pruinosus; assembly: GCA_009823505.1. Taxonomy (NCBI): domain Eukaryota; kingdom Metazoa; phylum Chordata; class Mammalia; order Rodentia; family Spalacidae; genus Rhizomys; species Rhizomys pruinosus. Next base: position 1,713,323 of record VZQC01003122.1, on the reverse strand, counting down.
CCTCCTAAAAAGTATATAACAGATTCCTGTAGCCTCCCACCGGCCTCGACTCTTACCCCAGCAGTCACTGCTGGCATGCTGATTCTACATCAGTACCTACAAATTGCCAACTGCAGCTTTTAAGTTTCAGGTGACCATTTTTGCTCCAGGGCTTAACAAATTCAGAAAACTTGTTACAAAGCTGTCAAGCTCAAAGAGATGGGCAGGGAGATGAAAGAATATACTGGGGTTGCTTGAGACTGGCTGATAAGAAACTTCCTTTTCTTTCTCCATCCAAACATATGATAGTATAAGAGGATTTTTAAAAATGTGCCTTTAATATAACCAGACTTGATGAAAAAGTGATAATCAATAGCCTTGCTATATTCAGGCCACCATCTTTTTCTAATGGCTCTCAAGGACTAGATAGTTATGTCTGTCAAAGCAAGTACCCTGACTTTCCAACTCTACCTTAATTTCCAGTTTCTGTTTTGCCAGAATTGAAAGCTTCCCCACACCCAACTGTAACTTTAAGAGAATATCAAGTCCTGGGAGACCCAACTTTTGGCATCACTTTTTATATGCCAGTGTCCTTGGTAAGGTGTCAGATAAAGCACCTTCCTTTCACAGTCCAGATTTAGTGATTCAAGGCTGTAGTCAAAGACAGAGCTGGGGGTAGTATTCCTGAGAGGAGGTCACTGCTAAGCATGAAGTGGGGCTGTGATAGGGTCAGAAGCTTTGGGGAAATGGAACATACTCGAAAGTATAGCTGTGTGAAATATGAGTCATGAAGAGATCAAGGGAAGGCTGATTGATGGAGAAGAAGGGGAAGCATTGCTTAGATTAATAATCTTGAGATTATAATGGACCAACTTGGAAATGTATGATTTTTTTCATATAAATATAGCAGCCTAAACTAAAAGTAGACTCCTTGTTAATCTGGGGGCACTATTAGCCATGGAAATTAGTAAGGCCTGTTACAGTTTACTGTAAGAAGACATTTGGGATAGGGATAAGTTCTCTGTGGATATGGATAAGGACAGAGGAGGGTTTCTCGGTCAAGAGACCAGGGAAGGCTGAGGGAACTTCTCCAAAGAGCAAGCGACAGCTTCACAGTGACAGAGGTGGAAGCTCATGTGGTTGTGTTCATTACACTGAGAGGCCTGCTCAGATTTAAGAGCTTCACAGTTAGAGCAATGGCTACTGAGACTAAAATTTGGAGACATCTACATGAGTAGATGAACAATGTGGATGGATAGGAGACCCCCAAATTATAACTAGAAAGATAATTCTGGTGGTGCCACAATTTGAGAGGATGATTGGAATAAAATAGTCTCAGAGAAAGACCCTAAGGCAGGTCCTGCTGAGGTAGGTAAGCATAGTGGTTTGCACTTAAGGAATGATAGCAGGTAAGGAAGAACATAAGGAAGATCCAGCCCATGAACTGCAGAGGTGTCCAAGAGTCACTATGGAGCATGAAAAATTAGAAGAGTTTCCTCTTGGGCTTGTGGTGAATTAGAAGATGGGACTTCGCTGCTGGCACAGGGAGGGATGCAGGGGAAAGTAGAAGGTCTAGTGGTGGATACTATGAACAAGCAAAGGAATGGGGGGCAGTGTGAATTGAGGGTGCAGGAGATTTTGTCCATAATGGGATAAAAAGCCCCCCAAAGATCTATAAACATGGTTAGGATAATAGTCTTTAACTGTGACTGCACAGTACCCAGGAAGCATTAAAATCCACCTCCAATTCCCAACCCAGTTAAAGATAGCAAGATAAGCATGGGGATGGGAGACTAGTAGTGAGCACCGTCAGACGGGGTACCAAAAAGGGAGAGTTTGGCACTGAAAGGCCTTTTTGAGCTAATAAGCCCTCAGATTCCAATTTAAGTGTAAGTGAGGTGGAGCAGACACGGCTGAACTAACAGTGTTCTGTGTGTTGGGCAGACCGTTTACTTATTACTAAGATTTTGATATTCCTGAATTATTAAAAGGCCAAGGGGTGCAAGGACTCTTCATCCATTATTCACGTTTCTCTCAGGCTAAGTGCTGGATCTCCAGATGCTGAGGATTTATAAATGTCTGTCTAGAAGACACTGAGAACAATCAATCTGGTCTTGGGCTGTGTTTACTGCTGAAAGCTGTCCATTGTTCTCCAAGTTGACCATTTCCATCTCAGTTTCTGTAATTAACATAATTAAAAGTATTTTTATAAAATACTACAACTTTATGAATATCTTTGTGTGTTTGTTGGGAAGAGAAGACGGGTAAAGAATTCCTGAATGTAAATTGTGTCTTAAACATCTCAGATACCATGAATACCTTTGATAGCATGATTCTTGAATGATTTTCTTTTCTCATGGAATTGTTCAGAAGATTCACTTTAATCAGACCCCATGACTTTCTTCCAAACACAGTTTTTCCTAAGAAGAATTGAAGTCTAGCATGATTTGTATTCTGACAGTTCCTTAGAAGAGTTACATTTGCAAGGAATATAAAAGAAAACAACCTGAAGCTGTGCATCAAGCTGTGTTCATGTCATTTAGTTCCACATCAGAAAATCTGACAAGCTCTATCATTAAAAATATGTACAGTGACCAACCTAGTCCTTTCCTCTCCCTGGAGGCCATGCTGGCCACCCTGGGGACCATGCTGCTGGCCATGTCCACCATGAGGAGTGCATGCTTGCAAACAGATGCCCCCTTTCCACACGTCCCTTACCATCTCTTGAGCTTGCTTCCCAGGGCCCTTAACTGGAAATCCTCAGGTTTCATGACCCAGAACCATTCTTTGGACAGAAACTGCAGAAGGCCATCCCCTGAGAGTCAACAGATTTTCTTCTCTTGGCCTCCTTGACTTATTTTTTCACTTTTATTTTCTTTCTCTTGCTGCTCACTTTGCTTTGTCTGGCTGGTCTTCCTGCTCCTGTGACATGAAAGCCTTTCCCTGGTTCCTCTCTGGCTCTTCCCTCAAGTCGGCTTGACAGCCCAAGTGTAGCTAGCTGACCACACATAGGCCCCGCTTTTGCTATGCCATAGCTGTGTGACCTAGAGCTACTTCAGCAATTTTACCTTGGATATACATCTGTCAAGTAGAGAAAACTGTATCTTTTTTAAAAATTTTATTTATTTTTGTATGCGTATGAATGTACTGTCTGCATGTAGGTTTGTGCACCCGTGTTGTGCAATACCGCGGAGGTCAGAAGAGGGTGTCGGATTTCCCTGGAACTGGAGTTCTCCTGGAATTGGAGTAACAGACGGTTCTCAGCCGCCATGTGGGTGCTGGGGATCGAGCCCGGGTCCTCTGCAAGAGCGGTCGGTGCTCTTAACCGCTAGGCTATCTCTCCAGCCCGAGAAAACTGTATCTTATGAGATAGAATTTTGCCTGATATATAGAAGCACTTGGTAATATTTATTTCTAGTTTATCGCTGTTCTCTTTGAATATTCTTCCTGATCACCTAGGATAACAAAAACTAGCATGATATTGATTTCCAAACTCTGTCTCAGGATCTGCTCTCAGTTCAGAAAACCACAACCACTTGTGTGTGTGTGTGTGTGTGTGTGTGTGTGTGTGTATATATATATATATATATATATATGCTGGAAAGATGGCTCAGCACTAAAGAGCACTTGCTGTTCTTGCAGAGCACCCAGGTTCAGTTCCCAGCATCCATATCAGGTAGCTCACATATGCTTATGACTCTAGTTCCAGGGGGATCTTCTGGCCTCCAGGGCACTGCACATGTGGTACATATGCATACACTTGGGCACACACACACAGAGAGAGAAACACAAAATAAATAAAAAATTAAATGAAATATTTTAAATATAGGTATGATTTTAAAATTATTACCTTTAATTTTTTATAATCATATACATTTGTGAGGTATACTATGATGTCAAAGAATGAAAAAACAATATTGCACAGTTTAACTCATATGTGGATTTTGAAGAAATGGCTTTCATAGAAGCAGATTATAGAATGACAGATATGAGCAGCTCTCAGGAAGGGTTAGTGGAGGAAGAGGAAGGGATAGTGGTCAACATGGACGAAGACACACTTGTATTTCTAATTGTCCCTTGGGAATCTCTGGATGCCTTACTTATACCTGAAAACTCAGTAAGTCACAAGAAAAAGCACTCTTATATACTGACTGTTTATAGCATCCAAAATTCATAGTTTATAATACTAAGTTTCAACATGTCAGTTTGAAAAGGTGAGACCTTTGGAAGGTGATTTGACCATGAGTGCAAGGCTCTCATGAATTAGATAAATGTCTTTGTTAAAGAAATCCCCTGTAGCTTTCTAGCTACCACTCCATCATGTGAGAATATTACAAAAGGCTGGCTATTTGAAGGTTAGAAGTGGCTGTTACCAGAGCCCAACCCTGCCAATGTCTTCACCTTGGGCTGACAGAACTATGAAGAATACATGCCTTCATTTAAGTAACCTGGTTTGTGGTACTCTGTCAGGTTTGCCTGACCTGACCAATTCATAAAGCTATCTGCCCTGGACATTGTGACTGTCACAGATAGAAGTTTCTTGTTCTATTTCACCTACTTGAGTGATAGAACACTAACTGCCATGATCTTGTTACATCTCTTTCCTTTCTTTCATTTCTCTGGTATTGTCTCAGCTCTGACACAATCTTATCAATGTGACTCCACTAAAGTCAGAGTGATGATTTTAATGTATATTTCCAACATGACTTGCTTTTGTTTAAACCGCTTTTATGTCTATAGACTGTCAGCCAAGGTCCTTCCTAGAGGAGGAAGCTGTCATCCTCCGCTTATCCGGATAATACAGCTAGCTACACAGAGGTGTTGGTTACTATTCCTATCTGTGTGTCTTATTCTTTCCCCTCCTGCTAGTCACACTGAATGTTTTTCTCCATTAATGATACTCAAAACCCTACCTTCCATTAGGACCAGTCTCACGTGTTAGCCTCTCTTTCAAATTTCCCCAGAACACTAGGCTGCTTCTTTTCCCAAACTCACAGAGAACTTTGCATCTCAGCTGCAGCTTTCATCACACCCTGGCTTATCTCCTCATCCCTGGCATACTTCTTTTATTTCTCCTTCTAGATCATAACTTCTTTAAAGACGCTTATATCTCTTAAAGCTTCAAATGGGATAAAACGAATGGCAATAATCGCACCAGGAATTAAGCTCATTTGTTCTGCAAAGCAGCAGCCTGTTGTCAAATGCTAACCCTCTCCCTCACAGCCCTCGTAAAAAGAATGGGAAAGCATATAAATGAAGCAGCTCACAAGAGGAACATACAGTGTGAGCAATTACACCAATTTCTTTTATAGGAAGAACGCAGCTGAGATAAACATGGAAACAGATTATTTACCATCCACGGGTTTCACTGCCAAATTCTTTTACATTTTTCATTAAAAGAAACCAAGGAAGGTAAACAAAAGTAGCCCTTGGGAGGAATCAGCACAAAGGAAATAGTGCTTCTATCAGCATGGACTCTGAGATGTATCTATTTGTATAACTGCTTCCTTTGGGACCATATGCATGTGTTCACACACCTGCCCAGAGCCACCTCCAGGTGTGCATGACCATTCCAAATCTTGGCTTCCAGGTGACGGTGAAGACACTTACCTTCAGAGCATCCTGGGTATCATCGAGGCAATAGACTCGGATGCTGTACTCCAGAGAGGAGCAGCAGAGGGGCCCAAAGATGGCCAGTTTCAGGCGCTTTGCGGCTGCTTTGGTAGTGGACTGTCCAACCAAGGCATAGGTGCTGAGATTCTCAGTGAGGATGTGGCAGGCCTCTGCATCCAACTGGATGTAGCAGGGGGTCGTGAAGTTTTCTTCCCCTACCACCACAACATCCTGGTGATTAGAGGGAAGAGGCAATGGTTAAACCACCAAGGCCATGTGCCAGCTAGTGTGGATGGTGGTGGACAGATGAGATCTGATTCATCTTTCTCAAGCTTCGTGATACATGTATTTTATTCTCCAGGATCAGATTTCTTTTTGTCACTGTCTACATACTGATATGATTCTTTCTATAGAATTATATGAAAATCCAGAAGACAATCCTAAATTATTCCTTTCACTTCAGCATCCCTGAGCTTGTTAACTGCTTCTGAGAAGTGTTGGAGTCTAGTCTTTTTTGTTCTTCCAGGTTAAGTTCACAAAACTTATATCCTAAGTACTGGCCTATAAGTAATTGCCTAACATTGCTGACTGAGGTGCAATGCCTATAAATTTAAAAACAAATATTTTCTTTCCTTTTTCTTTCTTTCCATCCATTCCTCCATTCCTTTACAACATATGATGTTTATATTTCCAAAAGAGACTTCTGAGTATCATTTCTCGGTGAGTTAGCTAACATTTGAGCATCCTTTTCCTCGTGTCTATCTTTCAGAGGATAAAGCAGCAAGCAGGAATTTGTCATCTGTCTCTCATTTGGAATATGAGCTAAAATTTCACTCCTGTTTTGCTTTAGAAACAAAGCCTTCCAGCTGCCACTGTACTGAGAATGGGTTCCATTCTTCTCACACACATACTCACCTCCCACTGTCCCTGAGTTGCCTGGTTCTTGAGCTGGATTTTCCAGTCTTCGGTATTGGGGTCTGCACAGTGATGCAGAGTGAGGATGACTGGGCGGGTCAGCAGGGCTCCTGGAGGCCCACAGCTCACTACAGGGGTCAGTAGGGTCTGAGAGTCTTCCATAGGGGGCCTGCAGAGAGAGGAGAGAACCATACCTGTGACATTTCCATAGTACTTATGCACAGTGTAGTCACTGACATCTGAGATCTAAAGTTGTATCAACAGTTCAAATCACTTCTTCTTAGCACTTTTGTGTGGGGAGGTGGGGGTAAGTTGACACAGAAATAAATGGGAAGCCATATTCTTTATACCAAGACTTTCATCTTACAAGACTGGAGGTCTTTATGACCGCAGGGGTGTTGCCAGCATTCCCTTTGATCCCCTTCTTTCAGACATGGAGCTGCCTTTGGCAGCTTCCTCTGAGTTCACGCTATGATACTTTCAGGGTAGAATGAGAAAGAACAGAGTCCTTATGAAGTTACATAACCAGCTTTTCTGATAACATTTGCCACGGGTCTCACAGGGTTTTAAATACTTTTGTGTTTTTAAGACCTAACTTGAAAATACTTCAAAAAACTCACTTCAGAATGAGGACACCCTAGAGCTAAACTTAGTCCAAATGACTTTCAGGAATAATTCAGGCTAGTGTAGCAGATTCATTCTTTCAAATATGACCATATAAAATATGGAACTGTATTTCTATAGCAAATTAAAATGTTACTTGCTGCATATATATATATATATATATATATGCATGTATGTTACTTGTTATTTATATATTTCATACTTAAATAATCTGGTCAAAAGGGACCCCAGATATAAAAATGTTTCTTTTTTTTCTTTCCTAAATTCTCTCGGCCTGCTTCCTTCAGAGACTGAGCAATAACCAAAAAGGTTTGAGTAGCCTGCACTACCAAAGGATATGTGAAGAAGTTGTCTCAAAGTTCTCAAGGTCACTGTTCATAGTCTCACAACTGCTGACTTAGGTTAGATGAAAACTCATGCTTCTCAACAATACTCAAAGTGCCTGTCAGAACAGTATGAACTCAAGGAATTTTAGCAGGCCCTGAAGGATTGAACACCTCTTCCATCTGCAGAAGAGGACTCATGAATAGAAGGCTGGTCTGTGGTTAATGTTTTAGACATATCCAAAGATATAGACCACTTCTAACAAGGAATCATCTAATTTGATACCAACTCACAATGAACTAGAATTTTCCTTCTAGTCAGTTCTCTCTATACATCCTTGGTCTGCTAACTACCCCACTTCACTGCATGTATTTGAAGATTATTTCAATAGTTTCTCTATTACAAAACAACGTCTCAATTTTTCCATCAGCTGGCAAGCATGGATTCCATGTGTTTCCTTATGCTCTTTTCATTCTTCATTTTCATGTGGAAGTTGTCAGTGATTTAGTGCCTAACTAAGCTCCTAATACTTAAGCACAGAACAGGAAGTGCACTATTTTCTTTGATTTAGAATATGTACCTGTATTCACACCTGACAAAACCATTGTTTAGATCACCCCCAATGGATTAATAACTTAGAGATCTTATTTAGCATGCTCCAATCAAGAGTGGGGAATGGGGATACGTTATTTAAAATCTCTTTTATAAAAGTAGGCAATGAAGGCCATTGAAGGCCAAGTAATTTGTTAAAGTGCTCAAATATTCCTAACATGAAAGTTCTTAGGGTTTACCTAGTCTGCATAGTTTTGTGTTTGTAATGATGCTTTTGAACCCAGACGTGGCTATTTAGTTTTACTTTAGTAGATCCGAGATACTTCCCTAATGTTATATCTTTCCTCTCAGTATTGGTTATCTCCTACAGTCTTTCTACATCCTTTATAGATCAGATATACCTGCCATTTATGTGCACATTGCAATCACTGATAACACAAATAACACAATACATTGTATTGTAATTGTAATACATAAATCTGGCAAGGATGAAGACTTTTCAAGGACAATCCCTAACACCTTTCTCTCATTCTAACATCAAAACTTTTGAGTTATTTAGTTCAAACAAATATAAACCCATTAAAATTCACATGGCCTCATTAATATCCTTCTGTCTTATCCAGATGGGCATTAAAAATGACATCTCAAATTCCTTCATAATTGTAATGGCTGCCTGAAATTGATTTCTCCCTAGCCTTTATCTATAGTTTAACTATCATCGACTATAGCATCTAGAAGTTAATGTTTCTGGCCTACCTTCATTTAACACTGAATAAATGAATGAATGATAGAAGCTATTATTATTTTTAGCACTGTTGGAAGATAATTCTCCATGAATTTATTATGATACCCTATCTTCCTGGCTATCCTTTCAAGGATGCTTACCTGCAGTTCCCATGGAAGATAAAGATATCTGTCTCTGCAATGGATGGTAGACAGGACTGCCTCTCAGTAAGAAAGACCCAACTTCCCCAAGTTTAGAAGTCCTTACTAAAATGAAGCTATTGAGTGTGGAGAGGGCATCTGCCACTTTTTGTGTCCCTCTTTGGGAACTTCAGCTCAGGAAACAATAATAATTATGCTCTAGAGCATGCCACTGCAATGCCTAATAAACTGTCTGACCTAAGAACTTTCTAACAGTAGTGACAAACTATGGCAGCTAACCTGATAGCTCACAAGTAAGGCCAAAGCTTAGAGTTTACACAGGCAACCTACATCATCATCCTCAGAACTCAAATTAAAATTTGGTCTTTATTGCCCTTAACAAGCCCTGGCTCTCACTGCTTCCTCCTTCCCCCTAGGTTGCACAAACACCCACCAACTTGCATGTTTTCTACAACTTTTCCTATTTCAGTCTGTTAATACCTTGAATAACAAGTTTCTTTTATCAAATATAATTTCCTTAGCACTTCCAAGTGAGCTTAGGTTTGTAATCATGCATGAGTTTGCTGGCCAGAGTTTGAGAGCTCAGTATGTTCTCCTCTACCACTTTGGTTTTCATTTTCTCTTAACCCAGATTGTCTTTCTTCTTTTAGACTTCACTTTCTTACAATATGAGTAATGCTTGGCTTTCATCGTGTCACAGCTAAGAGTAGACTATCTGCCTTTGCCAGTGACTTCATGATTACCTAATACCACTTTTCCTACCAGAAGAAAAAGAAACTTGCAATGGTTGCATTTTCCTGAGAAATACTGTTACTGTTTTAGTTACAAGTTAAATTTGAGAATGAGGATTCAACTTTAAAGAAAGAGGCCTCGAGTGGATCCATTTCAAGTGGCTCTTGCAGAGAGTTGGGGGATCAGAAACAGCTGTCTCTCGGGCTGGTGTCAGCCTGTGCTTGAAGGCTGGAAGGAGGGGCTTCTCATTGCCAAGGAACAGAAGGGAGGAAAGGAATCCCTGCTGGGCTGGATAACTGTCATCTGGACACTCTGAGCACACCCTTGGCATGCAGTATTGATGGACGCAGCTCTTGGAGGAGGGAGAGCAAAAGGGAGGAGGTTGGAGGAGGGGCAATGGGTGTCAAAAGAATTTATTAACTCAGTGAGGTGCAAGAATGTAATGAATAGGAGAGTGATGAAGTGGAATTCAAAAGGGGATGAAAAACAAAGAAGAAATAAGAATCTCTCATATGTTTTCAAGATGAAACAAGTAAATTAGAAACTAGTAACAATCCCATTTATGTACGGAAGGAGAGACTTAGGTAAGATTTAACTATGTGAAGCCTAAGGTCAGAAGTGTCTGAATCCATACTGCCATTACTTATGTAAACAGGCTACTCAAAATACATAAAGCCAAATAGTGAACACTAACATAAATCTCATCTATAATTTTGTGAAAGAGGGCTTCAAGTCTTTTTAAGTCTCACGTGCTATCCAAGCTATTCAAGCAAACAGTCTGTACATATTAATTGAAGATGACATAGAAATGAGCACAGAACAAAACTTAGCTACAGAAGTAGCAATTAAATAGAAATTCAGCAGTGACCAATGATCAGAATTTTAAAAGCCTTTTAACAAAGTGCAGCAAGGAAAAAAAATCATGGTAAAAGCTGGACAGGTCTCAAGGGTTCTAGAACAAAGCTCACAGGGAGGAGCTTGTTTCCTGTCTGAGGGATTTTCTTTCATCCATTGCTTGCTGTTATCAGTGAGAACTTCTACATGAAAGTGCATCATTTTAGAACACTTTCATGTGAGAGGCAGCATCTGCTGCCCACGGCCCACCTGTAAGGTCAAGTATTTATAATACCCTTTTGCAGAAGAAGAAACCAAAATTTAGAGACACTAACAGGCTTGCTTGAGAAAGCAGAGCTAATGATTAGTAGATTTTAAGCACAAGTTATTTCATTTATTTCACACTCCTTTATTTTACTGCATTTCAGGCCTTTTATTTTTCTGTTTTACTAGAGCAAAATTCTTTGAAAGGAGTCTGTACTCCACCTCAGGGTGGACATGAGGTACCTTCTGTGAAATCACGCGTCTTCTGTCAGGTCCCTCAGGGTGACAATCCCACCCTAGGCTCAGCTGCCTTTTAAAGCTCATGTCTTCCCATATAACTGGCAACTTGAAACATTTGCACTCCACATTCCTGACAGGGAGTATCCATCTGGCTTGTTATCAAAAGCTCAATTGAGCATATATATATATATATATATATATATATATATATATATAAATAGATAGAGATACACACACACACACACACACACACACACACACACGTGCCACTTGGGTTTGTTACCATTTCCCCAGACAAGCAGAGTCTACTAGATTAAATCAGAGCAGGTAACCATTGTGCTATGGGCAGAATGGCTGAATCCTTGTGAAACTAGTTTACTGAGTCTATACTTAGGCCTTGTATATCTACTTCCCTTGAAGGATACCAATAGAAGCAGTTCTTGAAACTGCTGTTTTTATATTAAGGATGCCAGTAACTACAATGGAAAATGTCTTCTTTATGAAGAAGAAGTAAGAAATAAAATTCTGGGCTATTTTTCATGGGAATCTTATAATTTAGCACCCTCTTTCTTTTCTCCTCCTTATTTTTCCTTTCCTATTCTTTCCTTTTTTTTTTTTTTCTTTTTCTTTCTTGAGACAGAGTTTTCTTCTATCACCACAGCTGGCCTTGAACTCCTGAATCTCCCATCTCAGCCTTGTGAGTGATGCAGTTTGAAGGTGCTGACACTGCATCTGCTCACCTTCACCTCATGAAAGCTTTGGCAGTGTCAGTCATTACTTATTTCCAGGAAATCTGCTGGAAATTATGGCAGATGTTTTGTACTCTAACTCCCAACCTGACTTTATCTTATCTTTTATAACTAGGCTTTTTATCCTTTTAATCCTAATTGATTTTTGCCTTTAATTGAAAAAAAAATAACTTTAAAAATATCACCTTGAAGCTTTTCTTTGTAATTATAATTTCAATAAATAAACACTGCTTAGAGCTGTAAGAATGAAATTTCATATACGTTGACCCCACTGCTTCCCTCTTTAGGCTTTTTGTAGTGCTGGCTCTAAACTTAGGAACTCAGGACCCATGAATGAGTGAGGAATCTCTCCCTGAAAGGAGACTGTGGTGGACAACCTTAGTGTCAACTTGACACACCTGGGTTGAGGGAGCCTCAGTTGGGGAACTGGCTCCATTGGACTGGCCTGTGGCCATGTCTGTGGAGTATTGTCTTGATTGTTGAGCAGTGAGGGAGGGCCCAGCCCACAATGGGTGGTGCCACCCTGGGCAGGTTGTTGTATACCATGTAAGAAAGCAGACTGGGCATGGGCCAGGGGAGTAAGCCAGTGAACAGCATTCCTCCATGGCCTGTGCTTCAGCTCTGCCTCCAGGTTCCTGCCTTGAGTTCCTGCCTTGGGCTCCCTAAGTGATGAACTGTGACCCAGGAGGTAAGCTGAATAAACCCTTTCCTCCCCAAGTTGGTGTCGGTAAGAGCGTTTTGTCACAGCAATTGAAGAGAAATCTAGCTCTGAGTTTCAGTGAGAAATAAGATGATTCTTTTACTGAATTCCAAATAATGCTTTAAAGAAAACAAAACGACATCCTACATGATCGGTGCTTAAGGGAACTTCGCCTCCATCTACTAAACTTAGTGACTTGTGTTGAGAGGGTTTAGCAGCTTTCCCACAAACCTTGTACTCTTTCTGTGGGGATTTTCCTAATAAAACATTTCTAAAGGCCACCAGCATCTTGCAGTTGACAAATACAGTAGTTTTAAAACTGTTCTCCATTATCACATTTTAGTTTTAATATCACCACTGTCACTACCTACTTGAGCCAAGAGATTGCTTTACCTTTGATTTTCAAGTTTCTCTTGTCATGGCTAAATTTGTCATTACAAATATTCTTCAATTAAAAAATACTGGTGGAGGAGCCTTTTTTTTTTCCCTCCAACCCCTGTACTGGATACAAACTGTCTGTCTACCTTACCACAGCATATTAGTTTCTCTCATTGCAGTCTAAACCAAAATTGGAATATTGCCCACTGTTCTTTCTGTAATTCTTTCTTCTTGCCTTAGAAACTGAGACTTTGCTTCTTTGTCTCTGTCAGAACCATGTCCTGTGCCTGAGCATTCCTTCAGAATCTGAGCTTGCTCCTTCCAGTCAGCTCTGCTTTAGTCCTCCATCCATGCTTGCGCAGTTCTCACAGTGCCTAGGACTCCTGTCTTTTCTTATTAACATTTTTATTATTTTATGTGTATGAGTGTATTGTTTGCATGTGTGTAAGTGTGCCCTTGTCATGTAATGCCCTCAGAGGTCAGAAGAGGGTGTAGAGTCCCCCTGGAACTAGAGTTATGGAAGGTTGTTAGCCACCGCGTGAGTGCCAGGAATCAAACCCAGGTCCTCGGCAAAAGCAGCCAGTGCTCTCTTAACCACCAAGCCATCTCTCCAGCCCCAAGGATTCTCTACAACACTTCTGGCCAGATAAAAATACTTTTTCTTTTACTGTAACTTTCACTGACTACTTTCTTAACCTCATGCTTCATTTATTCCCTCCTCACCTCACAGCTAGGCGATTAAACAGCCTTACCCAACCCGGGGCCTTCAGGAAGACTTGCTCCTCCCTCTTCTACTGCATCAGCAGTCACCGCATCTGTCTTTTAAGGGCATTGCTAGTCCTGTGTCACCCAGCTCCTTAAAAACTTTCTTTGGCTTCCCACAGTTTACAAAAAGGGTTCCATTTACTTTACATTTGAGATTTCTAAACTGATTATTTTGGCTGTCCTACTGAAGAAATTTCTGGACCAATACAGGAAATAGAAAAGGGAAAAGCTGACTTTGGATCTTCAAACTCATTTTTTAAATAGTAACTCATAAATGATGGAATTTTGGTCTCAATCAGATTTATTTTAATAAATGGGTTCCAGAAACAAGGCAAAGGGGCCAGGTTTGTACAGAAACTGTGGAAATTGTATTCACAGGGGGAAACTGAGGCTTTGCCTTCTCCTGGAAGTAGGAGAGGAAGAAATCCTGCCCAGCCGTGCCACTCGCATTGTCTTTGATCAGACGTGGTTTGTCCCATCTCTCTAGCTCAGTTAGGCCATGCATCTACCCAGCTGTGCTTTTTATGGAACATATTCAGTGATGATAAGGCCCCACTTGTCACATTTATGGTGCCACATGTAATTAAGATCATCCCCCCCTTCAAACAACTCACATCAGCAGCTGACCAGCTGGGCACCATCCAGCTGGAAACACACCCTGTTCTGGATGCAATGAAAGGAATCAGAGAGAAGGCAAATGTTCAGAACTGTGCTACAGATGCCCTCAAGTGGCACTCATCTCTGGATGGATGCATCCTGTTTTCTTTCAGAAAAGTTTTATGTGTATTACATGAAGATTGGATAGGTCTGTAGAAAGTGCCAGAGATGCACAATAATCAGGCAGAAGCTTGTTGTGTACAGTGGTGTTATGCAGGAGGGATGTCAGCTTGGAAAACTGAAGAACTTTTGGGTCTGGTGAACCTGCGTTGAATTCTGGCCTCCTCACTTAGTAAGACATCTTGTTATGAGATTTAATTTCCATAAGCCTTGACTTCCTCATTTTTAAAGTGGGACTTGTCATAGTCTACAGATTTGCATTAAGGAGCAAATGCACATAAGAGTATGCTTAATAACCGCCAGTGATATTTCGTATTACCATGCCATTCCAAAATACATTGTGTTTTATAGAGGAAGTACATCCATTTCACAACATAAAATTAACAGTGTGAGCACATCTCCTTTATCTGAGAAGTTAACTAGCTCTGTCTTTATTTCAGAGCCTCTGGTTCATATTTTCTTTCGTTTTTGTACGTGCATTATGTGTATGGCTTCCTCTGTATGTAGAAGCCAGGAGCGGATGCCAGGGATCTTCTCCAATTACACTACAGCTTTTTTTCTGAGACAATCTCTTGCTGAAACTGAAGTTAGCCAACTTGGTGAGAATCAGTAGCCAGCAAGCCCCAGGGTCCTCCTGTCTGTGGCTTCATGCTGGGATCCTGGGTGTGTGCCACCATGCCCAGCTTTCACATGGGTGTGGATACTGAACTCAGGTCTTCATACTTGCAAGACAAGCACTTTTCCCTTGAACTCCCAGCTCTACCTCATGCACATTTCCTTTTGAGATCTTGTGCTTCCTCCTTATACACAACTTTCTTGCTGCACACCAAATTCAATAGATAATTCCCCCTGCACCTAACTTTCAGTGACAGACAAAGCCGGAAGTGCTGTATCCTTTTCTTTATAGTCAAACGGAGTGGAGCGTAAAAGGTGTCTGGCCTTATCAATATTATGTTTTATTTTTTCCTGTATAATATTTACAATTACCATAGCTGGGGTATCACAAAAGGATAACTGGAGGATGTGGGAGAGGTCACATCATTCTGAGGCAGAGGCCTGGACATCAGCTCCTTATGGCTTGTGTTTCAAATGAGGTAACAGATATCAGATGAACAGAACAAACCATGAGGGCTGCATGGTTTCTCAGCAAAAAGCACAGCCAGTTCTTACTTCTGCTCAAAGGAACTGCGTAGGCTGGCAAAGGCCTTGGTGGAGTGTCTATTTGATGCTCACCTCATCTTAAGACAAGAGAAAGCAAAATAAAATAAAAAATTATATTGGCGTTTGCTACTCTCTTCTTTTCCAGCTATAAAAGTAGGGAGCTCCAAGGGCCAGTGAATGTTGTTTTGCACTGAGATTTTAAAAAAATGACTATTTGATATAAATATTACTATTATTATTTTTTTGTGTGTGTTTTTGAGACAGGGGTCTCCCTTAGCCCCAGCTTGCCTTGAACTCACAGAGATCCACCTGCCTCTGCCTCCCAAGTGCTGGGATTAAAGGCGTACGCCACCACACCTGGCTATTTGATATAAATAAACACAAGCCTTATCCAGTTTTTCTGTGGTTCAAACTTGAAGCATTAATAATGCTTAAGAGATTTTTTCCCCTGTAATCCAGCTGTTGTTTGTATGGTTAATGGGATACCACCTGAGGTAGAAGAAATATTCTGGGTCATACCACCAGTGTCTTTTCCAGAGTGCTTAATAAAGGCTTTTCAGAGGCTGAAGAACAAGACAAAAACAGGATGGCTTCCTGAGGAGGACTGGAGGAAAGGTTCTGGGCATGAGGAGGATCATGGGCCTGCAGCTCTGTGCTTAGAACCAGGCCAGAGGAAACCTTCCTGGGAACAATGATCTTAACATAATGAGCCTCTCCATTTAAAAACTGTCTTTTATTTGAACATGATCACATATTATTTGGTAGCAGTAATCAGCCAGGCTTCTACATACACTACGTCATACACACATTTTATGTGGGAACTAATCAAGAAAACCATCTTTGTTAATTCAGCGGCTAAACTGAAAATTGAATTTAGGATGTCTAAACTAGTAGCAGTTTTACTTAAAATAATTTCGTATTTGTGATTTTGACACATTTGAAGCAGAACCTTTCAATTCAATTCAGTTTTAATCAACACTAGGCCCTTTTTGAAAGCTCTACTTATAAATATTAAGGCTAAGGAAGAGGTTGAGAACTCTTCAGTTGGAAGAGAATTACAAAAGGAAGAGTCTGTGGCTAAGGTTCTGTGCAAGGCTGAGGTGGAAAGGGCAGGTCAGGGGCTAAGAGGTCTTGTCTTTATGACTCTATAAGGCATAGATTTTTGAGCCAGGCCATGGGAAGCCAGTGTCTCTATGCAAATCCATATATCTTTGGATAATCTATGCAGTTTGAAGTGCATTTTTGACCATATTTTCCTGCTAAGGTCACATGTCCACCTGGGAAAATTATCTCTACCAGTCCATCCATAATCAAGAAATGCAAAAAATCTAAATCTTCAGAGGTAAAGAGAGGTAAAATTTGACCTTATTTATAGGTCTAGGGAAAAGTGTATGTCACTCAAGACAAAAATATATTAGGTTTATGATTTCCATTGTGCAATTCTCCAAGTTAGATGTTGGTAAAGTCAAGTGCATCAGAAAAAGCATATTTACCTCATAGTTTCTTTTCTGTGTACAGTCACATACATTTCGTAGACTCTCCCCTGGGGAACGGCCCCAGCAGGAATCAGCAAGCTTACTCCTGAATAGCAAAAGAGAAAAGTACTTGTATGAGACATATGTATCAAAAGGAAACTTCCAGAATACCTTGGCAGTAAGCAAAAGGGAATGAGAAGATCTTGTTCCTATGTGGCACCAGCTTTCTCATTTTCTCTAAAGACCTGTAAATATTTATAGTTGGCCTGCTTTCCTTCCTCGCTGGCCTTTTTATCACAGCTCCCTCTGAACTGTTATGGACTTATGTAAGAGAGTGAGGCCATTTTTTTTAATTGGGTTTTATTTAAGAAATACACAGATGGGGGGCTGGAGAGATGGCCTAGCGGTTAAGAACGCCACCGCTCTGTACAGAGGACCGGGTTCGATCCCCGCACCCACATGGCGGCCGAGAACCGTCTGAAACTCCAATTCCAGGAGAACTCCAGTTCCAGGGGAATCCGAGACCCTCTTCTGAACCCCCTCGGCAGCAGACACGGGTGCACAGACCTGCATGCAGACAGTACATTGATACACATACAGAAATAAATAAAATTTAAAAAAAATTATATAAAAAAAGAAATACACAGATGGATCCATTTTTGTTTTCCTTATAATACAAGGGGAAGCTCAAAACTGCTATTAAAAATTTAAACAGCACCAGGTGTGGTGGCACACACCTTTAATCCCAGCACTCGGGAGGCAGAGGCAGGGGGATCTTTGTGAGTTTGAGGCCAGCCTTGTCGGGGCTACAGGGAGACCCTATCTCAAAAAGACAAAAAAAAAAAAAAAAAAAAAAACAACAAAAAAAACAAAACCAAACAAACAAAAACAAAACAAACAAAAGCTGCAATGATGCATTTGTGTATTAAAGACCCCCCCACCACAAAATTCAAATTCAGGGAAATGCTGACCTTGACCATTTAGAAAACACAATATTTTTCTTCCCAGAAATATCTGGTTAGCATCAGTGATATTCCACAGCTGGACAAGCAGTGAGAAAGAATTGCCTTTATTATACATAATTCAATTCTAGAAAGTAAGCAACAACTTCTAGCTCAGCTTCAGAAGACCAAAGATGTCCATTTAGCTGCTGATTGGTCCTGTTAGGAGGATCATTGGCCTTAGCTGTGTTAGAACTGAGCCTCTGGTGTTATATGACAATTTGAGTATATATCAGGATCACCTGGAGGGTCTGGTTCCAAAATGTGACTCACGTGGGGGATTTTGGTTTTGAGCGCTAACAAGTTGCCAGATAATATCCAAGACAGTGTTCTATGGTCCACCTTGTAAGATCTCTGGGCCAGAAATATAGACCATCACTACAGAGTGACCAGGCACACTGAAGATGTTTGGGTCCATCATTTCATTCATGTAGCTTAATTCACTGCAATAAAAATGTATGGACTATCTTTGTGAGAATAGTATTCGGTACTTCTGTAATGCCAAGAAGTAAAAGTATTCTTGTCTTTGAGTAACATGTAATTATTTAGCATGGCATAGAATCTGCTGGATGAGCTTAGGCCATAAGAAAACTTGTGCACCTCGGTTATGAGGCTCAAGAATAAGAAATGGAGAAGGGGGTGGGTGTTTAAGGGCTTTGATGGGACTGGGTGTGGATGTGAGTATGGCCTTCTTTTTTTTTTTTTTTTAATTAGTTTTTATTGATGCTTTGTGGCATTTCATACATTTTTCCCAATTCAGTTTCAGGCTTATTTCCCTTTCCCTCCCCCCCCCCACCACATCCCAGATCATGCATTTCTGCCACCATAACTTGTCCTGCATCTTTCTTCAGTTTTTTTTTTTCTTTTTTCTTTTTAGCTATAAGTGATAATCCATGAGTACAAGCATCCTTCATGCAAAACCTATCTGCAGGCTGTTGTGCCCAAACACCTACAGCCCCACCATCCAGTGGGGGGTGACAGGTTGTTTGTTCAATCAAGTTGATCAAATGAGTGTCCAGACTACATTGCTGTAGTTTCACCATTCACCCCAATCGCAGCCCTTACATTCTACCACGCCCCCTCTTCCCTTCTTAAGAAAGCAACTTAAGGGCTGGAGAGATGGCCTAGCGGTTAAGAGTGCTGACCGCTCTTACAGAGGACCCGGGTTCGATCCCCAGCACCCACATGGCGGCCGAGAACCATCTGAACCTCCAATTCCAGGAGATCTCTAGTTCCAGGGGAATCCGAGACCCTCTTCTGACATCTGCGGCATTGCACGACACAGGTGCACAAACTTGCATGCAGACAGTACATTCATACACATACAAAATAAATAAAATTAAAAAAAAAGAAAGCAACTTAAACATAAGCTGCAGTGTTGTGGAAGGGAACGTGTGCTAATAGAAGAATGGCATTCTGCTGGCAACTGAGACAGCATTTGTTTTTATTTCCAATGAAATCAGAAAATGTACCTTGATCTTTGGTATGGGGATAAAAAAATTCATGGACATAAAGTAAGAGGAATAATGCTTAACACATATTAGGAAACTACTGTTCACTATTAAAAGAAATAAAGTAAATTGACCACCTTTGCCTCACATGTATTATAAGGCTGTTGCTCAATTTCTCTCCCCCTAAAGAAGCCTTTATCCTAACTCACTCATGAGAAAGTGCTAGATGTAGACATGGGAAGAAAATCAGAATTCAATGAATAGCATGTGAAAAGTACTTTTAGGGATGATTCTAATTTTAAACAATGGCAAACTATGATATACTTAGCAATTTAGTGGGCTATTATAAATAAATATCATGATTTTAAAAGAGCATACAAGAAGCTTAAAAGTTAATGAGAAAAGTTTAAAAAGCAGTTTACATGACATATGATATTGGGGATGTAAAATATATAGGAAAAAAGGATATTCCATTAATTTAAATTTCATTATAATATTTATAAAAAGACATAGGGTAGCCAGGCGTGGTGGCACACACTTTTAATCTTAGCACTTGGGAGGCAGAGGCAGGTGGATCTCTATGAGTTCAAGGCCAGTCTGGTCTACACAGTGAGTTCCAGGACAGCTGGGGCTACAGGGAGACCCTGTCTCAAAAGACGCCCCCCCACAAAAAAAAAAGACATAGGATAAAAAGTCATCAAAGCACTAAATGAGGAGGGTCTGAATAAGAAAAGACAAGGGACAGCTTCACATTAGCATAAAGTTTGAACATTTCTGTGGCTCTGTATATATATATATATTTTTTTCAGAGCTATAGTTGCAAGTATATCATTATTATTACTCAAAATGAATACTGACCTTAAATACTGGCAATCCTCAACTTAAGTTCACCATGGAAACTATTATGAGATTTTATCCTTTAGGTGTTGATAAACTATGTAATAAACTTAAAATGAAGTAAGATTACAGATTGACACTGGACAAAATTTAGATTGCTTATATTGTAGATCAGTACATCAGAGGTTGGAGTAAATACCTTACAAATATTTTCTGGTTGAGTGACTGCAATGAATAATTAAGAAATGAAGAATTGGTGTCTATTATCTTTCTAATCATGTAGAAATTAGTTTTCTGAAGTATACCTTTCTTGAATAAATTGGAAACAAGCCAGCTGATTGCATTTCCTAATTAATTTGTTGTGTTGAAGTATAGTGGCTATAGCGAAGGCCCCTGGCTTGATTGTGTCTTAGATAGTCAGTGACAGTTATGAATTACATCAAAGCATAAAGTTGCTTCTACAGGAACTGAATTCAGAGTTGGTTGGAGGAAGATAAATGGTTTTGCTGATTTTGTATGGAGTAATGTTTGAGTTTTTTTTTTTTTTTGAGTTAGGTAGATTTAATAGATTTAATAGATTTAATAGTTCAGGTCTATTAGAAACGAACTGATAATTTAAGGACACAAATATGTCTTCGAGCTGCATCTTTGTCATTTAAACTTTTAAGAATTACCTGAGTTAGGAACAATGAGGTGACCCCCGAGGGAGTTGAAGGTGCCAAATGCTGTGCAGGATGGGTCAGTCTGTCTTGCCAGACTCTGATTCTTCAGGTTGAGGGCCTCATTCTCCAGCAATGATTGGGTCATCTGAGGGGACAGCTTGGCTGTGAACTCAGAGAGGTCATCCTGGGGAGTGACAGCACCTGAGGTGTTGTACACTTTGATTTTCAGGTTGGGCAGTGGATCTAGAATTGGAGAATTGGTCATGGGAATTTTGTCTGAGACATCGTGTAGAGCATAGACAGGTCCTCTGTACATGGCTGCAGCTGAGGTGAGGTCCGGAGGCACTGCCAAGAGATCTGAGTCAGAAAGAGAAAGGAATTGAATTGCAGTCTCCATTCTGCCCCAGCAGTACCAGTAAGATACCCCTTCTAACCTTCTAAAATAATATTGGATACGGACACACTTCAAGGCTCTGTGAAATGGGGCAGACAGAAAACTAGCATCCATCTTGTTACTGGGTATAGATAGGTAGCCTAGATCCTCCTACATTTTGCTTTGAAGTCTACTCGTGACACTCAAGGTATTTTGCACAGGTTGGGTTGAACAATAAGACTCACACAGTCATTATTGGGTAACGGCTCCACTTATTTATGCTGAATTTGGGTTATGTGCATACCATTTCATTAAAAGCAATATAAGAAGGGAGAAAGCATCCCTGGGGTTGGGGGGGGTAATACATCAACATACTTAAAATGAATCAATGTACTCACCTTCCTTCCTTCCTTCCTTCCTTCCTTCCTTCCTTCCTTCCTTCCTTCCTCCCTCCCTCCCTCCCTCTCTTTTCTTTCTCTCTCTCTTTCTCTTTCTTTCCTTTCTTTCTTTCTTTCTTTCTTTCTTTCTTTCTTTCTTTCTTTCTTTCTTTCTTTCTTTCTTTCTTTCTTTCTTTCTTTCTTTCTTTCTTTCTCTTTCTTCTCTTTTTGAGACAGGGTCTCTTTTTGAGACAGCGTTAGCTATCCTGGAACTCACTATGTAGGCCAGGCCTCAATCTCAGAGAGATCAGCATGCCTCTGCTTCCTAAGTGCTGGGATTAAAGGCATGAGCCACCTTGCCTGGCTACACTTGCTTTTTTCAAATATAAATTAACAAGCAAGTTAGAGGTACTTCTTGGAAAAGAAAACCAGAGATGATTTGTGCAGCTCATCAATTCTGATTTGTTATATGGAATTTCACTCCCATAGTAAAATAAATTTAAAAAAATCAGGGGCTTGGACGATGGCTCAGAGGTTACGAGCACTGAATATTCTTGAAGAGGACCCAGGTTTGATTCTGAGCACCCACATGGTGGCTACAAACTATTTGTAGCTCCAGTTCCAGGGATCAATGCCCTCTTCTGACCTCTGTGGGCACTGCACAACACAGGTGCTCTTACATACATGCAGGCAATACCCTCATACACACACAATAATAAAAAATAAAATATGTTAAAGAATCAATGTCGTCATGGAGTTTACAATCTAGCTGTATTGAATGATACAAATGCCACTGATTTTGAAGCTCTGCAGGCACACTGCTTTCTTGTATGACTCACAGAGTGCCAGATGGAACATGGACTGACCTTGTCTTGCTGCCTTGATGTTGACAGGCTGAAAGCCCCCATTGAGTGCTGAGGAATCGATGATATCAGACTCAAAGTCACGATGGTTCTTCCGATACACAAACAGAGCCACCACAATAGAGATGGCCAGGCAAACTATGACTGCTATCACGATGCCAGCATAGAGTGCGACATCGTCTGAGTCAGGAGCAGCTAAGGAGAAAGAGTGAAACATTGGGCTTGACCACTTATAGAAGCTACCCACAACACACATATGTATGTGCTATATTTTTTCAGACATTTATTCCCAGTTTTATAGCTTAATTTCAAACCTATTTCAAAAGCTATATAAAGTGACTGTGGCCTTTCAGTGGAAAATTATCTGATTTCTTTTCCTTTCTCACTCTGCATCAATTCACCCACTAATCTTTTTTATAATTGGGCAGCATAACAGACCATTTATCGTCAGGCATGTAAAGAAACCGGAGCCAAAACCATCCCAACCCACAGGAAATAAAAAATTTATTACTCTTTTCAGGTGAAAAAGTTTGGAAGGGGTTTTGAATCCACTGAGAGTTCTTAAAAACAAACATAAACACTGTCAGAATTATCTGGTGTGATTTTAATCTGTATGTGGTTGAATCAGGATGTTTTTCCTAAGTACCATTCCAAGTCATGAAGTTACTTTCCATAATACTCTTCTCTCTTCCCTCTAATCAGTGGGAAGTAGGAGAGGGTAGGTAGGAATGGGGGCTACTAAGTAAAGCAAATCTGAGGGGCAAACATGCTGCATTAGAACCCCAGATCCTGTGTAGAGGTTAATGTGATAACCTCCAAATCCCAGCCCTTGATACAGATGCAGAGTTATCTCTGAGATCTTCATGGGCCCTTGTTGGAGCTTTACATCTGAGCTTCTCATTACTCGACTAAACTGTAGCTCCATGGTACACTAAGATCAAGGTCTAGCTCAGGGATCACAATCATCAGGCAACCTAAGAAGGCAGGTAAGTACTTGACCAGCCCAAGATGCAGCTCACATAGAGCTACTCTGGGTAATGTAAGAACAGGATTCTTATAAATGTTGTATGTTGCCTTGGGGGCATGGAACATGCTTTGATCCATCTGGCAAAGGTGACAGAAGCTCATTATTAAAACAAAACAGACAAAATGAAAGCTTTGTTGAACCACTTTGACATTAAGTTTCTGTTTTTAGTTCTCTGTAACCCAAAGGAAATTCTCAGCAAAGTTAAACAAAGTTGCTTTCTTCACTATAACATAGGCCATGAAACATGGTACTTCAGGTGGTCAAGAACAACCCCAAAATATGTGGTTAATTTTATATGTGTGTATGTTTTAGGGAGAGAATTTTCAAGTTCATAAGCTTTTAAGATCCCTAAAACCCGAGGAATCACTACTGTCTCCTAAGACTCTGAGTCACATGGTTTATATGTGGAAATAACTCACCGTTTCATCTGCCAGGGCCTGCCAGTATAACCTACATTCCTGTGTTCCAATGTCTTCCATTACATTGTCAGTTTAAATAAATTCAGTTTGAAATTGCCTATTCCTTTTGGCATGTGGAGTGTACATATACTGTGACATGATTGTATTTTTTTCTTTTTACAAAACATTGCCCTTCCCATAATTTCAACAATATTTAATTTCCTATCAATGGAGTCAAATATTGGCATTGTCCCTCCGACATCCCAGTTCTCCTGGTTATGTAAACACTGCTTTCAAAATGCTGACTTCACTTTGCTCTGGGGTTTTATTGGAGGTCTTGAGGCGGGATTCTGAGCTCTGATCAGAACTAAGTTCTTAATGTTTTACTTTACTTATTTATGGTTTTCAGCACCACGGATCTGCATTTCCTCAACCATTTCCTTTTTAGTATTTGAGCTCTGCCCTTTATTTACAACAGCCAATTTTATGATATGTTTTTTCTCAGTGATTGGGACTCAAGTTTTGGATGGTAGACTGATAAGATTTTAAAGCTGGCAGTGACTTAAAATGACCCTTTCTTCCCTTCAGCATGGAAAATCTAATTTGTTTTTCATGTTAGAATGAATACATTAAGTTCCTGTTTCCTGTGTGCACATCTGTGAGCCAAGGAAAGGCAAACTTTTCCCTTGAACAGGGCAGTAATGTTAAAGATTATTTCTCAACATAAAACTCAAACATCAAACTTACAAGAAAATCCATATTCATTCTGAGTTCTCTGTTCAGTTGAAATAGGGTAAATGAAACCTTGAAAAGAAAAAAAAAATGAAACAGAAATGGGAACAAAAGCAAATTAATGAAGGAAAACAAAATGGGAAGCATGAAAAATGGTTTAATTAAAGAAAAAAAAGTAACCTGTGGTCTTTTAAAATTCTGGTTCAGTACAGAATTATGATTTTGTGTCCCCTGTCTACTCTGGAGCCTCACTAAGAATTAATAAGTAGGCAGATTGAATTTCAGAGCAAAAACTGGTCTCGAGTCACTAACTTTGGAGTGCTTAAAGTCTTTCTTTTATTGAGCATAAACTCTAATGGATCTAATTTATTTCAGACATCAAGGGTCATTAGCATAAGGAAAATCTTTTTTCCTTATCCCTGCCATATGCTTTAATTCCCAGGACATGCTCAGAAGCCTCTGAACACTTTTTTCTTGTTTTTTTTTTTTTTTTTTTTTTTTTTTATTTAATCATAACAGCTTGCTTTTGGCCTCATAGAATCAAAGCAGTGCTGTCACCACTGGTCAGAGGTTAAGTACCTATTTGCCCAGCTGAGCAATGCTCACCTCTCCTGCATCTCAATTCTGCATTTTGGATTTTCGGTTGTTTCCTGTCTCTTTCATTTAACAGAATCCAATATGTACTTCCTACAGACTGTACAGACTGTCAACACAATGGCAGCTGGATTTTTTTTTTAATTTGAAATCATATGAAAATCAATAAGGCTAAACAATCAAGATTATTTTTAGGGCTTCAGATGAATGCTGTACATTGGATAAAATAATAAACCTTATCTTGCTGAAAATGCAGATGTAACATGTTAAAGCTCCTTCTTGTTTTTAGAGTATTCTGAGCCAGAAAGAAATGATAGCAGTAACCCAATGCTAAAATTGTCAGTGTAGAGTAAGACAGAGCTAAAACACTTAAAAATGAGGAACATAAAGTTTCTGAAATGAGAACTCTCTCAAAAAAAAAGCAAGTCAAACTTATAAGTGGTACCTAGAGTTCCCCAAGATTTAATATTCTGCAGCATATAAATTAATCAAATAATGTAGTACTGTTTGGATTAATCAAATGAAGATGAACATGAAGCATGCAAATTAAACATTCCTAGAAATACTCAAGGGCAAAAAAAATAGAGGAACTGGAAGAATCACAATTAATTAGTTCAAAATGAAAGGTTTGGAAAGCTTTAATAGTAAGAGCAACTCTAAATCATGCCGCAGTTAGCTTTCTGCAGTTTGCAGAACACTCTGCTTTTCCAAGCTATTTACCTATTTGGGAACTAATTCTGGGGTAACACACAGTGCTATTTTAATGAAAGTGAGGCTTGCTGGGGCACGATAGCTTTGCTCTGAATTAATTTTTAATGCTTTATTTTAGAGCAATGATTGCAACCTCCTACTCAGTTTTATAAATATTATATTCCTTATTCCAGTTGTCTGAGTCCATGTATTGGGTTTGCTTTTTCTTTTTAAATATCTCTGTCTGGTAATAACCTTTTTCCATTTGGATTCTGTGAACTCAATAAAAGGACAACTGGGACAAATACAGGCTTTAGTGCAGAAGCCAAAAGACTTATGGCAAACCAAGTCCACCACTGCAGCTAGAGATCAAATGATAAAGCCTTACTCTGGAAGCAGTGGTGCTAAACAGAGGAATATTGAGAAACTTATTTTTGTATGAGAGGGCAAATATATGCATGTAAAGTAAGGAACCTGGGGAATGTTGGTAAGCATGCATGGGGGTCTGCTTGGGTAGCAGGAGCTGCAAATCTTATACAAGGAAAAAGTGCATGACCAGAGATAAATGACATGAAGTTTCTCCCCATAAAGTAGTTTTTTTCATTTTCCCTGGCTTATATTCCTAATTCACAATAAAATAACTATTCTTGATTGGCAGAACAAAAAATAATTGCATTTCATGTTTTTGTTGGAATTTGAAACTTCTCATGTTTATTTAGATTTAGATCATTCAGCAACTACATTTGTGTCCTATCATAAGATTCTGAGACTTGCTGGGCGTGGTGGCTCACATCTTTAATCCCAGCACTGGGGAGGCAGAGGCAGGTGGATTTCTGTGAGTTCAAGGCCAGACTGATCTACATAGCGAGCTCCAGGCCAGCTGGGACTAAAGGGAGACCCTGTCTCAAAAGGACCCCCAAAATATTCTGAGACTTGTACTTAATTCCAGGCAAAGAATTAGGATTGATTCATTCACTCATTCATTCACTGTTCATTCAATAAGAACTCTGAATCTTATCATATTCTGAGTTTTATTCTAGACAAGGGAGAGCCTTTCTTGCCTCGATGAATTGTACATTCAAGCATTCACTTACCTGGAAGTAAGAAGATAAATATCACGTCAAACAAGATAATTTTATTTTATTTATTTTTTTATGTGTATGAATGTACTGTCTGCATGTAGGCTTGTGCAACCGTGTCGTGCAATGCCGCGGAGGTCAGAAGAGGGTGTCAGGTTCCCCTGGAACTGGAGTTAAAGACGGTTCTCAGCCACCATGTGGGTGCTGGGAATCGAACCCAGGTCCTCTGCAAGAGCAGGTGGTGCACTTAACCGCTAGGCCATCTCTCCAGCCTCTAAACAAGATAATTTTAAATACTGAAAATATTCATTAAAAGTAAAGCATACAGGGGCCAGGCATGGCGATGCATGCTTTTTTAAAAAGTTTTTTAAAAATTTATTTCTGTATGTGTATGAATGTACTGTCTGCACGTAGGTTTGTGCACCCGTGTTGCGCAATACCGCGGAGGTCAGAAGAGGGTCTCGGATTCCCCTGGAACTGGAGTTCTCCTGGAATTGGAGTTACAGATGGTTCTTAGCCGCCATGTGGGTGCTGGGGATCGAACCCGGGTCCTCTGCAAGAGCAGTCAGTGCTCTTAACCACTAGGCTATCTCTTCAGCCCCAGTGATGCACGTTTTTAATCCCAGCACTCTGGAGGGAGGCAGAGGCAGGCAGATCTCTGTGGGTTCAAGGCCAGCCTGGTCTACAGAGTGAGTGCTAGCCCAGATGGGGCTACAGGGGGACCCTGTCTCAGACCAAAAAGAAAATAAAAAAGAGTAAAGCATATAGCAGTGTGGGGATGGAGCTCAGTTGACAGAGTGCTTCCCAGCATGAACAAAACAAAGCAAGCATATTGTTCTACACTTATAAACTCTAAACTTGGGAGGTGGAAATTGGAGGATCAGAAATTGTCCTTAGCTACACAGCAAGTTCAAGGACAGTCTGGGTTACATGAGACCTATCTCAAAATGAGAATAATAATAATAATAATAATAATAATAATAATAATAATACAGCAAAATAATGTGGTCTATGGAGCTATAAGGATGACCAACATGGGGAAGATTTTATTTATTTAGATGAAA
This sequence comes from Rhizomys pruinosus, assembly GCA_009823505.1. Lineage (NCBI taxonomy): Eukaryota > Metazoa > Chordata > Mammalia > Rodentia > Spalacidae > Rhizomys > Rhizomys pruinosus. Next base: position 1,685,208 of record VZQC01003122.1, on the reverse strand, counting down.
TTTGAGTTGTAGCATAAATAAGGCCAAGGAATTCCCTCAGTTCCTAAGCAATAATGTTCCATGAAGATGGACAGCAGGTACTAAAGTCCTCAGGGGGAGACAGGGTAGGTAGCGAGCACGGAGGAGGGCATGAGATTAGAAACGAAGTTAATGGGGCTGGAGGATGGCCTAGTAGGTTAAGGGCGCGCCGACCGCCTCTTGCAGAGGACCGGGTTCGATCCCCCGAAGCAACCCACATGGGGCTGAAACTCTACAAACCCATATATCCACACTCCAGGAGAACTCCAGCTCCAGGGAATTCCGAGACCCTCGTCGCTGACCTCTGCGGTCGTTGCACGACACGGGTGCATTCAGACTTGCAAGTGCAGACATAACATTCAGACACATACGGAAATAATAAAATTAAAAAAAAATAAAACAGAAACGAAGTTAAGATGAGTTGGCAGCAGTATCGGATCATGGTTCATGAAAAAAATTCGAGCTTTTTTTTTTCTGAATGGAGTACTAATATATGACATAATGTTTGATTAGTTTGAATCAGTAACACTTGGTTTTCTCTATAAGAATGAATCCCCAGAAGAAGCAAAGACCAGTATTTCTTGTTAACTTCATGGCTAGGAGAATTCCATTAAAAGACATATCAAGACACTATTTTAATGGGTATTTGCATTCGAAGTTGGTTTTAAAAAAATAAAGTATATTAAAAACTGAAAGACCCATTCCCTCTTAGTGATTCCTCATAGCCAATTAGGACCATCTTGCCAAACTGTTTTCTTTCCTATGAGGGAAAATTTAAAACAGACTGGTATTAAGTAGACTCACCAATAGCTCAGTCCCCCAATGTACTGTGTTATGGAAACACTGATAAAGAGTTTTGGAAGGCAAGTGTGTAACATGTTTTTATTCCTTCTAAACACTTCTGCTACTAGAGTAGTAAAATACAACTTAGGAGGCTGGGAATCAGATGAGAAGGGGACCACTGTTCTGAGGGGACATAGAAACATTTTCCAGAGTTAGTTTTTATGTGTGTCCATCTGATTCATCTCTCATGGAACAACAGGGGATGTTTTCTTCACCTAATGAGGTGGCCCTAATGAGAGCAGTCCAAGCAGCAATGAAAAAGAACATGTCCAGCACAACACAGTGCAAAATAATTGTTTTTAGTGTCGCTTTGACACCCTAGTTCATATCTTAGGGATTTCAGTCAACTTCTCTGCTTCTTCAGTAAAACCAAATGAATGAGCCCAGGCTGCTGGCCAAGGCACTGAACCTCAGTTCACGAACCTACGTTCCTCAGTCTCACAACCTTCTGTTTAAATTCCAGCTCTGCCATTTTTAAGCTGTGGGAGGCTAGCCAAACTACTTCCCTTCCCAAGCTTCAGTTTTCTAATCTGTGTAAAGGGATAGAGATATTTGATTCCATAGCTGTGGAGAGGAGAAATCATATTTACAAAATGCTTATGCACTGTAGTCAATCAGTATGTGACCAACAGTTGTGAGGAACATCATTATGAAGCACAGTGCTAAGCTGTGTTCTGAAGGCATCTGTTTGTAGAGTCTGTGTGGCCTAGTCTTTAATGAATGACCTCACACAATTTGCTTGAATTTCAGCTTCCCTGGTTAACTGTGGACAAGGAGCTCAGTTTCTCTGAGAAGCCCATGGGCAGTGCTCTCTTTTAAGAACTATATACTCATTCACTGTCCCCGGTGAAAGGGTTTTGTGCCCAGCCTTCATGGCTTCTGGCACCCAGACAGTGACATGTTTCAGAAGCACATTTCCAAGGCCAGAGTGAACATTGACATCAAAATGATTTTTCAATCAGGAGTGGCTCCACTTCCCTAGGTGGGGATATGGGGAAGGGGGCAGAGGTACTGGTTTTTATTCTTTGGATTTTCTTAACACTTGGGGGCTTGTTTTGGCATTTAGTGATTGAGGGCCAAGGACACTAAATTTCCAATAATGGGAGGGACAGTCTGGAGAAGGACTGTACAGAACAAACAAATATAACTCCATGGACAATAAGTTCAAACTCATATTTCTTAGACTAATATTTCCTCTGTCATAGGCAGGGGTCTCAGGAGAGGATGCAGTGGCTTCACCATCTGAGCTTAGAGGCATCCTTCTCCAGGGCTGGCTACAGGGCAACTCTATATACTCTATAACCTAAAACTAAACTAAACTAACTACCTTTTAATTTTTAAAGAAAATGAGTTTTTATATTTTACTTTAAGAGATAGTTATCGAGACCCTCTTCTGACCTCTGCGGCGTTGCACGACACGGGTGCACAGACTTGCATGCAGACAGTACATTCATACACATACGGAAATAAATAAAATTAAAAAAAAAAAAAGAAACGAAGTTAAGATGAATTGGCAGCAGTATCGGATCATGGTTCATGAAAAAAATTCAGCTTTTTTTTTCTGAATGAAACACAAACTATATGATCAAATTTTAAGTTTTGAACAGGTCACTTTGGTTTCTCTATAAAGAATGAATCACAGAAGAAGCAAAGACAGTATTTCTGTTAACTCATGGCTAGGAGATGTCCATTAAAAGACATATCAAGACATATTTAATGGAGTATTTGCATTCGAAGTTGTTTTAAAATAAAGTATATTAAAAACTGAAAGACCCATTCCCTCTTAGTGATTCCTCATAGCCAATTAGGACCATCTTGCCAAACTGTTTTCTTTCCTATGAGGGAAAATTTAAAACAGACTGGTATTAAGTAGACTCACCAATAGCTCAGTCCCCCAATGTACTGTGTTATGGAAACACTGATAAAGAGTTTTGGAAGGCAAGTGTGTAACATGTTTTTATTCCTTCTAAACACTTCTGCTACTAGAGTAGTAAAATACAACTTAGGAGGCTGGGAATCAGATGAGAAGGGGACCACTGTTCTGAGGGGACATAGAAACATTTTCCAGAGTTAGTTTTTATGTGTGTCCATCTGATTCATCTCTCATGGAACAACAGGGGATGTTTTCTTCACCTAATGAGGTGGCCCTAATGAGAGCAGTCCAAGCAGCAATGAAAAAGAACATGTCCAGCACAACACAGTGCAAAATAATTGTTTTTAGTGTCGCTTTGACACCCTAGTTCATATCTTAGGGATTTCAGTCAACTTCTCTGCTTCTTCAGTAAAACCAAATGAATGAGCCCAGGCTGCTGGCCAAGGCACTGAACCTCAGTTCACGAACCTGCGTTCCTCAGTCTCACAACCTTCTGTTTAAATTCCAGCTCTGCCATTTTTAAGCTGTGGGAGGCTAGCCAAACTACTTCCCTTCCCAAGCTTCAGTTTTCTAATCTGTGTAAAGGGATAGAGATATTTGATTCCATAGCTGTGGAGAGGAGAAATCATATTTACAAAATGCTTATGCACTGTAGTCAATCAGTATGTGACCAACAGTTGTGAGGAACATCATTATGAAGCACAGTGCTAAGCTGTGTTCTGAAGGCATCTGTTTGTAGAGTCTGTGTGGCCTAGTCTTTAATGAATGACCTCACACAATTTGCTTGAATTTCAGCTTCCCTGGTTAACTGTGGACAAGGAGCTCAGTTTCTCTGAGAAGCCCATGGGCAGTGCTCTCTTTTAAGAACTATATACTCATTCACTGTCCCTGGTGAAAGGGTTTTGTGCCCAGCCTTCATGGCTTCTGGCACCCAGACAGTGACATGTTTCAGAAGCACATTTCCAAGGCCAGAGTGAACATTGACATCAAAATGATTTTTCAATCAGGAGTGGCTCCACTTCCCTAGGTGGGGATATGGGGAAGGGGGCAGAGGTGCTGGTTTTTATTCTTTGGATTTTCTTAACACTTGGGGGCTTGTTTTGGCATTTAGTGATTGAGGGCCAAGGACACTAAATTTCCAATAATGGGAGGGACAGTCTGGAGAAGGACTGTACAGAACAAACAAATATAACTCCATGGACAATAAGTTCAAACTCATATTTCTTAGACTAATATTTCCTCTGTCATAGGCAGGGGTCTCAGGAGAGGATGCAGTGGCTTCACCATCTGAGCTTAGAGGCATCCTTCTCCAGGGCTGGCTACAGGGCAACTCTATATACTCTATAACCTCTAAATAAAACTACCCTTTTTATTTTTAAAGAAAATGAGTTTTTATATTTTACTTTAAGAAGATAGTTATTATGTGTGTATAAGTGTGGGTGCTCAGGTGCCACTGAACAAGTGAGGACAGATGACAGCTTTTAATAGAGGTTTAAGGTATCACACTCAGGTCATTAGGTTTGAGGGCAAGTGCCTTTATCCCCTGAAACATCTTATTTGACCTTATTATCAATAACATTTTTAAGTGAAGATGCAAACGAGAGCAGATATCTTAAGCAGTGTGACGTAATGTTTCTTTGGAAAGCCACCTTAGAATTGCTTAAGACATAATTTCAAGAGATCATCTTGTCTAACCTTTTCCATTCAAGGGGACAGAGGCTCTAGGAAAGAAGTGATATTTCCAAACTTATCCAAAGTATAAATTCAACCAACTAAAGTTTGGTTTCAATCTTTCTTATCAATCATGCTGTTGGTGTCCAAGTTTTACCTCTGTGAGTCCAGGGCACCCCCATTCACATTTCTGACACATTTGTGTTGACTCTGGATTTGAATTGCTACTACATAGCCATGTTCTCTGGCTGATGGTGGTAAAATGACTTGAGAAAGTTGTGACTTCTTTTTACAGGTTATCTATTAGCCCAAGACTGGGGCTGCCCATTTTGTCCAACTTATATACAACTGATATAAAAGATCAGAGCTCATTCCCAGTTCTATAAAAAAAGAAAGAGGGCTTTCCTTGGTTTTAAATTATATTAAAAACATATTACCTTTGTGGGCATGGCCAGAATCTAGGAACTACACAATCATATTCCTGAATATAAGCAGTGTAGTTATTTGAGAATTATCAGGAACAATGCCAGAAATAAAATATAAGCTTCCAGTTTCCCAAAAGACAGCAACTACTTTTATTTTTCTAGTCTTTAAATAAAGGTTTTGCTTTTAATTCAGTAAGGATATGAGATGATGGCAGAAAACTTTATAGTTTTATGATTAAAATAGTTTAAGGCAAACTGCTTTTATGCTATAAGTAATATTTTCATAGAAAAATTATTGGGATGGTTAATCTTAGTTGTCAAATTAACAAGATTTACAGTCAATGTAGAAACAAACCTCTGGGCACATCTGTGAGTATTATTTTAGATTAAGCTAATTAGAGTGGGAAGATTCACTGTAAATGTGGTCAGCAATCTTCTACCAGCTGGGGTCTCAGACTAAATAACAAGGAGAAATGGAGGTAAGAAACTGTTCACATTCTCTGATTCCATCTGCAGATGCAATGTGACCAGCTGCCATGTCTCCTCTGCTATGATGGACTCCTACAGTAGAGCAATTTCCTCTGAAATAAAACCTTCCATCTTGGAAGGAAGCTATGTAAACACTAGAATGTTCCAAAGAAAGGTAAACAGCAAGGTGTTTAAAGGGAGGTAAACGCAGGAACATTCTTACCTTCAGGAAAACTGCTTGAGATCTGAAAGTAAACAACTCCAAAGCTTCAGGAAGTCCCTGAAGTTGACCAGGTTCACTAGGTCCCTCCCTCCCCAAGCATATAAAAGCCCTAAGGACTGCTGAGAGATACTCTTCAACAAGCTGAAGAGCTCAGAGGAAACAGAAATCAGCACAGCTTCCTGCAAAGTCCCCAAACCAGCTGAACTGCCTGGGAGAGGCTCTGGCCAACTGTGCTGCCTGGACAGCTTCTGCAGTCCACTCCAGGTGTCCTGAAGTATCATTCACACTGCAGCTTCTGCAGTCCACTCCAGGTGTCCCGAAGTATCATTCACACTGCAGCTTCTGCAGTCCACTCCAGGTGTCCCGAAGTATCATTCATACTGGGGCTGGCTTTGAGCGAAACAGCTGTCTGAGTGTTTTCTGCCCCTGTAAGTAACTGCAATAAACTCTGGTTCAACAAGTCAGATTTTGATGGTGTGCTTACTTAGGTGTGTTGTTGGTTCCCCGTATGGGGCGAGTAGACTGATTGCATCTTAGCCACAGTGAGTGCCTCACAGCATTTCCTCAATCCATGAGCCATTCCTTTCTTCCTTCAGTTGCATTTTCCAGGTATTTTTGTCATAACCACAAGATAAATAACTAAAACAATTATCAAGCAATTTCTGCTGGACATAGTGATTTGTTGAACAAGCAATTTCTGTTGGACATACTAATTCTAGTACTAAGGAGGCTGAAGTGTGACGACCAACCATTTGAGGTAAGCCTAAGTAATCAAAATGCTCAAAATGAGTGAATGAATGAAGGAAGGAATGAATGGATGTCTTAGCACCTGAGCACTACTGCCAGGGTTCGAACCCCAAACTGGTCTGTGACATCACTAATTTGCAATTTTCCGTGATACTGAAATTAACACAGATCATTTATTGGAAGTTTTGGAACTTCCTTTGAACACAGAGCACTAAACAGACTTGCCTAACATTAAAGAGCTGGTGAACCTCCCGCCCCCCAAATAATGGATAGATCTTGGCCCTTGAGGTAGAGCCTCAGACTTTGTAAATGTGGGAGTATGAATTAGCAGATTTAACTGGGGGGAAATAAGGAATGAATATAAAAAAGCTTGGTTTGTTCCTGTTTTCTTTTGGAACTGAAGTAACACTCGTGATGTAGACAACAATATGCCTCTGTCATCTGAAACACTGTGATTGGTGTCCATGAAAGGCAGGAGAGTAAGATGACGCTGACACACCTGCTCAGTAGTGCCTTTTGGTTCATGTATGAAGCAACCAGGGACACTAAATCTTGCTATTTATTTTCTAAAATAACTGGAGAACTTGCTTAGAATTATATTGTTAATGCACAGTAATCACATTCTATTTCTTATAAACACTAACAATAAGTAAATAATTAAAGAAGAATCATTATTTGTCTAAATAATGAGATCACCAGGGCAAAAGGAATAAACATTAATAGCTGGAGAGATTTCATATTAAAAGAAAATCGTGTGTGTGTGTGTGAGTGTGTGTGTGTGTGTGTGTGTGTGTGTGTTTGTGTGTGCATGCTTGTGTGTCTGTGTCTATATGGATGTATGGGTGCATATGGATATATGGTGGGCATATATGTGCTTGGGGTTAGATTGACTTTAGGCACTTTCCTCAATCCCTCTCCGTCTTTGCTTTGGGGACAGGGTCTCTCACTGTTTCAATTCGACTGTGAGGCCAGCCTGCTCCAGGGAGTCTCCTGTCTCCGTCGCCCCAGCACTGTGTTACAGGTAGGAACAACACCTGAATAAACTCAAGCCAGACAAAATCTCAGTATGGAATTATTGGCCATGGATAACTGCTAAGACATGGGGAGTCATATTTTTTAAAGATGTGACCATGGTAGGTCAACCATGCTCCAGTGATGGACCCGCACCCCAGAGTATTTGGGAAACACAAATTGGACTAGATGGGCTTTAAAAATGGAACAAAAAGTTGGGTGCATAGGGAGGTGGGGTGGATCTGGGAGCAGATGAGGGTGGGAGCTGAATGCTATCAAAATATGAAATTTTCAAAGAATTAAAAAATATTATTGTAAAAATGAAAAAGGGAAAACCTGAATATATGGGCTGAGGATCAAAACTCTTTATATTAATAATCAAGCTAGCCAAAATGGAATATAGTTTTGTAAGGATTCTTGCCTGTTTTCAGAGTTTACTCACTAAAGTTTAATATGGAGTTGCTTCTTTGACTTTAATATCCATAAACAGACTTAAGATGCTGAACGACATTTAGAAAAGATGACTGCTTCATATCTTTTTTAAAAATTTTTAAAAAATTTTATTTATTTCTGTATGTGTATGAATGTACTGTCTGCATGCAGGTTTGTGCACCCGTGTTGTGCAATGCCGTGGAGGTCAGAAGAGGGCGTTGGATTCCCCTGGAACTGGAGTTCTCCTGGAATTGGAATTGTGGACCGTTCTCGGCTGCCATGTGGGTGCTGGGGATCGAACCCGGGTCCTCTGCAAGAGCAGTTGGCACTCTTAACCCCTAGGCCATCTCTCCAGCCCCATCATATCTTATATAATGATGAGTATCCTATGATTCAACTACAGTTTACAAGTGTGTCGACTGTGTTCTGTGAAAGTTTAGGGTTCTTTTTGTTTTTGCTGTTTGAACAGGTCTCACTATGTCGTTCTTTTGGTCTAGAACTCCCTCTGCAGTCTAAGCTGACCTCTTACCTTCCTTAGTGCTGGGATTATAGGGATGACCCACCATCCCTGCATCCCTGGCTCAAATTTATATTATCAAGTCACCAAATTTTAACTGTGTTAGCCATGCTTATCTGCCTGAGATGCACACACTAAACAACTTCCCAATATATATATATGTATATATATATATATGTATATATATAAATAATTTCTTTTTCATTAAGATTCAAACATTAGAAAAATCTTTGCTCCTGGAAGACCTGCCCTCCTTGACCTGGCTGTCCAGTCTGTTTGCCAGTGATTTTACACTAAGCTAACATGTGGGATTTTTCTTACCCCAATCACATTTCTTCTGATGCAAATTTTCTTATTAAAACCCCAGGGCCACTCAAAACTAAGCATGCCTAGGTTCTCTTTTTTCGTTTCTAGATTCGTGCTTATTTTACCAACCCATCAGAACACTAATGATGTCAAAGGTTAGGTTTGTCAGACACTCAGGGTCATTTATTATAATTTTCCATTCTTTAGAGGGTTTATTATTGATGAGGCTTACCAAACTCTAAATAAACAAATGTGCAAATTAGAAGACATGACAACACAAATTGAAAAGAACTTTTTATCACGTGTGCCAGTCTTCTGAGGTTGCTGTGACAGTCTGCAGCTTCAAACTACACTGTTCCAGGCCTTGTTTCTAAAGTTACGAGCCAGACCTTTCTGAAAATGGTAGCAGAAAATTAACATCTCAGGAGGGAAAGGTCTTAGATCATGAATCTGTAAATGCAGCATAAATGCCCAAAATTCATCTGCGTTTTGCAGAATCAAACTCCTACATCAGTTGCTAAAATGTTTTTATACAATACACTCCAAATCTATCAATGGTTTTAAAGAAGAATAAAATAACATTACACCTGAAAGTGGTAACATAATCCTTCCTATGTAAGACCTCAAATAGAAAAAATAAAATAACCTGGAGTTTTGAACTAAAGTGAGCAATTGTTGAAAAGCATAAACCATTATGATGGCTTTTAAGGCAAAATAAAGTCCAGCTTCATTCACCTTTGGGCCCTCATCCATGTGCTCTTGAGGAAGTCTCTGTTCTGCTGTGGTTGGCACAAGGTGAAACATTTCTGATGCCCTCAGAGATGACACCAGAAGGCAAAGCTCTTGCTTGTGTCTCCTCCTACTGGCCTGTTCATGTTCCAGAGGTGTTCATTAGGTTTCTGTGGTCTACAGTTTCTGACCACATCCTTGCTTTAAAAAGCAGGAAAATGTTTTACCAGAAAATAGAAAAGCAGACTGCACTGATTATGCTGGAGACTCCAGAGCACTGTGCTGGGCAGGAAGTCCATGGACAGAATATTTATTTGCCATCTGGGACCCTGCATATCAAGAACTATAGAAACACAGCCATGACATCAACTTCTAACTACAGATAAAAGTGCACATTGTCTAACACTAAGTTACGCTTTCCTACCAAACTGCTGTGCTGACAAGAATTGCACTGGGAAATGAGTAGCACTTTGGCAAACGCCTACTGCAGGCAGTTATAAACACATCATTCTGAAGTCATGGCATGATGATTTGTAAATGATTTGATTTTCTCACTTTAAGTGCACCTGAGCTTGTGAGACCCCTGAATACAGAGCGTCTACACTGAAATTTACACCCCAGTTCTGTTACCTCCTCCAGTGAGAATTAATGGAAGAACTGTGTGACATGCAAAGGTTTTAATGAGTAGAAAGTGCTAAATTTGCACAATGCAGAGCATTTACGTTTCCCCTAAACGGGAGGGTTCACTAGTGCAGATACAATTCCAACAGTTCTTAGTTGGAAATTTCAATTTATAACTTGTCTTTTGTGGTATAAACCTTCCTTAGCAAGAAGTAGTTCTAAGTTTAGATTTGAACTCTTACATATGTCTTGTGGAACTTTTGAACTTCAAATGGGATTAAAAGCTAAAATCTGTTGGAATATTTACAAGAATTTAACAATTTAATTTAGTGCATTCATAAATACAGACAAATCCCCATTTCTGGACCAGGCCACGTGTGTAGTCTTTGAATGGGTATTATCGAAAGGAAGAGATAAACATGGATTAAGCTATTATAAAAAATTACCTGCTCTTAGAAATACAATGTATTTTCAACAGAAAATAAAGTTATTTACTGGCTCAACATTTTTCAAGGTTTTGTAGGTGCTCTTTATTTCATTTCTTTCATTTCTTTCTCTCTCTCTCTCTTTCATCAGAGAATTTCATGCACTCCTATTTCAAATCTATGCTGTAAAACTGTGAGTAGACATTTTCATATCATTATTTGGATGGTAATAAAGAACCTGAAATACCATAATGGATAATAAATGTAATAGCCCCTCTCATACTGTCTTCTGAATAGGATATAACATTCAGTATGATTATTAAGTAACAACAGTGAAAATTGTTATTAATGCTAAATTTCTTTCTTATAACAGAACAATTAGAAGTGTGTTTTTCTTATTTTCAATATGACAAAACTCTAAATCATTGCCTTTTTTGTTTAATGCAATCCAGGCCATTCAATGTATTAAAAGATTCCAGTTTTTGAAATGCTCATGTTCTTTTAAAAAAATTAACAATGAGCACAACTAAAAGTATCAATTTTTAAAGCATTAACAGTCTCTGATGTTTTAAAATGATCTCTACTAATACATTTTAGTAAAATAACATTAATTTCTGGAATTTTCCATTTGAAGGCACCAAGGTATTTTCTTTAAAGTGAGAACTATATATTTTAGGCCAGTAAAACTGCCTTGTATATGAACGTGTGTGTGTGTGTGTGTGTGTGTGTGTGTGTGTGTGTGTTTATGTATAACTTCTTAAAGTATTTGTTAGTGAGTGGTCTAAAAATTTAAAGGAGTTTTAGAAATATTTTAAATATCATGATCATGTTACACAATCATAGCTATACAGCATCATACAATTAATCTGGCTTATCAAACGGTCTGTGAATAAGAATGGTTGTAATCAGGTAACATGAGCATACAGACGATTGATAAATAATGTAAAACTAGACTTCAGTCCCAAATCTCCATGTCTCCAAAATGCTTGATTATTAGCTTTCAGTATCTCTTGCTACCAGGGTTTTATACAACTAGACATTTCTGCCAGTATTTTGTTAAGTACTGGTTTTTAGTGATCTAATTTGAATCAACATGAGAAAATTCTCAGGATAAGCCATCAATATTTCTGTAAGATCACACTGTGGTTCTACCCTTTCCTCAACATGTTTTTGAAAAGGCCATTTATAATGAGAAACATTAATGGGATACTAGGTGCAAAGAACATGCAGAAGAGAAAGGATATAGAAAAAAATAAATACTTATAATCTAATTAGGCCAGAAATTGAATACCTTCCATCAATCTTTTCCTAAGCTTATTTTGATATAGTGATATCAAAAAACATATATAACCCCTGGTACTGCTTTTCTGAGCTTCAACAACTTAAATATTTTAGTGCACATATCATTATCCATTCTATAGGAAAATTATATACAATTTAATCATTAAAACTAGGATTTAAAATTGCAAGTGCTAAGCCACAGATGGGAACATCTATATTGTTCCCTTGACCCCAAAGGTTCAGAAGACATTCAGGAAGAGGGAGCAGAAAGAACCTAAGAGCTGGATGATGGGAAGAAGTGCTCTGAGATGCTGTCCTCTGGAAATGACAGGCTGTAATACATGTGAACTCACAGCAGCTATGGTTACTTACACAAGACCTGCACAAGATCAAGGCAGTTGAAAATTCCAACATGGAGGGGAGGGGGCTCCTGAGGCACAACCTCTAGCAGAGGAGCTATTGGAAGTTGATGGCTGCTGGGGAAGAGAGAGTCACTTTAGTTTTAGAGGGGGTGGCCACTGATAGATTGTTCATGCCATCATACCCATGCACATATGGATACCTCTAATTGGACTCAGCATATATATATCTATAGATATATAATATATATATATATGGACATGAAGTTGAGAGGGATATGTATTAGGAAGAAAATTAGAGGGAGGCATTAAGATCAAGATACATTAAACAGTAGTTCACATGAATGGAATTTTCAAAAAATAAAAATTGTATTTTTAAGGATAAACAAGCAAATAGTATAGATATACTTGGCATCTACACATATATTTGGTAGTCATTTTAATTACGTGAAATGTATTCATTAAAGTAAGAATAGCAGGTCATGGCATATTTATAGTTTCAATGTTCTTGGTTTGTATGGTCAAATTCCTTAGTTCCAGGCTTTGGAGTATACCCAAGGGACTCAGTATACTACTGCAAAGATACTTGTTCAGCCATGCTCATCATAGCCCCTTTCCTTTGGGAAATGGAAACAACCAAATGTATTTTAACTGATGAATGGAAAATGAAAATGTTGTACACATATACAATGGAATTTTATCCATCTGAAAAGATAAATGAAATCTTGAAATTTACAGGTAAATGGATGGAACTGGAAAACATGTGATGCGAGGCAACCCAGATCCAGACAGACAAATGCCGCATATTCTCTCTTATTTGTGGATACTAGCTCCGAATATTTAGATATATAGGAGCATGTAACCTGAAGTACCTGCAAAAGTCGGTAATGTAGAAAGGAACCTTGTGGGAGGGGAGAAAAGGGGCTCTAGAGAGAGGGACAGTAGGACATGGGTGCTGCCAAGGAGAACATGGGAATAATGGGGGAAGACTTTGATTGTGGCGGGAAAGGAGAGGGTAACACAGAGGAAGAGGGTAAAGGACAGATAAGTAAAACTAAGGATGACAGAAAAGCCACAGGGGAATGTATTACTTTATAAGGTACTTAAAATACATTTGTGTGTGTGTGTGTGTGTGTGTGTGTGTGTGTGTGTGTGTGTGTGTGTAGGCTATGTAACAACGCTTTTCAGTACCAGGCAAAGGAAATTTCCTTTTGAGTTCTTGGTCAGGGGAGTCCAAGAGATTCCCCAACAATATAGCTTATTTCCATAGCGCTTGGTTGCTGCCCAGAAGTTTAATGTAAAACCCTTTCTTTGAAGACATTTGTGCTTTGGACACAGGACTTGGAGGAACAGAGCTAGAGCTGACCTGGAAGCCTTCTCCCTGAAGACAGGCTCTCCAGTATTGGAATGTGCTATGCAAGCTTCCAAGGGAGAAAAGCAATCAGTAGTCCTACCCAGGTATTACTGCAGCAATGACTGGCCTGGAGAATATAAACAACAATGACTGCTATGGAAAATATAGATGAATACCCATGGCTGGACAGGTCATAGATCATATAAGAGAAACGACTACTACCACTTTCCTAAACCAACATAATTTCTAAATATATTCTAAATACTTATCCTTGGATCTACGGATAACTATGGATATTACCACTCATCAAAGAAGCTGTGATTTATAGCAGAAAGAGAGTATTACAAAGTTCCACAACTGGTCAAAATGCAGACAAGTGACTGTGGAGAGTCCAGCCCTAAACGAAACAGCTACAATGTAACTTCTGTACCTAAGGCTCAGGGAAATTCCTGGAAAGGGTGAGGGAAATATTTTAAGAGTCAAAGGACCAGGATGCCTGCTGCTAGATAGTGTCTTCTAGACATGACAGGGAAGAGGTACCCACATGCCCAATATGGCTGCTGAAACACCTGCATTGTGGTAACACCAGTTGACAGGACAAGGTGAACAGGGAAAAGCTACAGGTAATCAATGGCTATTGAAGGAAGGACAATCAGTTTTTTCCAGGGATGAGCTCCCTGATAGGTTATCCAACCCCAAGGGATCAGTTCACTAAACACGTGAACAGACAAGCACCAATAATGGACTTGGCAGATACTTAAATGTGTATATGTAACAATAATAAAGGAAAAGGTCATAAGGTTGAGAAGACATAGAGGAGAGATGTGTGAAGAGGTGGAGGGGAAGGTGTAATGATGTAAATGCAGTACTAATGTTATTGTCAAAAAAATAAAAAAGCAAAAAAATTCTTTCCGTAAATAATTATAAAGAACTATATTTCACTAGCAAGACACAAGTGTCCAATTCCAAATTCATCAACATTTAGCATAAATACCCATCTAAAAGTTTAAGTAATTTTATAAATGATCCTGAAAACTTTGTGTGTGTGTGTGTGTGTGTGTGTGTGTGTTTTCATGTGCTCACTTATGTGAAGGTCATAGGTCAACACTGGATGTCTTCTTTTGTGTCTGTTGTTTAATTTTTTCCAACATCCCATCTGATGTCCTACCAAATGTGTACATACTTCTAGCAATAGTTTGTTATTTCATTGTTTTTACATACTTTTTTAAAATATAGTTTGAACGTAAGCTTTTATTTACTCTACATTATAATTTAGACTGTCCTCTGTCCATGCTGCTCAAGGGCTCACTCAATAATTATGCTGTGGGTTCTCCTTTACAGTGGAGTGTTCTCTTGGGTGATGTGAAACTTTGCTACTTCCAGTCATTTTCAGGAAGGGGCTATTTTTGTCATAGATCAATTCACTTAGGCTACAGAAGGGGCCTTATCGAGTGGCTTGGTGATGGCGCTGCTGGTGTTGCAGAAGTTTTTCCAAGTATGCTAATTACACGTCTTTTGTTTTGTTTTTTGTTTTTTTTTCTACATGCAACAGATCTTAAACTCCATACCAGAGCAGGGCAGAGCATTGCGGTTTTACTTTAGATTTTACTTAAGTGAAGACTTCATTTTCCTTTCCCTACAGTGATTTTTCCCGTGGTTTCTTGGAATGATGGGTGAAAACCTTCTAGTTGTTTTCATGGTGGCCAGCAGTTAATGAGTCACAGTTCCAGTCAGAATTCTTGTTTCCAATCTCAATGTAGTTCTTTCACAGAGCCAGGTATTCTGCTTCTGACCTCAATCTTAATCTGTAATTCCCCAGCCTAGGACCCAAATCATGTCCACCATGCCTCTGGAGCATCCTGGTGTCCCTCACACGTCCACCAGTTACTTTGCAGAGTGTGTGTGTGTGTGTGTGTGTGTGTGTGTGTGGTTACACTAGTATTTTAAGTTTTATTGATTCATCTATATATTTCTACATGTTTCAAATCAAAGCTGTGCATAGTAAGTTACATAGTAAAGAAAGAAATATGCTTGAATTTGTTTGCTTTGAGCAAAACAATGACTAAACATTGATAATATTTTCTATATATTCCACATTGGATGTACCTTAAGTGCCAGTTTAGTTTGTTGAAAAATACTACACTGTGGTATCTAGGGAATTCTGAGTCCTACTCACATCAGTTATGAACTCTGAGCTTCTCTTATCTAGCAATATAGCTCTATTCATATCAGAATTATTTGGTAATGGTTTTCAATAGGTTTAGAGGTTATATTTGATATCTGGTACAGTATTAAGTATGCTAGCTATAATTTGAAATAATATCATTGTATTGTTGAATAAGGTAACACAGTCAAGATATCATTTTCCCCAAAGCAAGTGCATATTACATCATAAATTCATCATAGGTAATTGCAACTATTTCTTTCTTGTTTACGCCATTCTTTTTTTCTTAATGCAGTACAGACATTACCTCTCTTAAGTGTTTTGAAGTTTCCTCATTAGAAAGGCTTTTCTATTCCAACCACAGGTAACATTATTTATTTGTAAAACTTTGGGAATAATACTCTGCCAGAAATAATACCAAGCTTACTGGTAAACAGAAGCTCTAGCTCTCACTGTAAAATATTATCATTACATAGAGCAGCAATATCTCTGTGTTTTTTTTTTTTTTAGCTCACAGGAAATCAATAGTAGTATAGACTACAATTCTCAGGTAGACTACAGTAGATATAGGAGGGCAGATGAAAGAGTTTATTGACCTAGTAGATATTCTTAGGATAGGAAATAAGAGTGGCAGAAAGAAGAAAGAAATGGCTTTTTAACCAAAAGCCTTCAATCCAATCCCCAAAACGTTTAATTCTAACAAGAGACTTGCTAAAAACCTAACAAGGAAACAACCAACCAAGGATACCAGTTGTACCTCAGTTCATCTTTGCTATTCATATATGCATTGCAAGCTATTATTGTTGGCAAATACACGATTATGAGGAAAAATTTTATTATAGCTGCAAGAAATGGTTTAAAAATTGAGGAACTGTTGGTCATGAAGGACTTAATTTGAATGTCTTGTGTTTGGGTTTGACATGTCATAATTCAGAAAGTATTTTGTTTAAGAAAGGTTAAATGCCCCAACATATAGCACTATATTCCTTGTAAAATAAATGACATGGAATTCTAGCTACATGTAGTAGAACAGCTGGGTAAATTTGTGTGTGTGTGTGTGTGTGTGTGTGTGTATTTTTTATGATGCGTTTATTGATGTTTTGTGTATTTCAGACATCATTTCTCAGTTCAGTTTAGATATATTCCCCTTTCCCTTCCCCCACCCCACCGTAGTGCATTCTGCTCTAACTGTCCTGCATCTTTCTCTCAGTCTTTTTTTTTTTCTTCTTATGTTTAGGAATTCACTATTGAGACAAGAAAGCCTAAGAGTTTAAAAAAATACTCCAAATATTTTGACTTTTCAATTGCATGAATTCGTTTGTTCTATATTGAAGAAAGAATACTAAATGATAGAAAAGTACCATGAATGCTATTATTACTTTTGATCATCAATTAACTGAAAACTCATGCCAGGTCTGTGAACCCTGTATCTCCGGATATTTAACTAATAAAGCAGTGGTCTTCTTTTCATTGTTTCATTTCTGGCACAAGCAGTGATGTATATCTGTCCCCAGTAGTCAGAATCTGAGCAACAGCCCCTCTTCAACAGGTCTAGGACTGGGAACCTCAGTCCAAGGGGCCTCTTGGGATTTTATTCAGCATGGGCAATATAATTATCATTTGCATTTTAAGTAAGATTTCTTTAAAGGTCCTAGTGTATCTACAGTCTGGAAAGTGATCAAAGGTGCATGCACAGTGAAAACAAACTACCTGTTTTAAAATAACAAACATGAACACACTACATAAATATATCTGATTTATGTATGCAGTATGTATGAGGGATGTCAACCTTTGGCCACCATTAGTTCAGATCCAGCCAAGTACATTGATCCATTTGCCAGAACAATTCTAAGCACCTTATTTCATGGTCGGGGAAAAAGATGATAAATTCTGCACATTTCAGTGTTCTTAAACAAATGGGTTTCACAAATATTGAAATCCAGCTGACATTTCACTGTCAAAATTTAGGCAAAAGGTGAAAATAAAGAATACTTAGCTCATTGTATCTGTAATTACCATCTGGGAACTTTCCGCACTCATAATTTTTTGCAATATGTCCTTTGAATAATTTAAAGACTATTCATCTTGTAATTTCTAACACAAAACCAGCACTTTCAAAGAATTTTGAAGAAAAGAGTCTTACTAAAGATTTACTGTACATTCCTAAAACTACCTACAGAAATATTTACTGTCCTTATATATTTCATATCACATGGATACCGGCTCAGTGCCAGCTGTGAACTATGAATAAATAGCTCACTTGTTGGAAGTTTTGACTTCTATGAGGGGCGTAGGCACATAAGTGCACATAAGCACTGTAATAAAACGGACTGAAAATTTCCCTGGTCCGGAAAGAATGACAGACCCTCCATGAAGATGGCTGAATTGTTCCTTGCTCAAGTGAAAGCCATACTGCATGTCATTTGTTAGCTGGACACACACACTTCTCATTCATTCTGGTTCCTGAGAGATTAGCTTTTCTCAATTTTGAGAGAAAACTGGGATATAAACAATCACATTTGTTGTTCAAAGAGTTCTTAATTACTACTATTTCCTCCAAAGACATCAAGGTGGTTTGATCTCATGCCCCTTAATGGTTGCAGTTTCCTCAGTTTGACTCACTCTGCATGCACAGCCCATCAGTGCAGTTCTTGGATTGCAACACCAGGCCATCGCAGTCTTTGCCCCCGTTCTTGGGAGCTGGTGCTGTGCACTCCCTCCTGCGCCAGTGGGTACATTCTGTCCCACAGGTAGACCATTTACTCCATGGAGTCCACCTGCCGTCCACTGCCATGAGAAAAGACAGCATCAGGTCAGAAGGAGAGGCAGCTACTTAGAAGGCAAAACATGCATAGCTCAATCCTAACATAACAAGACTTAGATGGAGGAAATGCTCCACCGAGAAGCTTGGCATTCCTGTTAGCCTCCAGAGAACGGATCATGCTCCATCCAGCTTTGGGAGTTTCGTGCACTCTGTACCTCACTCACAAGCCAAGGAAGGCTTACTAGGACATACCAGGAGCTACATAAAAGGGGGTCATGGTAGCGCCCCTGCTTCCATTAAAGTGAGTGCTTCTGTATTTAATATTAAAGACTAGAGGCTTTCTTGTTTGATCTAAGATTCCTTCCTTTACAGTGTCATATCATATAGACAGTGAAAACAAACTTGCATGGAAACTGGAAGAAAAGGGGATGTAGAACTGAAGGACCACACCAACCCCTTTCTTCTCTCCTTCCTCCCTCTTGTCTTACAAACTCCTGTGTGTTTCCTTCTCCCCTCCATGCCACTTGATTCTGCTGAAATTTCCACCATATCTTTTTTTTTTTTTTTTTTTTTTGAGACAGGGTCTCCCTTTACTTCCAGATGACCTGAAACTTGCTATGTAGACCAGGCTGGCCTTGAACTCTCAGAGATCCACCTGCCTCTGCCTCCTGAGTGCTGGGATTAAAGGCGTGTGCTACCATGCCCAGCCTACCATATCTTTTTGTAAAAACTATAGGATTTGTAATTCAATTGATGATTCTATTCCATTATTTGATCATACATTGATTTATATTTAGGCTAAATAATATTTAAGTCAATCCCAATTTTTTTGCAGTGATACAGTAATTAAAAATTGAATCATTTTCTTTATAATTCTGGTGGGTATGATAATGATCTGAGATATCTCTATTTTGAAAACATACTCCTTAAATGCCAATTTGAAAAATGTACAGTAAATTTCATTGACACACTTCAAAAATGATTCTTTTCATGGTTCTCCAATAATTAGGATGAAAATGCTCAGCCAAGTTTAAAAAGTGTTTGATTTTCCCTGAAATGAATAAATAATTTTGATTATCTTGGATTCTACAGAAAACAATGCCAAACATCATTTACTGAAAAGTGAGGCCTCTCACAACTTGAGTATTGGAAAAATATTGTAAATTTTTATAGCTTACAGAGATTGCTAAATCTGTATCATAGTCTTGTTACTGAGTAAATATATTACTCAGAAAGTGCATTAAACTACAAGCATGCTTATATGGAAATTTAAGGTATGTACTGTTATAATTTCCATCATACAGAGTTGGCTACATAGCAGTTCCACTAACCTGGAGTGAGGTGATTTGCTTTGGGGTAGATCATCCCAGTATCATAAAGCACTAGCATATATGTACAGACACACATGTACACACATGCACACACATACACACACACACATGTACACTGTGCTATTTCTACTCAAAGTGATTAGTGAACTTTGAATTTTATAAGTCAGCACCTGCATAAAATATGGGAAAGTGTGTGATGAAGTCTGAAATCCTAAGCCTAGCTACATTTCAAAATTTGTTCTGTAAATAAGAACCATAAAAAGGTTCAGTGTAAGGCACTATTTTGATACTTGTAACTCAATACTTGGAAGTGCAAGCTGTGGAGTACGGTGTTCTCTCCACGCATTTCCTGACAAATGTTCTATTAAAGGATAAACAGTACAAAACTGGGCACAGCCAGGAGAACTAAGGAGGTGCATGCAGCCAAACAATTAAATCGGTAACAGAATCACTAACTGATTGAGCACACTGGACTTGTGGTCAAAATAATAATTTTAGCCTAACTTCAGAATGTTATATGCCTAGAAATTGTAATGGGTCAATTTGAGTTTTGGTAAATATTAACTCAAATTTACCTAGATTCAAGAGCTGGTAGACATATAAAATACTGCAAGACTATGCCAAGAGTTGGAGGGATGCAATCTTGCCAGAGGAACCACTGCAAATAACTCACAAAACAGATGACCAACAAGTACAGATACTAAAAAGCAGGCTGCGTTGTATTTTCCAAATCTATTATCTCATGTGTCACAAAGCTTTGACTTCCTTTTAATTCATTCCAAATGTTTTATTTGCCCTTGCCCAGAAACTGCCACCACATATCAACTTTCAATATAAAACAGTTTCTAAATTTCAATTCCAATTAATTACCATGGTTTTCTCAAGACCAAGGGTTATTATTTCTAACATGTGGTTTTCAATGCTGTCCAAATCCCTTGAATTACAGAGTCTCTCACTTTGTTTCTAGCACCTTCACTGAGTAACAGAGAAAGATTATATTCATGGTGTTGCCCCCTTTGCTTTGTACTTTCTATGCCTAGGTGAGAAAGGCAAGAACTTTTCAGAGGATAGTACCTGAATCTGTGGGAATGAATATAGAATGGATTTAAATTCTATTTATCACACTTTTGGTCTCTGTATCTATTTCTATGACATTTCTAGAATTGGAGAAGACACATGGAATAAAAAGACTGTATTTACCTGGACATAATGTTGTGCATGCTATTTTCTGCACACTCTGACCTTCACAAAAGGCCCCACCGTTGAGTGGGGCTGGGTTGGTGCAGGTTCTTGTACGTTTTTGATAGCCCCGTCCGCAGCGGCTGTTACACACTGACCACTCTGTCCAGGTGGACCAACCACCATTTACTAAAGAACGCAAACCATAAAGAGTGGGTGGGTTAAACATGTGCAAATGTACACAGAAACCAAATTCACCTCCATGTGACTACAAAAATACAAAAAAGATTTCAATGCTAGAGGAGACCATGGATATCATTTCAGAGTTGTATTGAATAGTTGAAGAATCAAAACTCAGAGACGCACAAAAAATATTTACCCACAAAAATAAATAAGACTCCTTTTTTTTTTTTTTTTGTTCTCTCAGGCTGGCCTTGAACTCACAAAGATCCGCCTGCCTCTGCCTCCAAAGTGCTAGGATTAAAGGTGTGCGCCACCACACCTGGCTATGGTAACATTCTTTTTAGGAATACTTTCCTTACCTAGTCAAGCTCCCATAATTACGTTTGAGAGCTTATCTTGCATAATAAATATTTACATCCTGAAGGCAAGGCTTCAAGCCAAATCCTGAGAACTAGATAAAATCACTTAGACTCTTTAAAAAAAAGATGATTAATTATTTTTCTTCAGCATTTGCAAACTTCACAGCTTTTTAAGGAATTTTATTCAGTTTCACAAAGTAACACATGAACCTAGTTACAGAATGAAGTCTTACAATATTGGAATTTTAAGCAAATTGGCAATCTGATTGAGTTGAAACTTGGTTGATGTATTTGAAATGGATACCCATTTTGAGCAGAAGGTCTAATTACAACATTTGATAAAGGGGTCAGTACAGGCATGATTATAAAACGTGTATTCTAACCCATTCACTTCCTCATTGCATAGCTCCCTCTAGAAGATACTGAAGTTTTTTAAAAGCAGTTCAATAATGTGAGTCTACGCAATTACTTTAGTTAGCAATTTTAAACAGAAATTATTTTGCTGGCAGTTAAAACAAGATAGAATGGGCATATCCATTTGCCTACTGATAGTAGAGTGTTAGCCATTGAAGCAACACAAACTTTGTGTATATGATTTGTGCAAAATTGCATTTGCTAATAAATCTATTCCATAAGAAAATAACACAAGTATGCCATATCTACAGACATAAACAGAGGTATTTTTTTTTTGTAGGAGAGACTTTTGATATACAGACCAAGTAATTAGAAATATATGTAATGCTAAAAATCACAAATGGTAAACTGTCCAATTTCATGTTATTAAAAGTGGCATTAGAGGCTACATAATGAAACAAAGATATTCACCAGGTACCTCCTTAGTGCAGTAGACAGCACCTAAGTCTCATAAAACAGAGATAGTCAACATTATAGTTTAAATGAAAATAATATCTGCATATTCATTATTTTAAAGTACTATCAAACCATAGAAAATACCAGTAGTATTCAAACTTCAAAATTTCAAAATACTTTATCTGCAGATGACAGAATCAAAATGCTTTTTTTTTCTCACTGAACTTTTCTGTTTTCAAGATTTTCTCTAAAGGATGTAGATTCAAAAGCTAAAAGTGACATCAATCAAAAAGTATATACAAAACAGACTCAGAATAAGACATGCTGGTTAGATATGTTTTCCTGTGGACTTTCAGTGTGCCAAACCTATGAGCCTTGAACAACTTAATTTATGGAGCCATGAAAAGCCCAAACAGATGGTTGACAGGCAGGGTTTCCAGTTAGCTTCCAGGAGCACACTACCTGCTCAACTTCATAAACCTCAAACATCATGGTGTTGTCACTCTAAATTGCTTGCTAGCATAATGACAGCTGGTATTGGGAGTTATAGCATACATTTACCACTCTGCTAAAATTTTAATGAGATTTGAAAAAATCAGAAACTTTTAGACAAAAATAGCTTTGCAGATACTAGACACATCCTCTCATTTTATATAGAAAAAGATAAGGGTTAAGAAAATTGACATTTAAAAAGCCAGCTAATGGCTCAACTAGTTCTAGAACATGGGATTCCTGACCTTTAATCTTGTCCTTTGTCTGAAAATGCCTGTTATTTGTGTTTGATCCTTATTAAAAAACAATGTTCTCATTGCATTTATGGATACCCGAATCATGCATAGGAAGAGATTTGTATCTATATTAAATATCTATATAACACATCTATATATCTATATATAGTGTGCACTCATTAGTTATTTACAATTGGCATATACTGTGATTGGGCCCCCATTTCTACTTTGCATTTTAAATGCTTTTAATCAACTTTTTCAGGCAGCTTAGAGGAAAATAAAAACTAAGAAACAATTTCTTGTGATTTAAGAAATGCAATTGCTTACGATTCAACACAGCCATTATCTGGACTAGGAAATTAAACCCCAGAGTAATCAGAGGATTAAAAAAATGGAATGCATCTGTCCTGTAATTAAAATGACAGTTTTAAAGCATCACTCTGTTCATCCTCTGGAACATCATAATGGTTTCTGTTCTTGTGACTCCTCATCTTGTCAGCATACAACCACACAATAGTACTGCCAGAGAGGCAAAAATTAAATGTCTATATTTTTAGGTTTCTTTTGGCTTGATGTGAGAATGAAAATGATACAAGATGGATCAACAAGTGAAAATGTAGAAATCTGTTGAACCCAACTTTTTACATGTCATAGCAACTTCATAAAGAAATGAAATACCCACAAATATCACTTACACTTACAGACTGATGTGGATGGAGAATGCTCAGCTTTGAAGAGGTTACTAAAAGATTAAGAACTATTTGAATAAGATCTATTCAGACCCCTCTTGATGATTTCACCTTTCCATCCTTGATGTAAGGATGTTACTTTCCTTCTAGTATGTGGAAGATAACTTTCATATGGGAATTTCATCTCCTATTTTTTTAAATTTATTTATTTTATGTGTATAAATGTACTGTCTGCTTGTAGGTTTGTGCACCCATGTCATGTAATGCCGCGGAGTTCAGAAGAGGGTGTCAGAGTCCCCTGGAACTGGAGTTAAAGACGGTTCTCAGCCACCATGTGCGTGCTGGGGATCGAACCCGGGTCCTCTGCAAGAGCAGTCAGTGCTCTTAACCGCTAGGCCATCTCTCCAGCCCCTCATCTCCTACTTTTAAGAAAAAGAGGGAATTCAGACATGGTGGCACACACTTATAATTCCAGCAGTCAGGAGGCAGAGTTGGGTGGATCCCTAGATTGAGGTCAGCCTAGTCTACATAGCGAGTTCCAGGTCACCCAGGGCTATAAGGAACCCCTGCCTGAAAAAGTATCTTGATTACTGAAACAACAATGACAACAAAAAAACACAGACAAAAAGAAAGGGCAGGAAAGCCAGAGTGAATATTTTCATCTGCTGACATTCATGTGCCTTCAAATGGTCAAAAAGCTGGAATGGCATATTTTTTGGTACTACATTCTTTTTAAAAAATTTTAAGTTAATTTTTATTGAGCACATTTCATACAACATTTGTTAATCAAATTTAGACTCATTCCCCCATCCATGTCCACCCCTCGCACCCTAGACCCCTGCCAGAGCTCATGAATGTTAAGTCCTGTCTTGCATCTTTTTCTCAGTCTTTTAAAAAATTATTTATTTATTTATTTATTTTTTATGTGTATGAACGTACTGTCTGCATGTAGGTCTGTGCACCCATGTCGTGCAATGCCTTGGAGGTCAGAAGAGGGTGCCGAATTTCCCCTGGAACTGGAGTTCTCCTGGAATTGGAGTTACAGAGGGTTCTAAGCTGCCATGTGGGTGCTGGGGATTGAACCTGGGTCCTCTGCAAGAGCAGTTGGTGCTCTTAATCACTAGGCCATCTCTCCAGCCCCTCAAGTCTTTTATAACATTTTTGATGCACAAATTTACTGTTTTGGTCAGTTCTTTGACTAGGTTTTTCTCTCTTTTTGTTCCCTTTAATTTTATATTATTCCAAAATATGCATATATACACTCCACACATAAATCAAAATTACAAAATCTGAAGATAAACTATAGTTTATCTTAATTCCAAAAGAATTAAGATAAACTTAATTCCAAAACCCATTTAGAGATTCACATTTTAAAAGTAAAGTTGCATGCAGGTAAAAAGAAGTATAACTTTACATTCATTTTTTTTTTTTTTAAGAATATGAGTACTTAGCCAGGCGTGGTGGCGCATGCCTTTAATCCTAGCACTTGGGAGGCAGAGGCAGGTGGATCTTTGTGAGTTCAAGGCCAGCCTGGTCTACAATGTGAGTTCCAGGACAGCTGGGGCTACAGGGAGACCCTGTCTCGAAAAAAACAAACAAACAAAAAAAAAAACAAAAACAAAAAATATCTTCCACCCATATATGGTAATTACAATATTCTTAAGTAAAGTAAAAGAAAGGATACTTGCCAGTGATCAACTGTTCCTCATAGGCCATCAGAATCCAGGGCCCTCAGGCATTGGTTAGGACTGAGTTAAGATGGAAAGCTCCACTGTATAGTCAAGGTAAAAACTATGTTTCTTGTTCAAAAGAAAATATGACCTCAGAATACTGGATGTTTATTAATTCACTCTCTGACAGCACACCAGTACTATGAGGACCAAACCTAATGTGAGAAATATGCAAATGTAAAGTCTAATATCTTGGTCAATAAAGTAGCTAAAAGTTTAGCTGGGGAGATGAACCCACAAGTGAAGGGATTAGAAGACAACAGAATGTTCTCTGCACAGGAAGATCAAAGCGCCCACACCCCATCAAAGGCAATGTGAAAGTCCATGAGGAGAATCCACACGTTTAGAGAGGAGGGGGGTGGGATGCACTAGAGAGTGAGAAGTTCTTTCATGAGGCTTTGCGGTGGCATGGGGAATGACGTCCCCAGAACACAGCTGCATCAAGTTTGGTTTTGCCAGTCTCTGGTAGAGGCAGGAGAGCAAGTTCTGGGGGCATCAGGTGTTTCGGGAGCAGGTTGGGTCCAGCTTTCCTGGGGTTCCAGATCACAGGGCCTAGGCCCAAACAAATATTAACGAAGTAACTTTAGCTTCTTCAGCACCTGACCTGGACTTTGACCTGAGTGGTTCAGGGTGTGAGAACTGTGAAAAGTACTCAGGTGGGCTTCCTGGAACTGACAGAGGGCTGCCAAATGCCTAGCCTCATCTTTCCCGTGGGCATCAGGGAAACAAACCTTGCCGACTGTGTATCAGACTGGAAGCAACAGTAGTGAGATTGAAAAGAGACTTCTAGCTTGATATTCTAAAATGAAATAAAGCAGTGAAGCAGGAAGCACAGCTTGACATGACCCTGGCTGAGACCCTGAGTGCACTCACCATACACGATGACAGTGGCGGTGGTACTTTTCCTCTTGGCAACAATGTTTTTGGCAACACAGGTATAATTTGCAGTATCTGAGAGACGGGCCTGCTTTATGATGAGGTTGTGATCAATAGTAATGTAAAAATTCCGATCTTCAACAGGATCAATTATGTCTTCATTTTTTAGCCACTCCACCTAAAGATGTACGAGAAAAAAAAGATAATCCCCAGTTTGGACCACCGGATGTCTGTTCATCCTGCCTTGGGTTTTTGTACTGTATATCACTTTGTTCTATGCTATGAACTTCTGCCAGGCTGCGGAAAGTAACTTTCCGTGGTCATATTAAGTATAACTCACCTGCCAAACATGCTGATTCTGTCTGTACTACATTATTCTCAAATGTCAATGAACCAGTTGGGAAATACAGTGTTTAAATTGTTTTCACTTTGCCCTGCAGGCAAGAATGGGGAATGAGCACTGCCAAGTCCAGAACCCAATCAAAAATAATAGGCAAAGCGTGTCAGACTGAACCCAAACCTTTTGATACTTGATTTGTTTACTCTTGGCAACTTACCTGCTGCTTTACAGAAAAGAATGTAAGACTATAAAAAGCTCACAAGGCATTTTAGACATCATATAGCTCTAATAAAATGACATTCAAATGATTTACCTGTAACCTCACTGCAACATATGGATTAAATTTCCATGAAAATGCACAGGCTTTAAAATCCAGTCAAACATATATTTGGAGATACAACTAAGCCAAAATATTTTGGGGAAAAGTTTCCCTACCAACCTTCCACACAATCCAAATAGCTCATAAGTCACGCTGAAATCTCTTTTTGAATACTTCTAGTATTTAAATCTTTGGCTCATTCTTTCCTTCTGGGAATTTGACTTAAGACATCAGAATTTAAAACTATCAAACCAGTTTCTTTATGCAAATGGCATGGATTTACCAACAGCAATGATGCCCTTACTAAATAAAAAAAAGAAAAATATTCTGGTGTGAGTGTAAGCTGTTCTTCTTCAGGGAAAACTATTTCTTATCCTGGCAAACATTTTTGTTTCTGTGAACCACTTTTTCCATAAAGAAAAACAACACTGATATTTACCACAGTTAAACTTTCCTTTTGCATTATAGTGGATGTGGATACAGGTAACCTTTAGTGGGAGGGAGTCAATATTGTTGCCATTTTCAAAAATCTTAAAGTGCTTATTTAGCACTGTAAGAGGTCTAGAAATTAATCTCTAAATCTTCCAATGAGCCTGACTCAGCACAGTTCTGAGCTACTGGTGTAAAGGAAGGGACTCTCAGTAATACTACTCTAAGCCTTTAAAGAGAGGACAGCTTCAGAAGAAAAACAAAACCAATCACACTACTAAGAAATAGGAGTGGATTCTGATGTAGATTAGAGCAACTATTTGTAATGATGTACAATTTGAAGCAGTCAAACATTCTTGATATTTGTACTAATGGTAGTGAGAAAGAATGGAATCAAACTAATAATATATTCTTAAAATATGAATTTTGTTTTCAGATGCAGACCATGCATGCTGCCACTGGCAAGTTGCAGTATATCCTTTCATATGGATTGGATCTGGGTGGATTTTATAAACAAGTGGCTCTTTATATGGTACTCTGGGACTGCTGGACCACAAAAAGTACCAACATGTACACTATGAGAAATGTTGACAGTAACTGACAGTTACTATTAGTATTCTCAGGCTAATCTTGGCCTAGGCTATCTGCGCCATCTTAATGTCTTGCTTACTGAAGGGAGAATTGGGTCCCGTTCCACTGTCATGTGCTCAGACATGACTCAAGAATCCATCCTATACTCTCCCTCAATGGCATCCTTTGGACTTGTGGGTTCTCTTTTCTTTGGAAGCTCCTAGGAGTTCACAGCTCTCCCACTGTAAGACCTGAGAAGCCCTGGGGATGAGGAAGATGCCCCTCCCTGGTCTCCAGGGAAGGCCTGCCTTTCTTCCCTTCTGGCCACTTGATCACAGAAGCTCTGCTTTTCACAGTTGCCTACATTCTATACCTTCTTTGGAAGGAATTATGGGCTCTGGCAGGCAGTAGACGATGCCTTGGGAATGCCAAGGGGAGCCCTGGGGAGAACTTTCACTTCCTTATGCACCTGCACCCCTGCTGTGCTGCTACCTCTGTTCCAAGTTTACATTCAGAGTTCCCTCTGCCTTGGAACCAGGCAGCGGAATCCTCCAACACATCACTCTCTTCTTAGCTTGGCCACTTTTATGTTTCCCACAAAGGGAAAGGATAATCTTATGCCTTCTGAGGACAGTATTTCTTCTGGAGCCTTCACAAGTGGAATGTCTTTGGTTTCCCAAGTCCAGCAAACACCTAAGCCTGGACTTGGGACATTCCCTTATTCCACACTATTGTTTGAAATCACTCTCTTTTCATCCTTTTTTTAATATTATGACTCCAGATATCACCTGGTGTCTGCAATATTTTTTCAGAAGAGTTCTTGTTGCTTATGGTTATTATAATGCATAATTTCTTAGAATATTAATTCTGGCAAAGGTGACAAGTCCAATATTTTGGTCCCACAGTCCATGATCATCTTTGATGTAATGATATTGTCTTCTAAGCTCACGTGTTTTACATAGGTGATTTTCAGTCTTGTCTTCACAATAAGATAACTTGGAAAATATTCTAATATATCAATTCTAAATTGTACACAAAGAAAGTAACTCTCATGAAAAATTTGGGTTCCCAGTCTAAAGAAGTCTAAGTTTCAGTGTTTAAAACTCTTAGCCAGGAGTTGTTAGTAACTGTTAGAATACTGATGGATAGCGTCAGCACCCTTCCCCAGCAGTGTGATGGAATGCAGAATCTCACGGTTTGCCCACCTGGGCTCAGTGAACTGAGGCAGGCTTCCTCACACGATGAGCTTCAGGGTAACTTGGTGTGCAACATCTCACACCTGGTGCGACTCTTGCCCTTTTCTCTCCTTTGCTCATTCATTTCATTTTCTTCTTGTCCCCTTCTCCCAGGGCTCCTGCTCAGCATCCTTCACAGGTCCTCCTATCTGTTTTACTTGCCAACTTCATTTCTCACTCTCCTGGCTTGGCTTCCTTCTTCTTAGCATAATTTCCAACATCTGGTTTGATGAGCAGTCTTTGCTTCATGCCCTAACTTTCTCAGTGCTCGTAATCCTAGGGACTCACTTGCCCTACAAACCTCTGTGTCTTGAAGTGGATCATGGTTGGATATAGCCATCTTGAATGGGTTCATTCCTTGTCAGCAAGAGAGTTCTCAGGGAATCCTATCAACTCTGATTAGTGCACTGTATCAAATTCTCTCTCTATTCAAGGGCATACTCTAGAAATTTTCCCTCTTTCTTGGATTGTTCAGTTATGCACCTCTCCTGAATTATTTCCATAAGCATATAGACAGGGAATATTTTTCACAAATTCAAACAAAAACCTTCCCACTAAGTGCCGCCTCTGTTCAGCCTAGCATTCCTCTGCAGGCCTTCCAGGATCCTTTGGAGTAGAGATTCATACTCACTGTCACTCCAACCTACTCTTCCATGTGCACTTTCAGCAGAACCATCCCCAGTCATGAGTGACCTTGCCACCGTTTCTGGGGCTTAGCCTTATCATCAGTAGCACCCAGTTGATGCCCCTCCCACTGACACTTGCTTTATCTTGACATGACACTTTCTAGGGTCTGTCCCAGCCCACTCATCCTGTGCAGCTTTATTGGGCTAAGGTGTACCCCTTTGGGTCCATCCTACACTTGTTCTTTTTCTCTCTTGTCTGCCCAGATTCACCTCCTTTGGATGACTCCTAAATTTATCTCCAGTTCCTGGGGGAATGTGTATTTAAATGCATCTTGTAACTCCACTCAGATTTCTAAAAGTAGCTTTTTGAAAGTACCTTCCAAACCTAAATACTGGATAATTTAGTACATCATCTTCTCTGCCCATTCACTATTAAGCAGTCTATCAAGATTCTGACCACTTCTAATCCCCTCAGTACCAGTTTTGTCCGGGTCCCAGTCACAGTGCTTCTGGCCTGGATTGCTGACAGAATTTTCCATCTTATCTTCCACTTTTCCTTTGCTCTTCAATCCTCTATTCCACAAAAGTTAGTTGGGGTGACTCATGCATTCCCCATACCATGGTACTCCATATCTCCAAACCTCTAAGGATTCCTTAACTCAGTTCCTATGAGTACCAAAGTCCTTATAAAGTATTTTTTAATCTATTTTTGTATGTGTATGAATGTACTGTCTGCATGTAGGTTTGTGCACCCATGTCATGCAATGCTGCAGAGATCAGAAAAGGGTGTCGGATTCCCCTGGAACTGGAATTCTCCTGGAATTGGAGTTTCAGACGGTTCTCAGCTGCCATGTGGGTGCTCTGTAAGAGTGGTCGGAGATCTTAATCGCTAGGCAATCTCTCCAGCTCCCCAAAGTCCTTATGATGAACTACTCAGAAGCTCCTGCACTGCCAAGACCCCTGGCCTCTCAGAGCTTGCCTCTCACTATTTGATGCCACTGCCTCTTAGTACGCAGGCCCTATGCCGGTCTCCATACACAACATGTACTCTGGCCTGGAAGATGCTCAACTAATTGGTGCATCCGCCTCTTCGTGGAACAACCTTCCCCTGGGTGCCCTCATGCTCGGCCCTGCTCTTCCTTTAGACCATTGTTCTGGCATCCAATGTTGAGGGCACCCTCAACTGGTTAGCTGCAGAGTCTCTTTCTGCTACACCCCAACCTATCATCTCCAATAATTATGTCTATTGGCTGCTAGTCTGTTTACCCAGAATATAAGCTGCATGGATTTTCGGTGTCGTATTTGTTGCTGTGTAGCCCAAGCTGATCCTTTTGCCTGAGCCTCTTAAGTGCTTGGATTACAGGCCTGTGCCACCACACCCAGCTTGTCTGTCTGATTTTTCTTTCTTGTCATCATGCTGTGCTCTTATGTTCTGGATCTGGTCTTATGTTCTGGATCTGGTCTTATGTTCTGGATCTGGTCTATTATTATTGCTTAGCCAGGATTTCCTAATTTATGAAGCAGAAAAAAAAAAGACAGTAGAGAGAAATCAGTTATGCACATTTTTAGAACTCTATAAGGCTGGTGTTTGACAATCAAAATTAATATTAAGTCTATTTAGTGAGGGCCATCCCCTAAAACATGGTTTTAATTAAGTAGATTTAGCTCTGGTTGTTGTTCTGATGAGGATTAGGAGCTCAAATCCCCAGTGACTTTGAGGATAAACTGCCTCACCTCTGCATGAATTTCCCAGAGAAGCAGGAGATAGAAGTGGAGTTTCAGTTATGCTGGGAAGTTCCCAGCCATCCACTGCTATCTGAATCTGAAACCATTTCCTATGGTCGGTAAGTACCTCTTGAAGTCAATATGTCTTTATAGTACATTTTAAACCTGTGTATCTGCTAGAGAATACAAAAGGGCAGTTGAGTAATTGTTATATTCTTATCTAGTAACTGCAGAATCTGGGTGATTTGCATTAAAGGTTCTGAATACTTTGGATCTGTCACTGAGTGGTACACTGAGTGCTTGCCTAGCATGAGCACAGCGCCTGCCTTCAATCTCCACCACCATAAAGGAAAAAAAAAAAAAAAAAGGAGGTCCAGGGCTATATATATCTCAGTGGGTAGAATGTTTATGTAGCAAAACATAAAACCTGGCTTTGATTCCGAGCACTGTATAATCTGAGGATGGGGGTGACTCCCTGTGACTTAGCACCCTGGAGGTTCGAAAAGGAGGATCAGACATCATTCAGCCTCATTGTACGCCACATAGTGAGTTCTAGGCTAACCTGGAATACGTGAAACCCAGTTTCAAAAGTAAGAAAAGAATTTCAAGTTTTCAATAAACAACGAGATCTTATGATTTCAGCTCATCCACATATCCTGATCACAGATTCTGTGTAGGCATGGAGCCAAGTGCTGGAAGACACACAGGTAAATGCCTACCAGTGGAGCTCTCTAGATAAGAGGAACTGTACACTCAGTTGGAAAGGGATGCACCTAAAAGAGAGGCAAACCTAGGCTAAATTATAAGGAGAAAGACATTTGAGAGATGAACAGTTGGACTTCTGGTGGTGGAATTCAAATCGCTGGGAGGCAAAGTGGGATATTGGGATTATGGGGACACTGAGGAAGGGCCCATGTTTGTGAACAGGCTGCGGAGCCTTTGGGGAGTGTGCACAAGATGCTAATTTACTTCACAGCCTAGGAGAGAAGCAAAGCTAGAGAAGTTGGCTTTCTAGAAATCACCCAAACTCCAATACCTTACTAACACATTCAACCTGGACCAGTAGTTCCTGTAGTCTAGTTAAAGGGTCAAGGGTCTAGATGTTTGACCACACGTTAACACAAGAATAGCTGATTTGGAGTGGAGGGAGAGATCCGTTAACCAGCTTGCTACAGTCCAGATGAAAAACCCTCTGAAGGCTAAATTAAGGAAGTGGGAAGGGAGGTAAGGAGTCAAGAATGCATTCAGTAAGGACTGGGTTTAGGAGTTGCTGGTATGCTAGAAGGGGTGTACAGAAGGGGCTGCAGTTTGTAGCCTGAAAGCCCAAGTGTGAAATAGGGTTATGGGAAGCAGAAAAGCCTGGAAGGCAAAAACAGTGATTTCCTGTTAGCCCCATCTTACAGGGACTCCACGTAGGAGAGCATGTGCTGCCAACAGCCAGATTATTCAAGGTTTCCACTGTTGTTTTTTTTTTTTTTTTTATAAAGAGAGTGCATTTGAAAATAGTTAAACCATGATGACTTTTGCTTCTTTTCGGTCAGCTTCATGTCAACATTAATAAACAGAACATACAGGTATTGATTTAAAAGGATATTTGCAGAGCATGTGGGCTAAAACAATATTTAATTATTTGAGGATTAGATAAAATACTAAAGCACTCATGACAATTTGAGAGACATGTATGGAAGAGGAAAATATGGGAGTAATTCTGTTTATCATGTAAAAACGACTGTAGCAACAGGAAAAATCAATATTTAAGAACTGTAACACATAATTTCCAAAAAAAAGTAGAAAGATTGTAAGAGCAAGAGGTTGTGGGTGACCACAAGGAAACAGACTTTTCCAAACAGCTGTGGAGTTACTCATATAAACTCACAGCAATGGTTCAGTTCAAGCCAGCACAGACATGGGGAAGTAGGTAAGAAACCCCAACCCCACTGAAGGAACTAATTGAAACCCATGGGTGCTGGGAAAGAGAGATTCAGTCTCTCTTAAGGGTGTGACTCTTGGTAGGTTGAAACAGCTCCAATGGATGAACCCACATGGAATGACATTTGGGAGCACAGATTTGACTCCACAGGCCTTAATATGAGAACCTGAAACTGGGTGTAGTAAGAGGCTTGCAGATAAAGGAGGGGATCTAACTACAATCAAAATATATTGTCTGAAAGGTTCAAAAATTAAATTTTAAAAAGTCCTTTTCTTGATGGCTCCAGAATCAGTAATATGGGAATGACTTTTATTAATGGGCATAATCTGGACTAATGAGTGCAATTAACTCCAGCAAAACTGGGCAACCTCAGTTTGGTACTCCACTCAAATAGATAATGAATGAATGTGGGCGTGCTTGAGAATTAACATATGGAAGTGCTGCAAGCACTGCATTTACTCTCTGGAAGCAGTGGAGGCTGGGAAAGGACTCATGATGTTGGATGAAGGAGATACAAGGGATGAAAAGACAGGAAGGTCTGTGGAGGTTAAGGATGGAGCCGAACTTGAACGTGTACTTCCCTAATGAAGCCGGAGGAAACATGTTTATGCGTGGGGCCTGACAGGGGACACACTGGGAGGGGCAGAGTTCCACTGGGATAGGGTGGGGACACAGATAGCTCCATCTGCAGAGGTGGACGAGAGCCCCACAGGCACAGCTCCAGGAGACAGGAGTCCACTAGACAGCCCGAGAGGAACTCCTGACATCCAAGATTGGGTACTCTTAAAATCAGAGGCATTCTATTTGTTTAGATGATAATGATATTGGCATAATAACATATGCTACAGGTATTACCAGACGACACTTCCATTGAAGCAATTTCTTGTATATATCGTCTATAAAATTATTAATATAGACTATTGTGTTGTACTAGATTGTTATGGTGGATGGTAATTAAGCAATTCAGTTGCCACACTGGTATTTGTTCATCCTGTAACCTTGGTTAGTCAGGTGTAACTAGTCTGACCTCTAATTCTGTTCATGTTTTGGTCTTTTCTATGTTCTTCTCCATCTTCTTCCATACCTCCCATTTAGCAAACTGATTTATGCAGTAGAGAATGCTGTCTGAATTAGCAGTCATTTTTAGTTATATATAAAACATTCAAGAAGAGAGGGAAAAAAGTTTCAAGTGTGGAAAACAATAAAAGATTGCATCATAAATTCTGACTTCTCATGGGAGCTGTCAGGCAGGCACCATTTAGTTTTCGTCTTTGTAGCTCAGCAGTTGGTGCCTTTGGTGTCACTTGGAAGGGTGTTTTTGATGGCATTTACTCACGTGATTAAAAAGCATGGGCTTTTATTAATAGGTAGTAAGAATAGTTAGATGGCAATATTATAATGACCTATTCACATATTCTCCCATTATAGTTGATACATACAGACCGATTATGTTGTATACATTTATGAATATTCGTAGTGCCTAGAAAATAGTAAATATTTTACAATTTATCATAAACATTTAATTAAGGATATTCTAAAGGATGTGAGACAAAGTGTAAATAACTTTAAAATGTAAGTTAAATAATGTTAATCTAAAAAGTCAAAGAAACTTTATAATGTCTGTTTTGTTTATCCTTTACTGAGATTGATCAAGTTACCTTCATTCATCCCTAAATCAGAACCTGAGATTATGCCAACAGTATGTATATAAGTACTGGATAGAGTGATATCCAGTACTTATAGCAGTCTGTTGTTAACCCAAGTGTATATTTACATTTATATTCATGAATCTACAATTAGCATGTAGTTGTTTGGAAGTTATTAAAATGCAACATTTTAATCAACTTGTATATTTTTATTTCTGTTTGGTCATAAGACATCACACTGCATCAGTTTCTAAAAGCCTAAGTAAAATACATTTTATCAAAAATACATCTGATATTCATTATTCATTTTTATTTTGACAGTATAACATAACATATATATATATATATATATATATATATATATATATACAAACATACATACATATATATATTTGACTGAAGTGAACTTCCCACAAGTACAAACAACTGATTAGCACTTCAGTGATTGTGGTGACTTTGGAATGTTGGTGATCCACAGGCTGTTTACAATTTGTCTTGGGCCATCTTTAGCACCCTAAATAGCCCCTCCCTGCACACATTGGTTTCAGACATAACATCCTATGACTAACCAGAAAACTTTTGGAATGTACTAACTTTGCAGACTACCAGCTTCCTCCAACCAAAAGGCTGAGTGCTGTCAGAGAGCATCGGCGACTTAAAGCTGAGATTTCTCTTTTCCTGTATCTGTCTAAGCTTCCACCAGTATATTTGAAAAGGGTCCTGATTTATGACTTTTCTTTGTACTGTTACTATAAAAACTTCATGAAACTATTACCATGCTGGAACATGGTATTTGGGGTAACTTGGGCCATTGTCACTCATATTTGCCTCTGGAATAAATTATCTTTTATCTTCTTTGAGGTGAGAATTATGATTTTGCATCAAATATATACACACACATGTGTGAGTGTGTGTGTGTGTGTGTGTGTGTGTGTATAATCTTAAACTGAATTATCTACATTTTTCACAGATTTTTACTTTGCCATTGCGAATGGTACTTTAAGCTAGTCCTGATAAGTACTTGCTTATCTGACATCAGTCTCTTCATACCCCATCTCTAGCACATGGCCCATTTTTCAGGAGCTTTTACACTTTAATTAGGGCCCCTGGAGAGGCAATCTCCTTCCAGCCACCTCAGCCATTCCCATAGTTCCTAAATTTAGGAATATTATTCCCAGTCTCTCATCTATGGTTCTTTTCATCTCAGAGTATTCTGAGGCAGGTAGGACTGTCTAATGCAAGGGAAGAAGTAGGAATTATGGGATACAGCCAGGGGTTCTAGAATAATTAGCATTCTTTGGGACGGGAGTAGGGACTGTGACCTGAAGAAGGAGAGTCACTGCTATCCCTTAGTATGTGAGCTATGTGAATCATACTTGCCTTTGTTTAAGCTGACAGATAAAGGAGGTCACAGCAATGGAGAATCTGACCAAAAGCAGGGACAGGGAGCAGGAATGAGGGAGCTTGCAATGGACATCCAGAGACCAGCTAGCTTCTTGTATGCAGTCTCTACTCCTCAGAACAGTTCTGGTCATGCCTATTTATCAGATAGGACAATGCTCACAGAGAAGCATTTAGGAACAAGTTCTACAGTGTCTGAATTCGAGGATCTTCTCTGCTTCTTAAGGACAAAATGGGAAAAGAAGCCACTAGGGTTAGCTCCTGGTCTGAACAAAACCCAGACAGGATGACACACTGTAGGGCCTCCAGCAACTAAGCTCGGTCCAGTTTCCAGCTTGGTGCTTCCAGGAAAGCAGGCAGGTCCTCCAGAAACAGGCGCTGATGAGCTTTGTGCTGCCACTGTGCCTCTGCCCACTCGGGGTTTGGTATTAAGATGGGGTATACTTGATTTTTTTGGATATCAGGAATCTCTCTGCACTGTAAAAGTTTATATCTCAAAAATTGGAAATGAGTTGAAATATCTTTAAGAGGGACTAGTATTTAATTCTACTATTTCTATTCCATAAAACAAATTTTGCAAGAACTACTTGCTATCCAAGATAGGAGATGGTTTGCATTGAGAACTTAGCATTGAACATTGCACGAGAGCAGAAATACTTAGGACACAAGATAAGGAGCAAGCAGGAGTGTCACTGTAGGAGTGAGACAATAATCGGGTTGTGTTGCAGTAAGTGGCTAACAAACCTTTTAGTAAATACAGGTTTTATAGTCCTTCACTTTCATCCAAACTGAAGGAGCAAATAGGCCACCATATGGATCACTGGAAATAAACTTGGATGATAGATCACTATGAGTTGCTGGCATATGAGTCACAAGTTATGCAAAGAATTGAGGGACATTGTAATAATGTAACCACATGCATTCTTATCTACTTATATAGCCAAAGATGGTCAACATGTGAATCTATTCTATCTGAGACAGAAATCAAATTGACATTTTGTCTTTTTTTTCAGCATGAAATAATATTTTGACTTGGCTAAATGAGGTAACAAGGGAGGGTAACAACTGGTAGACAGTTCCTGTATCTTATATAATAATTCAGTTTTTATGTCAAATAATTGACTATATTCAAACATAATTTAGAAGAAATTTGCCACTTGCATTTTTATGATCATAGAAAATAAAATTTAAATGCACATCTTTTATTATAGAGAATGTTATTATGATCCAGAAAAAAATGTTGCAAAATTGCATTATATTAGTATAAACTCTATTCAAGAAATATTATAGAAGTATAAGTAAAATAGAAAAGAATTTGTTCCAATATTTAGTTAGTTGATGATGTTGGATAAGAAATTATTCTGAAGTTCATATACCATTAGATAACTTTCGGTAATATGATAGTTTTTTAAAAGATGTTAAACACTCATGGTATAACTTTCAAGAGTCTTAAAAGTTTCAGATAGCAACTTAAGTCTTTGTAAGGAATATTTTAAAGTCTTTAGGAATATTTGAAGAAAGGAAGCTTAAACACTAGGGTAATGGGCATTGGTGGTCCTGTTACAGAAGTGATTGTTCTGGTGAGGATGAGGAAGAGGGAGTAAGATCGTCAAAGAACAGGATGGAAGGAATGGGAGTCGGAGACCAGAGAAGATAAGAGGATGGCTTTACTTCTGGAGGCACCTGCAGCTATTGGTGTCCTGTGCTTCTATGCAAAGGCAAAAGACATCTTATCAAAGACTTAAACCAGCAGTGCCCTTTACTGCTTTGATGTATGATCTTAAGCAATACACCTAACACAATAAAACCCTATTTTCTCCATACCTAAAACAACAATGTCCCTGCCCTTGTCTGAAGGTTCTCATGAGGGTTGAAAAGAGTAACACATATGAAAGCATTTTTGATAACTGCTATGCAATTTAGGCCGATTTTATATTATGATTATTTCTCCACAGGGTAAAAATTCAGTTCAAGACCCTTTAATTCAGATTAATTCAGATTATAGGCTAATTCAGATTATAGGCTAAGATTTATTTAGTAAGTAGGAAGAATGCTGTAGATATCTAGCATTAAATGAAAGCTATTTTGAAATATTTTTAATGAGTATATTATTTTAACCAAATAGTGTCCCGTTAAGATCTCTCCTGAAGACATTATCTATTTTCACCTATATAATAGGATAATTCATCATGCTCAATTTAGCTTGACAGCCTGTCATTTTCTTTCTCTGTAGCATGTATACTGAACAAGAACATGATAGTTCTGCAAAGAGCAATCTCAGACTGTGAGTCCTCCTTCAACAATCAAAGAGAAACAAGCAAAAATAAGGTCATTCTATTCTAGGTGAAAGGGTTAGCAAATAGGAAAGAGAGAATGTTTATCCAGAAGGCATAACCTGAAGATTTGTGTACCATTCCAAAATCATTTGAAGCACTAGGTTGCAGAAATCTTACCCTCAGAAATTGCAATTACTTGTGACTTCATATCGTTTCACTGCTTAGGCTTTCTGACCCCTTAGGTCGTCAACACAATACTCAATATACTTTGTAGCACCCCCTTACTCTGATCACAGGAAAAAAGTTTCTTTTTCAACAGCTGTGCTTCGGTCTTTCTTAGCTCACAGATAGAGCACTCTTGGTCTCTATCTAGTCTCATGCTCCTTTGTTCTTCAGATGATCTGGGCCTTGATTAATTGCCATCACTCTGCCATATTTGACCTGTGGTTTCTTTAATTTTCAACTACAAAGGCATCTTCTCTTCACTGACCTCTCTGTGGTAAATAGCTGCATTGGTCTTCCCTCGGACCACCTCTGATGTGGTTTCATGCACCACGCAAGCCTCTCGCTGGCTTCTTTATTTCATCCACCATTTTTGTATGGTCATTCTTATGCCATTCTGTCACTCTTCTCTTTATTCACTTTATGTTTCATATCAGTGCTTCTTAACTTGATGCCTCAGGAATGCCCCTTTTAAAATGCCTTTGTGTCCAGAGACTACCTGGAGAAGCTCTGGTTTAATTGGTCTGAGCACGGACCTAGGCGTCTGGATTTTCAAAGCTCCACCAGGAAGCCTTAGCTCAGCCCTGCCTGACAACTGCAGGATCCTGTGCACTGACTGGACATCTTCACTTTTGGCTGATAATTCCCAAACCATTGTGACAGTAGCAAACAAAAACAAACAAATTAAAAATACCTTAAAACTGGTCAAGATTGTAAGAAAGTTTGTGTTGGAATGAAGACCCAATTTTCCAGTTTTGCCAGATCCCCTAGCCATGGGAGCACACCTAGGAGGGTGGGCTCATCTTAAGTTTTGATAGAGATGGGTAGCATACCTAGTGCATTAATGAGATGCAATCCTGCTTGGAATCTCCTCTACCTCTTGGTGCATTTCTTATGGACTCTCCCTGATAGCACCTGTCCACTTTTCTGAGTTTTTCACAAAAGCTTAACCTCTCCTTTTCTTCTTAATATCTCTTTTCTACCAATATTTCCTGAACGTTTTGGGTTGCCCCAACATCTTGTATTTCTTTACTTTTTCTCTGACTTTCCCTTTTCCTCCCTGCAAGGTCGCTGCTGGTCTATCGTGTTGTCTGTCTGTCCTCCGTGTTGGGTCTCATCTAGCCTGTCTTTATGGACTTTTGTCTTCTCTCCTCCATTCACCTTCTCAAGGCAGCTGCTGAGATTTACAGCTTGCTTGGCCTGAAGCTTTTTCCTAAAACTCTTATAAAAATATCTTAAAGCTTCCATTTGTGTCCATTCTTTTTTTTTTTTTTTTTGAGACAGGGTCTCCCCATAGACCCATCTGGCCTGGAACTCACTGTATAGACCAGGCTGGCCTTGAATTCAGAGATTCACCTGGCTCTACCTCCCAAGTACTAGGGTTAAAGGCATGAGCCACCACACCTGGCTTAGAGACGGTTCTTAGCTGCCATGAGGGTGCTGGGAATCAAACCCATGTCCTCTGCAAGAGCAGTTGGGGCTCTTATCTGCTGAGCCATCTCTCTCTCCAGCCCCTTGTGTCCATTCTTAAATTCTTTTGTGATGAAACAAAGGACCTTGGCAAGGGGACTCTCTCTCCCCGTATCACTCACTATGCCACCAGCATCACTCAATTTTTTATTAAACTCCATTCATATTTCCAATTACTTTCTAGATAATTTCATGTAGTTGTTCAACAAATATGAAAAGTATAACATGCACCAGATCAATCATAATCTCTCTTCACACTGATCTATCAACTGGCTCTTCTTACTGTTTATTTTGAAATAATGAGTCCAGTACTGACACCAAAGTTGAGTTCAATTCCTCTTTTATATTCTAAGATTTTTGTTATTTCATGAAGTATGTGAGATAATATTACACATTAAAAATAAAGTACACTGCCTAAGTGATCTTTCTGTGCAGGTA
Organism: Rhizomys pruinosus; assembly: GCA_009823505.1. Lineage (NCBI taxonomy): Eukaryota > Metazoa > Chordata > Mammalia > Rodentia > Spalacidae > Rhizomys > Rhizomys pruinosus. The sequence goes on along the minus strand of VZQC01003122.1, from coordinate 1,644,465 downwards.
TTAACTGATTTGCTTATGAAAATCAATGGAATGAAAATGAAAACCAATCACAAACAATTTTTGTCATTTTAGTGATCCAAATCTCAAAAACACACAGTTAATAAAGCGATGTTGTTATAAGGGGAAGAAAGAGCTGCAGAATCAGACTGAGTTGTCTCCACACCTCAGCGCTCCAGATCCGCAGCCTTCACCTGCACAATGTGCAGGGCTTCCCTGACAGAGTCTGGAGGAGGATTTGAAGAGATAAGGAAGTGGAGGCATGCAGAATCAGCCGCTGCTCAACAGACTTAATGGCCTCTTCTCTGGTGCTAAATTTTAACTCAAATAAGGGTCTGACAACCTAATATATTTTAAATGTGACTCAGAAACCATTAGTGTCTCTATCATAAAGTACATATCTAAATTCCTAATACCAACCAGGAAAAGCAAACACTTGGGAAAGACCTCTGGCTTTTAGTACACCATTGTAAGGAGTCCGCAGGCAATGGTGTCTAAGTCCTCGCTTTGGTGCACAGTGAGGTGGCTCGGCAGGTAGTTACAGTAGCAAGTAGGGCCCCTTTAAGAAAAAAAAACAGGTCAAGAGAATAAAAATCTCTGGCCTGGGCACAGACTAGACATTTCAGTTCAGGCAGTCAATCCCCTGGCCACAGAACTACCCCTAAGAATGTCCTTTCATCTTAACGTATGGTACAGGGATGGGCAGAGCTTCAGTGAAATGCGGGCTTTTCCTGCCAGAGATCTCTGCCCCCTAGGGCAGCTGCTTACAAGCTGGCAGCAAAAAATGTAAGCCTGTCTGTTAACCTGACTTCTCCAGAAAAGAGTAAACTCTCCTTTTCTTCTTTCTATCTCTTTTCTAAGCATGTTTTTCTTAAAATGTGGGCTACCCCAACATTTTAGGTTTCTCTACTCTTTCTTCATTGCTTTTCTCACTGGCAGCCAGGAAGCTGCTAGTCTGTCATGTGTGTTATCTCCACCCTCAGTTTAAGTGGCCTGGGTTCTTCTCTTCTGGTCCTCTGTGCAGTTACTGGATTTTGCAGCTTGCCTGCCTTGAGTGTTTTTCTTAGAAAATTTTAATAAAATTGACTAAGCTTCTGTTAGTGTCCATTCTTAGTTATTTATGTTTTAAATGTGACTAAAAGCTCTAAGAGGGGACGCCATTTCCCTCTGTATCAGTAGAGGTGCTTGCCTCCAACCTAATGAACGACATGGTGAAAGGAGAGAATTGACTCCCACATCCTCCTGTCCCACATCCACTGGGTCTGTGGCATGTACACTCCCCCAGAGTAAATAAATAAATGTGACAGGAAAGGATCACTTGGTAAACTCTCCTGGTGAAGTGTGTCCCTTTTCTACTGCTGACAGTTCCTGCCAGAGTATATATCCCAGGAGAGATTTTACATTTCTAGCTCTTCTACAGCAGGACAGGTCCTGGGTCTTGGTATAAAATGATGAGATATTTAGAACTGTCTCTAATGTGTAACTCATCAGTTCATTTGATTGCCCCCAGACTTCTTGAAACAATGATATGGCTTCATTAATAAAGATGAGTGATTCCCAACTTAATTATGAGAGGTAAGATTGAAGCATATTTTTCTCCTACTGTGAGCTCCCAGTACAGGTGTATAAATTGCCATCTTTACTTGTGCGGTTTGATTTAAGAAACAACTTTATGGCTCTTAGATTTATGGTTTTAAAGTTTCACTGTCACTGGTATTTTATAAAAGTCAAAATCATTGGTTGTATAAGTATTGTCAGGGAAAGTGAGGTCTTTCAGTAAACCATACAGATGATTTTCCCAGTGCCCAGGCTTCTGAGTAGTTCTGAGAGGCCACTCTGACATTCAATAATGCCCAGTTTAAAAAAAAAAAAAAATCCCTACTACCTCCTCCTTAAGTACTTATTCACTTCATATTAATTTTTTATTTACATCCCTGAGGAAACAGAAAAATATTAATCACAATGATTTATCTATTTTTAGCTCATAATTAAATTTTGGATAAATGATAATCCTCAATTTAAATCTTGATTTTCAAAACGCATTCCCCACCTTTGTTCTCCATCCATTGTCCTAATGAAATCTCACAAAAGCAAGGCTATATAACACAGACCCTCAACTTTGAATTGTCTTATTTTATTTAAGAGGGCATTAGATAGAGATCCATTTAAATAATATAGTCATTATTAAACATTATTTATTTATAGCAGTGCTTCATGATTTGATAGAAAAAGTTGTTTAAAAAAATGTAACTAAGTTCAAGGATAGCCTTGTCTACAGAGCAAGCTCCAGGCTAGCTGGGACTAAAAGGAGACCCTGTCTTCTCAAAAAAGACCAAAAAAAAAAAAAAAAGAGAACAAAACAACAACAAAAAACTAAGTTCATGATCTACTATCTGAAAGTAAAACACAAATTTTGAGAGGTAGAACAATAGGATTTCTTAAAAGCCAATAATCATGGCCTTTTTCTTAGTTGTTTATCCTCTGCAATCCCCTGAGCAAAAGGAAAACAAAAAGCCCATGTGAGCCATATAGAGGAATGCTTTGTACCAATATTAACAACCATAAGTAGTTTTCAAAATCACTAAATGTCTTTTCTGAGTTGTTAGTTTTTTTTACTGCAAGACAATTTTTTGTACATTTTTAATTAAATTGTTGTGTATTTCATACAGAATATCTCAGTCTTAATCTCCTTTAGGCCTCCTTCACCACTGGCCCCTCCCACAGCCCTCCCCACTGGAATCCATACATTCCGTCATTCCTGTTAAAGCCTGTCCCCTCAAGTCAGTGCCTCCAGATGTTTCTCAGTGCATGTTCATTCACGGAGGCTGAGTCGGCCTATGTGGGTCTTTCCCTTTAACAAGATTTGCCCTTCCTCACACAGCAGTAATCAGTTGCCAATAATTCTTCAACAAAGATTGGCCTGCTGTCCATTTCTACAGTTCAGTGCTGGGTTATTGTACGCTTGAGATTGCATGGGTCTTGAAACAGATTCCTACAGGCTCCGAGGACTTTGCTCATATGAACCTTCAGCAATGATGTCATCTGAGTTTTTACTTTTAAAGAAAAGCGAAATAGTATCACAGCAAAAATGTGTAAACTAACATTACAGTTCTATTTTCTGACCAACTGTTTCTAACAAAAACAATTAGAACAATACATTTGAATGCCCAATAATACAGGCATTATAATTACCTGATGAGATCTTTAGATAATAAATGTGCATAGTGAAATATTATTAAATATTGGAAATATAAGTCATATTAGCTAGCAAATTTATACTATGAATTCTTTTTTTGGTCTTTTCGAGACAGGGTCTCCCTGTACCCCCAGCTGTCCTGGAACTCACTCTGTAGACCAGGCTGGCCTTGAACTCACAAAGATCCGCCTGCCTCTGCCTCCTGAGTGCTAGGATTAAAGGCATGTGCCACCACGCCCGGCTTTATACTATGAATTCTAAACAAAACCAAAACTTTTGTTTTAGGAAATTCTCTGCCCATCTTCAAGATGTAAAATATATGGATTTCCTAAGTCTTTTCTTTACACTTTTTTTTTTGTCTTTTTGAGACAGGGTCTCCTTTTTAGTCCCAACTGTCCTGGAGCTCGTTTTGTAGACCAGGCTGGCCTGGAACTCACAGAGATCCACCTGCCTCTGCCTCCCAAGTGCTAGGATTAAAGGGGTGTGCCACCATGCCCAGTGTCTACACTTTTACCTTGAGCCCAAGGGTAGAGGCAATGCTTGTATTATGAAATCTCAACTTCATCTCTCCCTCCTGTCCTGCCAAAAATGGGTTGCAAATACAATAGAGATAAAATTAATTTTTTACTAATCTGAAGTTGCTAAAGTTTAGATTCACAGAAAGATATAAGCAGGGATTATAGCAAACTGGAATTTCATGGTAGTTTGTATATGTTTACATTTTCACTGTGCTATCTCAGACTCAATTTTGTGCTTTCTTTCAGCATTAGCTTTTATATCAATGGAACCATCCTTCTGAGAATTTTAAATGTCTCTGTTCAAAAGCTTATTTATTTCTATAGTTTGGGCTTAAATGAATAATACAACCACATTTTTAACAATAAGGCAGTGTAATTTTGTTGTTATTATAAAGATGCAAAATCCAGTTCTGTTATTTGCAGAGATTCTTCAGAGATTGTTTTTGATCAGGATCATGCTAATCTAGAAAGGTTCTCTGCCCCTCAACAGCTATTGGCATCCTTTCCTCCACTGACACATGAACTTGTTAACCCTGTGATTGGTTAAGGAATTCTCTAATCATATATGTCAATAATAAAGAGCAAAGCACCTTGCAGTTTTCTTTTCTATTCTGTTTCTCTGTGAAAGACAGATGTGTTGTGTCTAATTATTCACTGATTGGTATCGGGAGAAACATTAACATAATTGGCACATTTGTCCTAATTAACCAAGGAAACTGCCACATGCCACCCAAGATGAAAAATGACTCCAGCAACCATTATGTACAAAAATTCACATCCATCAGAAAGGTTACTTTGTTAATCAAAAACAGGGACACTATGCCAGAACACTGTGGTGGAAAACAACACATGAGTTGTGAAGTGTGTGCATACCTATGAGAGTGGAGATTCCGTAGAGAATCATATTCAGGTACATTAATCAAACAAATGGGAAAAGCAATTATTGGGCAATTATCAAATGCACAGTCAGCCAAGCTAAGCTTCTGGAAGGCACATTAGCTAGCCTCTGGGAGTCTGCCAAGTTTCACTGACTGGTTTACAAGTGTCAAGTCTGAAGATTTTTTTTATGTTTATTTGTTTCAGTCTGCCATTTTAGGATGAGCCTTTAGTAAACTTTGGTAAGGTATTTTTAACTTTTACAAACCTTAGTAATCATGTTGCACATGATACCTATTAAGCCATATTTCTAGGGTGGGACACATGTATCAGTGCGATCTACTCATTCCCCTGGGGTTTATGCTTCAAGTGTGAGCACCTGACCTGCAGACTGGTTCTGAAGATCTTGTTAAAATGTAGATATATATATGGATATTTTGGAGCAATACAAATGGGAGGGAACAGAAAAACAAACAAACGGGGCTGGAGAGATGGCCTAGCGGTTAAGAGCGCCGACTGCTCTGGCAGAGGACCGGGGTTCGATCCCCAGCACCCACACGGCAGCTGAAAACTGTCTTTAACTCCATTTCCAGGGGAATCTGACACCCTCTTCTGACTTCCACAGCATTGCACGACACGGGTGCACAGACCTGCATGCAGACAGTACATTCATGCATATAAAAAATAAATAAAATATGGGCTGGAGTGATGGCCTAGCGGTTAAGGGCGCCGACCGCTCTTACAGAGGACCCGGGTTCCATCCCCAGCACCCACATGGCGGCCAAGAACTGTCTGAAACTCCAATTCCAGGAGAACTCCAGTTCCAGGGGAATCCGACACCCTCTTCTGACCTCCACGGCATTGCATGATACAGGTGCACAAACTTGCATGCAGACAGTACATTCATACAGATACAGAAATAAAAAAAAATGTTTATAAAAAAATAAATTAAATAAAAAAAAAGAAAAACAAACAAAAATGTAGACGCTGACAAAGTATTTGGGAGAGGGTGTCCAAGGTTTTCCCTTTCTAAGATGCTCCCAGCTCATGTCAGTGTTGCTCTTGGGTGCGTTGCTTCCTGAGGAGCAGGGGTTTGACAGTCATCTAAGACATCCACAGGCAAGAAGGATTCTACTCCCACAAGTGGGGTCTGCCTTCACCTACTCCTAGGCTTGAAGCTCTAGTGTTCATTTTTCTTGCTTCCCCCAGTGGCAGTATGATATCTTACTGCCCCTTTTTAGATGCTTCAAATAACCAAGGAAGAATTTCAGTATTCTCAGTGTGCTTTCTTGACAAAAAATGGAAAGTTACTTTGACTGTACAGTTATTTGCTTCTCAAATTTGGAATAAAAAATATTCATCCATTTCTACTATGTGGGTCATTATTCAGTATATACTCTTCAGAAGGCCTGTAAAAATACAAGTATTTTATGTGCTCTAAAAAGGGTTGATCTCTCAAGCAAGCCGAAATTATAGCTTTAGATAATTGTAAAAATAAAATGGGCAAAGAATTAAAAATTCAAATAGAAACTAAAGTGACATTTTGCTCAGTTGTTGTAACTTCTGCAGAAGGAAGAAATTTGCCAAGAAAGAGAATTTGTTTTCCTGCTGGGGAAACACTCCCTTAATTGCACATATGTCTGGCTCATTGCTTTGGAGAGCTGAATGTACATAGACCATATTGTGGAGGCGAACTTGTCTTGAAATCTGAAAACTTCTAAAACTGAGGTTCATTGGTGAACAGAGAAAAGCATGTGGACACATGAACTTATAGTACTAGGTCTAAATACTAAATAAATTTTAAAATCAGAAAAAATATCCTTGAAGTAGAATGACTATACAACATCATCTTACAAGAGAATGAAATAGCCCTGAAGTATACTTAAAAAGTGAGGTTTTCCACAACAAAAATACTATAAAGTGACAAGTCCATTGATAAATGACTAGTCCATAAGTACTTTTTACTGTCAACTTCACTTTAGGGATAAATAATTCTTAGCTTTTCTTCTTATTTACCAATGGAAAATGCTTAAGAATGTTAAGTCTCAGGATAGATAGATACCTCAGTTATTAAGAGCACTGGCTATTCATACAGAGGACCTAGGTTTGATTCCATGACCCAAATGGCAGGTAAGAATCATCCTTAACTCCAGTTACAAGGGAATACGACACAGGTGCACATACCTACATGCAGGCTCATACATATAAAATAAAATACACTCATACACATAAAATAAAAATTATTAAATAAAATATTAAAAAAGAATGCTGTCTGACCACCATTGGGAAGTGTACATCTTTCATTCTCCAGAGTTTCCTTTTTCTGTTCACAGTGAATCTGTGATAAGAACAGACCATAGGCATGTGGAGTCTTTGAAATTCGAGAGCAAGAGAACTTATCAACAAATGAGGGCTGTCAAAATAAAAGTATCCTCTGTTATGTAATGAGAGTGTTTATGTATTTGCTTGTGGCTAAAGTACAATTAGATTTCATTTGAAGTCAGCTAGATTCTTCTAACCACTGGCTTCAGGTCATCAAAGGGAAGCTCTTGGTAGGTGATCTGCTGAATGTGGGCATGGAAGACTTCACTTTCTTAAGATGGAACATTTAATAGATTGTATTCATCTTGGAAAATCACAATTTAAATGCCATATTCAGAGTCTTTTATTCTCAGTGTTCCTCCACTTTTCTTCCTATCTTCTAGTTTTACCTTAGGGTAAGCAAGTATTTTTTTCTTGTTTACATGATAATGAGACCCAAGCAAGAATCTTGAGTAGTGACCTGGCCTCCATTCTTATCCCCTGAAGTACCCTGGAAGGATATTTTAAAGACATTTATCAGGCACAACAATTTATTACTTACACAATCTCTGATGGCTTTTCACAGATTTGAAGATGTTTCAAAATCCTTTGCCCTATTTACATAGCCCTGATTCCTCCTTCCCTGAATGTCTTCCTATCATTGGTCCTCAGGTTTGAATCTACTTCCTCGTCCTTCTTGAGTAGTAGCCTGCTGCTACTACTAATGCTGCCTGGAGGTTCATGACCCAGAGTTCTTCAAGGTTGGCTCCTTCCTATCACTCAGCTCTCATGCACCTGTTATTACTTCAGACAGACTCTGCTTGAGCTCCAAAGTGACTCCCACCCCCAGCAGCCACCCCACAAGACCTTGTCCTTCATGTCCTTCTCTCATGTCGACATGGCTTGCTCTCTCTAACTAGTGCTTTCTTGAAAATACCTGCTTTCTCCCTTTTTCTTATTGTTTCCTCCCTCTCAGGACACTGACTGACTAATACTCCTCTAACTTTGAGACTATCTGGCATAATACATATTTCTCGAGTAGATGGATTAATGATTTAAAAAGACTTATATAGCACCAACATCCTAGAAGGAAACACTGTGTATATTTGGACATCAAGTCTGGATTCTGCAGTAAGGTAAATTATATCTCTAATATCTTACATTTATTTTAAGATGGATGACTGGAATGTTCATTTTATTATTTTTAATGTACATGATAATATGATTGTATGTTGAACTCAATATATTAGTATTAAAGAGAATTAAGAGAAAAATATGATAAAAAGAAATAATGGTAGAAAATGTTGTTTGGACCAAGGCAAAGCTTGAAAATATTGGTCAGAGTTATGGCAGAATGCATGATCTCGGTGGGGGGGAAGGGAAAGGGAAATATGCCTGAACTGAATTGGAAAATGATGTATGAAATGCACAAAGCATCAATAAAAAAAAAATAATAAAACCGGTAAAAAAAAAAAAAAGAAAATATTGGTCAGAAAACCAATACTTTTGGAAATCTGTTTTGCAGTTCTTTTTCTTGTTCTATATACACTACACTAGGAAAACATTCCTGCAGATATTACTGGGCACCGAAAGTGACATTTCCTTTCAAATGGGTGCTCCAGCCCTTCTCTCTCTGAACTTCTTGTACTGCAAAGAACATGAAGCACAACATGGTAGACAGTGTTCCTGCATGGAGATTCATTGACATCAAGGTCCAATTATGAGGAGATGGCAGTGAAGTAGTGTTCAGTGGCCGGATTAATAATCAATTAGATGAAGGGGACCCAAGGCTACTCGTGGTAGCGCCTCCGGCTGCCAATAGCTTTTGGTGCCAACAGTCCCTACTTAAAAGCAAATCTGTTCCCTGTTTATTGAGACTGAACTCAGCAAAATAATCTATTTTTCACAATTTGCCCCATATTTTCCTATTCCCTAATTAGAGATACAAATGTTGATAAATAAGATGGCTGTTTTTAAGTACCATTGGGTCAATAAGTTGAACATTGTGCCCTGTTCCTTCAATTAAACTCCTATGAGAAATAGTTCAATTATAATTAAGGAAGCAATTACCCCTTGCTAAAGGTGAAACATATCACAAGTTTAGTGAAAAACTCAGTTTTGTTCCTTTTGCCATGTCAATAAATCTTAATCTATGGATGGTTTTATACTATTGCTCTCCAAATGGATGACAGGATGAGATAAAATATCTCAAAGCATATTTCTGGCTTTCCATGTAATAGTAACAATTTCTAGGCATAAAATTAAATGAGCAGAGAGGGATTAATTTCATAGAGAGCTGCTACTACACCCTGGGAATAGCCTAGCACCAGTTCCACTGCATATTAATTTTCTTGCTTCTTCTGGGATATAAAGGGGAGGTTTTCCTGTTGAAATGGAGGCAAATGCCATCAGAAATGAAAAAAAATTGGATTGATTCTAGCAAATGTACTATTAAAAATACTGAGCAATATAGCCCAAGAGTATTTCTGGGATTGGTTTTTCTCTTTCTTTCTTTCTTTCTTTCTTTCTTTCTTTCTTTCTTTCTTTCTTTCTTTCTTTCTTTCTTTCTTTCTTTTTCTTTCTTTTTCTTTCTTTTTCTTTCTTTTTTATCCTTTCTCCTCTTTCTTGTCTTTCTTGTCTTCGTTCTTTCTTTCTTTCTTTTTCTTTCTTTTCTTCTTTTCTTCATCTTTCTTTGTCTTCTTATCTTCTTCTTTTGCAATTTTACTGAGCTTATTTTTAACCTCCATGATTCTTTTCAGAAGCTTCTCCAAAGTTGCCTTTTATTTCTGGTCCTGGTGGAATGGAGTCCTGCTTTTAGGATCAGACTGAAAGATCCCATCATCACACATGGGTTCTTTTAATGATGTTAATATCTTTATAGGTAAAAATTATCCTTTTAGAAATTTCTACTTCTGAGGGGCAGCCTCTCATCATTATTATATAATATAATATATATATAATATATATATGCACTGAGAGTTGTATTATTTATATATATGTATATATATTATATATTATATATATATTAAAAATATGTGTATATTTTATATATATATATTAATATATATTATATATATATATAAAATATACACTCTTCGTGCATCAGGTTCAATAGACTTAGAGAATCTACACTAAGTGACCTCTAGTGTCATCAGACATCAAACATGAGCTAAAATCTAGTAATACAGAAGATTAAGCAGATGAATTTCTACACAAATATAAAATTGCAGCATACAGGAGCTGCTATTTGTTCAGTCATACATTCCCTCACACCAGGTGTTAAATAGAGAATCAGCTCTGAATACATTGCCAAGTAACTGAGTGTCCCCTGTTCCTGGATCCTGAATGGCTCCTTGGCATTTCTGGAACACTGTGAATCAAATCACTAATGGCATCATATCTGACATAACACAAGGTTCTTAGGAGTCTGTGCCAATAGTGAGAATGCTGGGATTCTATTAAACGTTTTCAAAAATATCTCTAGCTACAAAAGAATAGTGTAGAATGAAGAGATGTATAAGGAGACTAGAGGAGGAAATAGCAAAGTCTAGAACTGTGAAACCAGATGAATTAAAGAAACTGATGTTGAAGGGAAGACAGCAGCAATTTATAACATTAGCCAGAAGTGGCATTTGAATGTGAAATGCTCTCCATAGGCTCATGTATTAGAATACTTGGTCTCCAGCTCACAGTGCTCTTCGGAATGTTGTGGTTCCTTTTAGGAGATGCAGCCTTGCTGGAGGAAGTGACTCAGTGTGAGGTATGCCTTGTGGTTTGATATACTGTCCCTACTTCCCGTCCTCTATTTACTGAGTACAGATGCAACGTAAGCAGCTACCCTGCCTTCTCCTTTGTAATGGACTATCAAACTATAAACCAGGAGTAAATGCTTCTGCCCTTAAATTGCTCCTTGTCAGGTATTTTTGTATCATAGCAAGGAGAAAAGTTATAGAGCCAGTTGTTTGATTAATAGTGTTGGAAAAGCATTGTGATACTTATCTGCAGCACTAATGGCCTCTAACCAAATCAAATGGTAGAAGAATATAGCACACATCTTGATGACTCTTCACAGAGCAGAGGTTTCCCTCTACGTACCCCAGTAACAGAGTCTGGACAAACATATTGAGTATTTTGACTTATGATGTTGAATTCAGTCTTCTGGGAATTAATAACTCATAATTTAATATTAAATTAAATAGTGGGTGATAGTTCTTAATAGTTTTTAGACATTTTAAGTGGGTTTCATGTACAATCTTATTTAAATTCCCAAAACATATAGTGCATAAATACTATTTTTTTCCTCATAAGTTTGAAAATGAAACAAACAAAAAAACAACCTTAGGTTCAAAGGATTAAATACCTTGCCTAAAGTCAAAGATAAAAACATGAACATGCTTGGAATTAAGCCTAGAATTCTTTTAAAATATTATTTTATTTAAAATTTTATTTTATGGTATGAGTGTATTGCCTGCATGTATATAAGTGCACCCATGTCCTGCATGCCTGTGGAAGTCATAAGAGGGCATTGGATTCCCTGGACCTGGAGTTATGGACAGTAGTTATCCACCATGTGGGTGCTGGGAATTGAACCCATGTAATCTGCAAGAGCAGCCAATGTTCTTAATCCCTGAGCCATCTCTCCATCCCTAAGCCTGTAGCTCTGTAAGGAAAAATCAGGTTACTGTTCCACAGAAGACAGCACAGAATGCCCAAATAGAAGAGATATCAACTGTTACTACCTTAGTAATACCTATCCCATTGTATATACACAATGCAGAGCAACCATAACTGAGCCTAGAATTAAAAAAAAAATACTGATTTAGATGGCTAGAAGAAAATAACTGCTTCCTGATGTTCTGCAAACAATGTATCTTCCTCAGTGGAGCCAGCCATATGGTTATAAAGCAGAGATCAATTGAATTGACTAGCCATGTGTTCACTGAATGTTTGCTGTCTGATTTTTTTTCTCAGAACCAGTTGCTTCGGATACCAGAAAACCACACATCCATCCAGACTGACCACCTAAGGGCTGATCTAATGATCACAAAACACCTGTGTTATACCTGCTGGTTTCCTATTAAGATCAATATCTTATTTTATGTCATTTTATGCTTTCAAATTCCTTACACAAATAAATGAAAATAAAATACTGACTGCATTTATATTTAAACTAAAATGATCAAATAATCTCATAACTTTCAAGTTACCTTTCATCCTTTTTTACATTTTTCAGTTTCTCTTGAGCAAATGGCAGTTCTAATATGTCATGTTAAGGCATTCATTAACTTTCTGATCTTGGTGATTTTAATGGTGTTGAATCTACACAGGAGTTTATTAGCCTGCTCCTGAGCATCAGTTTTTGATCTCTCTTCTGACTTAAAAAAAATAAGACAGAAAAAATAATATGCATTAAATATAGTTCTTTGAATGTCAAATGGGTATATGATTTTTGAGCTTGCCAAATGTTAATTAGACTCTTCCCCAATGATGTTACAAATAAAATTCACAGCCAATTAGTTTGAAGTCATGAATCTTTACTCCTTGACAAAGTGAACTAGTTTGTTGAGGATGGAAAAAAATTAACATGATTCCCTCACTGAAAGACTTTCCAGAGTCAGCGGCCTGTAAGAAGTCTTGAGTGAAAGCGAGGCTGTGGAATCCCATGTGACTCATGAGACTTTTTGGACTTCAATGTGGCTTCTTGGGCACAAGAATGACAATTAAAGAGAAAAATGAACTATTATAACCACTGCAATGAAACATGGAATAGAGACGAGTCTCCTTTGTGTCAGTCATGCTAAGTCATACTTATCTCCATGCTGTAAGATGAGGATATGGTATGGGGTTATAGAGAGTGAAAATCACAGTTTCTGATACAGCACTGGCTAGTGTCATGAGAAGCCAGTTACAAAGCAAAAAATAGTTCTCTTCTTTCAGAGTACAAGTGGAAATATGACTTTGCACTGAGTCATAGAACTATAAGTATTTATGGCAAAATGGAGTCCTTTTGCTTATATTTTAAAATAATTTGTTATCAGTATTAATTCAGAAACATCAGTAGGATGTTCAATTTGTTGTTGTGAGACTGGCTACTTGAGATGACTCCACTTTGCACCAGTCATCAAAAGAATAAAAGCTATGGGTTGCCAAATAGTAAATATATCATTAAGAATTAATTACTTTTGAATTTTCAATATTATTTTTTATTGTTATTAAACTTTTCCATAAGTCATACATAATTTCTCAATCAAATCTAGAGTTGCTTCCCTTTCCATGCCCCCCACCCCACCCAAGTCCCTGCACTCTGCCATACATGTCCTGCATCTTTTTCTGAGTCTTTCCAGGGTTGTTTTTTCCTCTTGGTTCTTTTGATGTTGTTCTCGCCAACTTGCATTGCTACAGTATATATATATATATATATATATATGTGTATATATATATGTATATGTATATATATAGTTTTATATACATATATACATATATATACACATACATACACATATCATTTGAATTGGATGAGTTTTTTTTTTCCTAAAAGATATCATGTTTTCCTTAAGAAAGTGCTTGAAGGATCCTCCTTGGCAATCCCAAACAACCATCGATCCTGCACTTTTGCTCCACATTGGGGTCTTTCCCTCCCATGGTCCCCCAAATGAAGTCCAGTAGGCACGTGTCCTATCTTGATACCCTTGTACTGGCCTCCATGATATAGCCCAGGTAGTCCAACAATTGCAGTCTATATTCTGATGAGGCTGAAATCCCCTTAGCTGTTTAGTCTACAAGCTGGGTATCTCAGTAGTCCTCATCTGGCATTGAAGGTTTGGAGGATTCTTGGAAAGACATGAGTTTTTAGTCCATATTGGAAGGTTAAAAATCCATGTCTCATGTCTTCGAGGAGTGCCAAAAGCTGTGGCAACCACAGGGTAGATTCACTTGCTGGTAAGAATTGAAGACAGGTCAAACCACAGTACTCTCTCTTTTTTCTTTTTGTCTTTTTACTAAGATCTCAAGTTTTATGTCTGCAGTACAGTTTCTCTGGTCTTACTGATTATTTATTTCCGGTTGTACTTTCCTTTTGGATGCTTAAGGCCACACAGCCCAGATTAACCAAGGTTTTTGTTTTCTGAAGGTCAGTTGAGGATCTGGTCTTCAGGGATCTCATGGGGTTTTTGGGGGGAGGAGAGTGGGATTGCTTTGCTCCTTTCAGCTTTTATTTACCAGTTCCATCCACTCGAGGACAAAGTCAGGTCTTGCTAGACCAGGCTTCCTTTTCTGAAGCATGAGCAGACTTTCCTCTTTATAGACTGGACACTGTCTGAAGTCCCATTAGTGGCTCTCCAAGACCTCCCTGAACACGAAGACTGGTGACCCACATTTGCAAAACATTTCTAGAGATGCATAATCCCCTAAGACTTGGTCGACCTCTTCATTCTCTAACTGTAAATTGGAGCCAACTGTCATAGAGGTAATCTCTTATAAAACTGGTAAAACTGCCTTCTTTAATTGACTAATAGACATAGGAACTGTGAAAAGGATTACTCTCTATTCAGAACCAAATATAATAAATACTAAAGTCTCCTTAAGCTGTCGACTTAAGCAAAATATATTAATACAGGAGAGCTCTGATATCAGCAATGGATTGTTCTACCAAGGAGATGTTGGCCAGGGGATCCAAGCCCCCCAAAAAGGTAAAGGCTTCTTGCCTGTAAACTGGGATACCTGCAAGAAGAGAGGCGATAAGGCCCTGCTGTCGAAGACCTAATGTAAGCATGGGAAAGATGTATTGAGACCGCACTTGCAAGTGTAAAGTTGGTCTCTGGAATACCAGAGAGTGTTACCAAAGGCCACTAAACCAATAAAGCAAATATAGGTCTCCTTGACTCAAGCAAGACTCCTCCGTCAGCACCAGCTACATCTCATGCCTGGAAATACTGTGTAGCAGTGGCAGCCATATGCCTGTATATCCCAAATCTAATTGGCTATTAGCTCTCTCCTTGGAAGAATAACCCATGGCTGATGCCACAAGCTTATATCCTCTAGCAGTTAGGAGATGTTATAAGCCACAGTAAGACCCTGTCATATTTTACAGAAAAAAATGTAATTCATGGATTAACATACCATCCAAAATCTGTGTCTATACCAAAGTAACCTACCATAACTATTAGTACTGTTTAAATACCCATATATCTAGGTGCTTCATTAGAAGGATTGAAAGGTTATTTCTGAACAAACTGTCAGCCCATGAAAGGAAACAGCAAGAATTGACCAGAGTCCAAAATGACATCTCCAGAGAAAGTAGACTGTTTTGCTTCTCGTCCACCTGTGCCCCTTTTCTAAGCCTAGGGAAGAATCTGTGGAAGAGGGGGCATGGTAGAATGTAAGGGCTGTGATTGGAGTGAATGGTGAAACTACAGCAATATAGTCTGGACACTTATTTGATCAACTTGATTGAACATACAAGCCCCCCAGCTGGATGGTGGGACCCATGAGCTGTGTGGGTTTGGGCACAACTGCTTGCAAATTGGTTGTACATGAAGGATGCTTGTACTCATAAATTATTACTTATTGTTAAAAAAATGAAAAAAAAAGTAACAGAAAAAAAAAGACTTGGTTGACCTCTGAGGGCAAGGAACAAAGTTATCCCTTAGGTCCCTCAGCCAAATTGGTATGGGCGTTAAGTATGGTCATTAAGCACCCAGAAAGGCTAAGTTGCACCAGCTTGTTATGTTGCACCTATATTAAAATTGTATCCTTTGGAAACAAACTGTATGTTATTTCCATATCATATTTCTTGATTTGCATCTTTCCGTTTTAATCCCATGTTACTCTAAAAGATGCACACATACCCTCCATCATATACCAGAAATGAAAATCAGTAAATAAAAAATAATAATAATGCTCTTAGACAGAGCATTGTGACTCAATATTACTTTTTATTTGCCTTCCTGGGTAGGCAAATTTTCAAGGTTTTATTGCATGAAAAATCAGCTGACTTGTATCCATTGAATTCATATAGGTCTGACTGATAACAAGTGGCATATGCTTATTTGCACATATGCAAAATAGAATAAAAATGTGAAATGACTTCAGGCAGTTTGGAGGCTAGCCAGGACCATCAAGAAATAGGGAACTATGTTACTTGTTAAATGAAAGTATACTTCGAATTTGTGGAATTCTATACCAGCTATGACAATCATGTTGGATAATCTAAGGAGACTTTGTATTAATCAAGAAAAGGGGAAGGTGTTTTAGAATTATTTATTAACAAATGAAAGACACAGAATTAGTTTTCTTCAATAGGATGCTCTAATTTTATGAGGAGTGTCCCCAGGAGAGCATGTGGTCTCTTTTGGGTCATGCAGGCCATGTTCCCAAACACAGCCCTTTTCAAAGGACACTGTATTTGGTACTAATGAAAAGTCATGCTAGGAATCTGATTTGCAACACTTCATTAGCAATCAATAGGTTTCATTTTAGAAGAACTAAAAAAAATGGAGAATTTGCTAGAAAATTTACTTGATACTAGTCAACATGTTTATGACAGTGGATATGGCTTTTAGATGTACATAGTGACATCAGAGCCTAAGAAATACACATGGGCAGTGCAGACTCCAGGGCAGACACACACCCTTCTTACACTAATACTGTTCCCTATCATATGAAACAATAATGAAACTGGTGGCACATTAAGTCATAACATCTCTTTCTATAGGTAGCAGATAAATAGGTTTTCTGACTTTTTAAGAGAAAGGATAAAATTAAACCATGCTGCCTGTAGCTTTGTCCAGTGGGGCATTCTAATTGACTCACAAGTCATTAATCAGTTCCCAATCAATCCATTTTGCCAGCCGCAGGCAGTTAGGACTCCATTACCACCATTCATCATGCCATGCCCTAATTCACTGCACCATTAGCCATGGATTAGGGCTCTGTTAGAATAACTAAGTGCCAACTACTAAAAGCAATGGGTTTTTGTTACCTCAGCCACTGGGATCCCTTCAGGTGGCCGACACTGGAGTAAGACTTCCTGCTCCAGGGACACTTCCTTTCCCAGGGGTTCCTGCTCAAATGTCTTCCGAAGATCTGGAAGGTTCAGGTCATAAAGTACATGTCAAAAGTAAATAACATCAATCCACTTACAGAAAGTGCCCAAACTTTTCCCAATGTAACATTTTATGTTTTTATTTTTAGCCATTTGTTGTCAGTGCTATATCAAATTGAGTAGTAATATTCTATGTGGAAGAAATAAAATTTTAAAGGCTACAAACCACACCTACTTAAAAAAACTTTTATAGATCCTCATTTTAATATTTACTGAACTGAATTAATTGTGCTTCAGTATTTCTTGGTAATCAGCTGTGATAATCATATTTTCAGTCAACCCCCCTATTTTCATGATTCTTACAGATACAGTTCCTTTATGTATATAAATATTTTCTTTTTTCACAATAGATACTATTAAGATTATAGTAACTCTTTTGATCCATAAGTCAAGAGTGAGGTTTTCTTCAGGGTAGAAATAAGAGGACTCTGAGGACCCACAGAGAACCCTTGGAAATGACAAGAAAGAACAGAAGGTAACTATTTAGAATAGTTTTGAGATTCTCATTTCTAATTATGAAGCCATTTCAATGAGTAGATAAAGTACCTAATTATGTATTTATATAGTTACAGTTGTTATAGTAATATGCAGCAGTTTTAGAAACTGTACAGTTAGTTCAGAAGTTCTAGGAACCAGCTTGCCATTTTAAACACATCATAGGTAGGAGACAGGTTAACTACCACATCACTGAAAGAGATATAATTATTTTTTGCCTTAATGGTTTGGCCTTACATTACATTATAAATAAATTTTATCTAATTTACAAAGTAAAACTTTATTTAGTTATATAGTTTCAAAGCATTCCTTAAAAGCTTGCAGACCTCAGAGGCCTCTTTCAGAAACCATCACCTAGAAAAGCCACTGACGAAAAAGATTCACTGTAACATGTTTGGTATATTGTTGTTTTCTTGACAGAAGGATCTCTTCAAGATTCTGGTGTTTGTATGACAATTATGGGTCTCTGCTTAAGACAAGAGGATCTCCAAATGATGCGATAAATTCTGTGAGATGGCATTTGTGATTTATCAAGAAACTGAGTGTAGTATCCAAATGAATATTTAGAATGCAGATGAATATCATAACCTGAAAGATCTAAACCATATCTTTGTTTCACAAATGAGGAATGTGGTCATCAAGTTACTCAAAACCTCACAGAAAAAATAATTGATATTAAATTGGAACCTAGACCCTTGATTTTATACATGTTTCATCCCACAAATAACTCTGATATCCTTTCTTATTAATCTGTGTCTCATCAGGAATATTAAAAAATGCTTTCTGTGTTATAATAGTTGTTGCTTGTTTCTTATTTGTACTTAGGCAAAGCTTTGGGTAAAACATATTTTATCAGTGAAAAGATAATTGGTAATGCATTTTTATAGGATGAAACAATATCTCCAAGGTATGTCTTTACATAAAATGACTGAAGGGATTCCATCTAATGTGAGCTAAAATACAGACAAAATGACTAGAATTACTCCTCTTATTAACATACTTTCTTTCATTTAAGTTTATCAGGGTACCAAAAATAAGGCTAAAAACAAGAAAAAGGCATCTATTATCTCTGTCATCTATCTAGTTGTCATCTATATCTATCTATCTATCTATCTATCTATCTATCTATCTATCTATCTAATCTATCTATCTATCTATCATTTTTCCTATATCATGTAGTCTCTCCAACCATCTATTCATCAAATTAAATAGTGTAAAATTTTCACTTGGTATTAATCAATACCTACCCGCTTGCTTATGGTAGATATTTTATGAGCTACTTATGTTGGAGATGTGTCAGTTAGAGAACCAAGATTTGAAAGGTAAGCTGAGATGTGTTAATGAAAAGCCACTTTTCCTAGCAAAGAATGGCCAAAAGGCCTTGGCAAAAGATTGATGTTGGCTGTCATGTTGTCCCTGGCTGAAGATGGACTGCAGTGGTAGTGAGGAGTCAGAGCTAGGGATAAGTTTGAGTAGTCCAGCAGAGACGTTAGCATTCTGAACTCAGCTGATGGTGGACAAGAAGGAAGACATTCTTCGGGAGAACACAGGCATTTTGAGAGTGTTAGGAGGCAATGATACTGTTATCTTTGAAGCAAATGCATTGTATTGTTAAGTCCACGCCAACATTAAATGGCAGCAAAGTGGAGAAAAAGATAACTTTCCTTTGCTACATACTCAGTTCAGTATATCTGTGCGTATTCAAATAGAACTGTTCAGTAGGTACAGATCATGGCTTAAAATCCTTAGCACTGTTGTATTTGGGGACTAGGTCATTTCCTGTGTTGAGAGACTGCTCTTTCCACAGCAGGATGCTTCTCAGCAACATTGGCCTCTACCCACTGTATTCAAGGAGAACACCTCTGAGCTGTAACAAAATAAAGGGGTGCAGACAATGTCAAATGTTCTCTGAGGTGACCAGCTCCTGCATTCAGAAACAAAGGCCTGGAGCTGAAAAATGTAGTTCTGGCAGGACTTTCTGTGCTTGGCTGCTCAGTCTGGTGCTGAAGCACTGGAAATAGATGCTACCATGAGGGGACAGAATGTAGCATTAATAAAAGAGGACAGCAACATTGTAGTAGAAAGACTGCCAGCAAAAGATACAGGGACAGGCAAGGGGCAAAGGACTCAAGGAGAAAATAAGGTTTTAAGTGGAGAAGTCAGCAGGCCAAGGCAGTGAAGATGGAAAGAGGCATCATTAGTTTGGGAAGTATGGGAGATGTGGAGAAATGGCCTTATAAGTACCTGCCACTCTTTCCCCAAATTTTATGCTGAGGTACATCAACACACCATTAAGGGGAAGTGGCTTTGGTTCAGTATGCTGTAATTCTTGTTAGGATGTGGTACAAATTTTGGCAGAGAGTTCAAATTCCTGCTAGGTGAGTGCACATCTATGTGGTCCTTGTTTCCTGACTGAGAAAATCTGGGTGAAAGAAATCTAGCCCAGAGGCACTTACTTTAAGAGATATATGTAACTAAACTATCATTGAATATCATAACATTACTTCATTATAATGGTTTAGCTTTTAATTCCATATAAATTTTATCTAATTTCTAAAAGGATCTCACATTTAGCACCCCCCTCCCAAAGCAATTATTTCCTCCTGAAAAACATTTCTAATTCCTGCCATAAAACTTCCCTTCTCACTTTCAGATCATGTAATGAGCATAGGATATATTACACTGTGGCCGTGCAAGGGAGCGTGGGTAACATCTTAAGCATATCCTTTATCATTTGAAGAGATGTGATAGAAGGCAGGCCGGATGCCTTGCAGGCAGAGGGAGCACAAGGGTGATGAATGAATAAGCATGAGAAATGGATACTTGTCAGCTAAGAATTAGATGTAAAACAGAATGCTTCAGAATAATATGGGTATTCATATCAGAAAAAAGATGAATTTCTGCCCTTGGAAGATCTTTAGGATTCTTTATTTCTCTTTTGTTTCTAGTGGTGCAAGGCTGTTACTAAAATAAGTATAACTTAGATTACTTTTGCAAAGTCAACTTGGCTTGCATTTGATTCAGTTATTTGATTCTACCAATTAAAATAAATCAGCCTTGTCACAAGCATGCATTCAGAGTAATGTTTGCTTACTAAATCATTTGCTAAAACCCTATTAGCACACGTTGAATCAGACCTAAAATGACAGGGATTCCTTTCTAAATATTTTATGTGTATGAGTGTATACACATATGCAATAGCCTGCATGCATGCACATGCACCCTTCTCATGCACTGTCCATGGAGGTGAGGAGAGGGCATCAGATTCCTCTGGAACTGGAGTTATGAACAGCTGTTAGCTGGGGAATTGGACACAGATCTTCTGCAAGAGCAGCCGTGCTCTTAACTGCTAAGCTATCTCTCCAACCTGACAAGGATTTCTAGTGACCTTTATACATAATCAAAGACTGTCATTTTGAACATACATATATATGCACAGACACATTTATCACTATGGAATTTTGATGCTTTCAATGAAGTTTTTGCACAATACTGTGGGTACGAATTAACTATGGTGTAGAGTACATCAACTCACAGCATTCTACAAACTTTACTTTAGATCTGTGATGATGCAGTTAAATGATAGTTGAGAAGTGGAAGATTTCTAGGGGTTTACTCTCCTCATTTATAAGATTAAAGTTCTAGGTGATTTTGAAGGATTCTTTTGCTGTGAAGGCCTATGACTGAATTTTTAAATATGTATTTAAGGGGACAAGAATCTTACTCTTTTTGAAATAAAGCATTTCTAAGTTAAAATTAGCAGTTCTCAGGGCAATAAACAGAATAAAAATTACTTTTATCTTAGAACACCATATGCATTTAACAGTTATGTTCATAAAACTTTTAGACACTTGGAGGTATAGGTAGAGATAAGAATTGGAAATGGAGAAGACAGGTTTGCAGAGGACTCTATTAAAAATGTCAGAAAGTCTTAGTTTTAAAACTATATTATATAAAAGCAGATGAAAATTAGAATTTGGATTATTACAAGTATACATTGAAATACTTTGCTAAAACAGGATTAAAGAGAGAAATTCCCACAGAAAACACAGGGAAAAGATTCATCATGTTAGTTTGCTTATTTACAAAACAAAATATCATGCTTCTTCCCCAGGGACAGCCTTCAGCAGCACTACCTGACATGTTTGAAAGGGATGAATGTTTAGCTGTTGATGTGCAAGCTTAGGCTGAATATATCTCAGTTTTGAGTATGATGGGTCATACTATCATCTTGTACCTGTGAGCCTTGCTGATTTGGGAAGAAGAGGAGTAGTTACCAACAGAAAGATCCTCCAATGATATTTAAGCAGGCATATTGCTGACATTACTAGATTACAAAAGGTAAGTATGCTCTTATACCAAGTTTTAAGGACAGTTAAATTTGCATTAATTAAAAATGTTTATTCCCGTGGGGCATGGTGGCGCATACCTTTAATCCCAGAACTTGGGAGGCAGAGGCAGTGGATCTCTGTGAGTTCAAGGCCAGCCTGGTCTACATAGTGAGTTCCAGGACAGCTGGGGCTACAGAGATACCCTGTCTCAAAAGGACCAAAAAAATTCATTTCCTTAGTAATCAATTAAGCAGAAAAATTTACTAGAATAATGTCATTTTAGGGAGGAAGTTCTTGGCACTGTGGTAGACTGGTACTGGGAAATCCAGAATTTTCTAATGATTTATACTTCAATAGACTCTTCTAGTCAAAATTGTAAATTATGCAGAATAGGATATAAAGGAAATATTGTATTATTGATACTGGTTAGGTTTTTAATTTTAGACCTCATTGATTTTGTGAACATTAAAATACATATTGAATCCTAAGATTTTAAAACATAAAACATTAATAATAAATTATTTTAACAATTATATACAGAAAATTTTAGAAGGATAATGACTTGTACATTTTAAACATGTCATTTTCTTACAGATATTAGCTCTATGTTAATGGTTTGTAAACTCTAATATGTAATATCCCCCACTGTTATGTGGAATTCCATGTTTAGTGCTATTTTTTTTCAAACTATGCGATAAGTCCCTTAAAGATTAGAATATCTTCTTAGAGGATTAAAATCATCTTTGGGGGCTGGAGTGATAGCTCAGGAGTTAAGAGCATGGATTACTATTGCAGAGGATCCAAGTTTGATTTAAGCACCTACATGGAGGCTAACGACCATCTGTAACTCCACTTTCAGGGGACCCAACACCTTCTTCTGAACTTTGGGGGTACTGCAGAGCATGGGAGCACTTCCATACATGCAGTCTGTACATTCATGCATATAAAATGAAAATATAAGATAAAGTATTAAAAAATCAGCTTTGAAGAAGTAAAAATGAATAAAAAGAAATTATCAGAATATATCATGAATCCTGCTGTGTGTTATGCATGTGTAGCTATATGTATACATATATTTGCATGTGAGCATGTGTGGAGGAGGTGGGTATATGCCCAGGGCATCATGACATAGACATATCTTTTTATATTGGTGATATGGTCTGGAAACAAATAGATGAGCAGATACCATAATGACTGAGAAGAGGGTTTTGTGTAGCCAAATCTGGCTTCAGGTCCTGACTGTACTGTTTAACCACATCACTGAGCACATTACTCAACATCTCCTTGCCTTAGCTTCTTCACCTGGACAAAAACATCAGCATAGTAAGAAGGTGCTGTTACCAAACACCCCAACTGAAAGAAAGAAAAGCTGAGCAATGTTATTGTTATATTTCTTTCTATCTTAATGTGAATATCTTAATGAGCCCTAGAATTAACTTACCACTTACTTCCAGGCATGGTAATTAATGTATATGGGTGGAAGGTTTATATTCACATTTTGGAGTATTTTATAAAAAGAAAATAAAATGTGAACCCCTAAACATTAAAAAAAAAAGTGACTTCTGGATGTTAAACCTTTGTCAGATGGGTCACTGGTGAAGAGTTCCACTCTAAACTTGTTTTGGAATTAACCTAGAGTTTATTTTCAGAGTTTGTAATTTTGGTATATGTATGGAGTATTCATATATATGTGTATATGTATATGTGTATGTGTGTATTTTGGAGTAATACAAAATTAAAGGAACAACAACGACAAAAAAGACTTGTTCAAAGAACTGACCAAAACTGTAAACTTCTGTAGCAAAAAAGTTAAAAAAAGACTGAGAAAAAGATACAAGATGGGACTTAACATGTATGGCAGAATGCATGAATTCTGGTGAGGGGGGCATGGATGGGGGAACAGGTCTAAATTTGATTAAGAAATGTATGAAATNAGAAACTGTACAGTTAGTTCAGAAGTTCTAGGAACCAGCTTGCCATTTTAAACACATCATAGGTAGGAGACAGGTTAACTACCACATCACTGAAAGAGATATAATTATTTTTTGCCTTAATGTTTGGCCTACATTACATTATAAATAAATTTTATCTAATTTACAAAGTAAAACTTTATTTAGTTATATAGTTTCAAAGCATTCCTTAAAAGCTTGCAGACCTCAGAGGCCTCTTTCAGAAACCATCACCTAGAAAAGCCACTGACGAAAAAGATTCACTGTAACATGTTTGGTATATTGTTGTTTTCTTGACAGAAGGATCTCTTCAAGATTCTGGTGTTTGTATGACAATTATGGGTCTCTGCTTAAGACAAGAGGATCTCCAAATGATGCGATAAATTCTGTGAGATGGCATTTGTGATTTATCAAGAAACTGAGTGTAGTATCCAAATGAATATTTAGAATGCAGATGAATATCATAACCTGAAAGATCTAAACCATATCTTTGTTTCACAAATGAGGAATGTGGTCATCAAGTTACTCAAAACCTCACAGAAAAAATAATTGATATTAAATTGGAACCTAGACCCTTGCGTGAGACAGGTTTCATCCCACAAAAGAAACGCTGGAGCGCCGGGCGTATTAATTCTGTGTCGCATCAGGAATATGAAAAATAGGCTGGGGGCTGGAGAATGGCCTAGCGGTTAGAGCGCGGACTGCTCTTACAGAGGACCCGGGGTTCGATTCCCCAGCACCAAAATGGCGACTGAGAACCGTCTTAAGCTCCAATTCCAGGAGAAACTCCAGCTCCAAGGGGAATCCGAGACCCTCTTCTGACCTCGACCTCCGCGGCGTTGCACGACACGGCTGCACAGACTTGCATGCAGGCACAGTACATTCACACACATTACGAACTAAATAAAATTAAAAAAAAAAAAAAAAAAAAAAGAAAAAAAATGCTTCTTTTTTTTTTTCTTTGTTTCTACTTTGCAACAAATTTTGCAGATATCACATAGAACTGGAACTTTGGGTAAAACATATTTTATCAGTGAAAAGATTTTAATTGGTAATGCATTTTTGTAGGATGAAACAATATCTCCAAGGTATGTCTTTACATAAAATGACTGAAGGGATTCCATCTAATGTGAGCTAAAATACAGAAAAAATGACTAGAATTACTCCTCTTATTAACATACTTTCTTTCATTTAAGTTTATCAGGGTACCAAAAATAAGGCTAAAAACAAGAAAAAGGCATCTATTAATCTCTGTCATCTATCTATTGTCCATCTATTATCTATCTATTATCTATCTATCATCTACTATCTATCTATCTAATCTATCTATCATCCTATCATTTTTCTATATCCTGTAGTCTCTCCAAAACAATCTATTCATCAAATTAAATAGTGTAAAATTTTCACTTGGTATTAATCAATACCTACCCGCTTGCTTATGGTAGATATTTTATGAGCTACTATGTTGGCGATTGGTCAGTTAGAGAACCAAAGATTTTTCAAGGTAAGCTGAGATGTGTTTAAATGAAAAGGCCACTTTTCTAGCCAAAAGAACTGGCCAAAATGCCTTGGCAAAAGATGGACTGTTGGCTTATCATGTTGTCCCCTGCTGAAGATGGACTGCAGTGGTAGTGAGGAGTCAGAGCTAGGGATAAGTTTGAGTAGTCCAGCAGAGACGTTAGCATTCTGAACTCAGCTGATGGTGGACAAGAAGGAAGACATTCTTCGGGAGAACACAGGCATTTTGAGAGTGTTAGGAGGCAATGATACTGTTATCTTTGAAGCAAATGCATTGTATTGTTAAGTCCACGCCAACATTAAATGGCAGCAAAGTGGAGAAAAAGATAACTTTCCTTTGCTACATACTCAGTTCAGTATATCTGTGCGTATTCAAATAGAACTGTTCAGTAGGTACAGATCATGGCTTAAAATCCTTAGCACTGTTGTATTTGGGGACTAGGTCATTTCCTGTGTTGAGAGACTGCTCTTTCCACAGCAGGATGCTTCTCAGCAACATTGGCCTCTACCCACTGTATTCAAGGAGAACACCTCTGAGCTGTAACAAAATAAAGGGGTGCAGACAATGTCAAATGTTCTCTGAGGTGACCAGCTCCTGCATTCAGAAACAAAGGCCTGGAGCTGAAAAATGTAGTTCTGGCAGGACTTTCTGTGCTTGGCTGCTCAGTCTGGTGCTGAAGCACTGGAAATAGATGCTACCATGAGGGGACAGAATGTAGCATTAATAAAAGAGGACAGCAACATTGTAGTAGAACGACTGCCAGCAACAAAGCTCCAGGGACAGCAAGTGGGCAAAGGACTCAAGGAGAAAATAAGGTTTTAAGTGGAGAAGTCAGCAGGCCAAGGCAGTGAAGATGGAAAGAGGCATCATTAGTTTGGGAAGTATGGGAGATGTGGAGAAATGGCCTTATAAGTACCTGCCACTCTTTCCCCAAATTTTATGCTGAGGTACATCAACACACCATTAAGGGGAAGTGGCTTTGGTTCAGTATGCTGTAATTCTTGTTAGGATGTGGTACAAATTTTGGCAGAGAGTTCAAATTCCTGCTAGGTGAGTGCACATCTATGTGGTCCTTGTTTCCTGACTGAGAAAATCTGGGTGAAAGAAATCTAGCCCAGAGGCACTTACTTTAAGAGATATATGTAACTAAACTATCATTGAATATCATAACATTACTTCATTATAATGGTTAGCTTTTCATTCCATATAAATTTTTATCTATTTCTAAACGGATCTC
Organism: Rhizomys pruinosus; assembly: GCA_009823505.1. NCBI lineage: Eukaryota > Metazoa > Chordata > Mammalia > Rodentia > Spalacidae > Rhizomys > Rhizomys pruinosus. Next base: position 1,617,944 of record VZQC01003122.1, on the reverse strand, counting down.
ACATTTAGCACCCCCCTCCCAAAGCAATTATTTCCTCCTGAAAAACATTTCTAATTCCTGCCATAAAACTTCCCTTCTCACTTTCAGATCATGTAATGAGCATAGGATATATTACACTGTGGCCATGCAAGGGAGCGTGGGTAACATCTTAAGCATATCCTTTATCATTTGAAGAGATGTGATAGAAGGCAGGCCGGATGCCTTGCAGGCAGAGGGAGCACAAGGGTGATGAATGAATAAGCATGAGAAATGGATACTTGTCAGCTAAGAATTAGATGTAAAACAGAATGCTTCAGAATAATATGGGTATTCATATCTCAGAAAAAAGATGAATTCTGACCTTGCGAATATCTTTAGGATTCTTTATTTTCTCTTTTGTTTCTAGGGGCAAGGCTGTACTAAACTACGTATAACTTAGATTACTTTTGCAAAGTCAACTTGGCTTGCATTTGATTCAGTTATTTGATTCTACCAATTAAAATAAATCAGCCTTGTCACAAGCATGCATTCAGAGTAATGTTTGCTTACTAAATCATTTGCTAAAACCCTATTAGCACACGTTGAATCAGACCTAAAATGACAGGGATTCCTTTCTAAATATTTTATGTGTATGAGTTGTTCTAATCATATGCCACTACGCCGCATGCATTGCACGTGCACCCTTCTAATGCACTGTCCATGGACTGGGAGGGAGAGGGCATCAGATCCCATAAAACTGGAGTTAAAAACGGTTAATAGCTGCCATGTGGACACTGAGAAATGAACCTGGGTCCCCTACAAGAACAGCCAGTGCTCTTCTTAACTGCTAAGCCATACCTCCAAACCTGACCACGATTTCTAGTGACCTTTATACATAATCAAAGACTGTCATTTTGAACATACATATATATGCACAAGACCACATTTATTCCCCTATGAATTTTGCTGCTTTCAATGACGTTTTTGCACAATACTGTGGGTACGAATTAACTATGGTGTAGAGTACATCAACTCACAGCATTCTACAAACTTTACTTTAGATCTGTGATGATGCAGTTAAATGATAGTTGAGAAGTGGAAGATTTCTAGGGGTTTACTCTCCTCATTTATAAGATTAAAGTTCTAGGTGATTTTGAAGGATTCTTTTGCTGTGAAGGCCTATGACTGAATTTTTAAATATGTATTTAATGGGGCAAGAATCTTACTCTTTTTGAAATAAAGCATTTCTAAGTTAAAATTAGCAGTTCTCAGGGCAATAAACAGAATCAAAATTATTTTATCTTTAGAAAAAACACCATATGCATTTAAACAGTTATGTTCATAAAACTTTTAGACACTTGGAGGTATAGGTAGAGATAAGAATTGGAAATGGAGAAGACAGGTTTGCAGAGGACTCTATTAAAAATGTCAGAAAGTCTAGTTTAACTATATTATATAACAGCAGATGAACTTAGACTTTGGATTATTACAAGTCTACATTGAAATACTTTGTCTAAAACAGGATTAACGAAGCGGAAAGAAAAATTCCCACACAGAAAAACCAGGGAAAAGATTCATCATTTAGTTTGCTTATTAAAACACAAAAAATTATCATGCTTCTTCCCCAGGGACAGCCTTCAGCAGCACTACCTGACATGTTTGAAAGGGATGAATGTTTAGCTGTTGATGTGCAAGCTTAGGCTGAATATATCTCAGTTTTGAGTATGATGGGTCATACTATCATCCTGTACCTGTGAGCCTTGCTGATTTGGGAAGAAGAGGAGTAGTTACCAACAGAAAGATCCTCCAATGATATTTAAGCAGGGCATATGCTGACAATTACTAGATTACAAAGAGGTAAGTAGCTCTTATACCAAGTTTTAAGGACAGTTAATTTGCATTAGATTCAAAAATGTTTTTCCGTCGCTGGGGATGGTGGCGCATACCTTAATCCCAGACTTAGGGGAGGCCAGAGGCATGGAATCTCTGTAGTTCAAGGCCAGCTGGTCTACATAGTGAGAGTTCCAGACAGCTGGGGCTACAGAAGCATAACCTTCTCCAAAAGGACCAAAAAAATATTAGTAATCAATAAAAAAAAAGCAAGAAAAATAAAAATTACTAGAATAAGGTCATTTTAGGGAGGAAGTTCTTGGCACTGTGGTAGACTGGTACTGGGAAATCCAGAATTTTCTAATGATTTATACTTCAATAGACTCTTCTAGTCAAAATTGTAAATTATGCAGAATAGGATATAAAGGAAATATTGTATTATTGATACTGGTTAGGTTTTTAATTTAGACCTCATTGATTTTGTGACATTAAAATACCTTATTTGAATCCTAAGATTTTAAAAACATAAAACAGTAATAATAAATTATTTTAACAATTATATACAGAAAATTTTAGAAGATAATGGACTTGTATTGTTAAACATGTCATTTTCTTACAGATCATTACTCTATGGTTAAGTTTGTAAACTCTAATAGGTAAATATCTCCCCCACCTGTTATGTGGAATTCCATGTTTATGCTATGTTTTTTTCAAACTATGCGATAGCCCTTAAAGATGTAGACTATCTTCTTAGCAGGATTTAAAATCAGCTTTGGGGGCTGAGTGGGAATAAGCTCAGGAGTTAAGAGCAAGGATACAATTGGCAGAGGATCCAAGTTTGATTTAAGCACTACATGATCTAACGACCACTGTAACTCCACTTTCAGGGGACCCAACACCTTCTTCGAACCTTTGGGGGTTACTCAGAGCAATGGAAGCACTTCCATACATGCAAGGTCTGACATTCCATGCATAAAACTGAAAATATTAGATAAAATTAATAAATCAGCTTGAGAAGAAGAAAAAATGAATAAAAAGAAATTATCAGAATATATCATGAATCCTGCTGTGTGTTATGCATGTGTAGCTAATATGTATACAATATTTGCATGTGAGCATGTGTGGAGGAGGTGGGTATATGCCCAGGGCATCATGACATAGACATATCTTTTTATATTGGTGATATGGTCTGGAAACAAATAGATGAGCAGATACCATAATGACTGAGAAGAGGGTTTTGTGTAGCCAAATCTGGCTTCAGGTCCTGACTGTAACTGTTTAACAACATCACTGAGCACCTTTACTCAACATCTCCTTGCCTTAGCTTACTTCACCGGGGCAAAAACATCAGCATAGTAAGAAGGTGCTTTTACCAAACACCCCAAACTGAAAAGAAAGAAAAAGCTGAGGCAATGTTATTGTTATATTTCTTTCATCTTTCATGTGAATATCTTAATGACCCTAGAATTAATTACCACTTACTTTCCAGGCATGTTAATTAATGTATAGGGTGTCGAAGCGTTATATTCACATTTTGGAGTATTTTTAAAGAAAATAAAAGTGTGAAACCTCTAAACAGTTAAAAAAAAAAGTGACTTCTGGATGTTAAACCTTGTCAGATGGGTCAATGGTGAAGAGTTCACTCTAAACTTGTTTTGGACTTAACCTAGATTTTATTTTTCAGCAGTTTGTAATTTTGGTATATGTATGGGTAGACAATATATATTAAATTACTCTATATAATAGTATATATTATATATATATATCTTATACCAATAACTGCCCATTGTCTATAGAGGACTTGAGCATCACTAGGAGCCGTGAAGGTAGCATAAATGGGAGGAAGGTAGGTCTAATTCCCCCTGAAACACAACACTTACCCGGGCCACTTTTGTTTTCTAAGGTTTTATTTTTCTCACATCTGTTAAAACAAACAAACAAAAGCCTCACTCCCTCTTTACTGCTCAGCTCTGCTAAAGGTCACACACAGGATTACAGGCCCTCAGGGGCACAACCCCCAAATTTAATTGCTAAAAGAAGTGGATTTTTATGAGGGGTTTTGTTTGTAATTATGTTGTAAAATACCTAAAACTTTATCAAAATATGTTAATGGGCCAAGTCTCAGGATTAATCCCCGAAGCTGGTAGACCAGATTTGGCCTGTGGACTCCTACTTTCAGACCATTGCTAACAAATTCAGTGTTGAAATTGCTAAAAGTTAATGATACTTATGCCTTTTCTCCTACCGCTGAAAAAATTCCCAAGATTTTACCCCATAGTTGTTTTAGATATATAATTAAGAAAATCGGCCAGGAGATTTTGGTGTGGAAGCCTGGTCTTGTTGGTAGGATTGAATGCATAAATTATTTTGAATTAGTATTTTCATATTTATTAAAATATTTTAATTTATGTGTATGAATGTATTGCTTGGTTGTGTAACCTGCAATGCCCACAGAGGTCAGAAGAATGCATCAGATACACTGGAACTGGAGATATAGACGGTGGGTGCTGGGAATCGATCCTGGGTCCTCTGCAAGAGCAGCCACTGCTCTAAACTGCTGAACCATCTCTCCAGCCTCAATATTTCATATTTATTAAGAAAGAATGTTAGATAATAAATATATGAACTTCAGAAGACTGGTGACATTTTAAGTAAATGTAGACTATTCACATCTGAGTTAGGAAAATGAGTTTTGGGATTGATGGAAAGACAAGTTGTCATCATGTCTGTAATTCTTATGACTATGTGGTATATAAATGTCCCTACATTCTTTTAGTACCAAGGTCATTGCTATGACTTCCGTGTACAAAAGCCTGAAGCCCCCTCAATCCCAGCAGGAAGCTGTCATGACTTATTATAATCTATGCTGAACTCTTCTTTAGAATCAGAATGGCAAGTATTTGACACCGTTGCCTTCTCTTCCAGCTCATGTGTCCATAACTAATCAATTATTCTTTTTCTTAAATTTTATTTATTTATTTTGTATGTGTATGAATGTACTGTCTGTATGTAGGTTTGTGCATCTGTGTTGTGCAATGCCGCGGAGGTCAGAAGAGGGTCTAGGATTCCCCTGGAACTGGAGTTCTCCTGGAACTGGAGTTACAGACGGTTCTCAGCCACCATGTGGGTGCTGGGGATCGAACCCGGGTCCTCTGCAAGAGCAGTTGGAGCTCTTAACCGCTAGACCATCTCTCCAGTCCCTCTTTTTCAACAGGATCTGGATTTGGCCTCAGGATCCTTTGCAACACAGGATGCCAGCCAGTAGGCCAAACCTTAGAGATAGTTTATAGTCAAGAAGTGATGCTTTTGCATTCCTGTTTTGGAGTTCACTGTGTAGGTCTACTGGGTCTGGGAGGTCTGAACCATTTTCTTATTACATATAATGTAACTTACTGGTTAAATACTAATATTTTTCACCGGGTGTGGTGGTGCACGCCTTTAATCCTGGCACTTGGGAGGCAGAGGCAGGCGGATCTTTGTGAGTTCAAAGCCAGCCTGGTCTATAGAGTGAGTTCCAGGACAGCTGGGGCTACAGGGAGACCCTGTCTCAAAAATACAAAAACAAACAAACAAACAAACGAACAAAAAAAAACTAATATTTTTCTGGCACTAAGAATTGACCCTAGAACCTCCCATATAGTAGGTAAGTGCTCTACCACTGGAGTGGCTCTCCAACTCTTTAAAATTACTTTATATTTTGAGAATCTCACTAAGTTGTCCTTCTAGAGCCCAGGCTGATCTAGAACTTGGCTTTCTTCCTGCCTCAGCCTCCCCAGTAGCTGCTAAGTTTAGATAAGTTCTAGAAATACTCTGAGGTTAATAAATATATTTTCATGCACGGTGGGTATTATACAGTAGCTTCTTAGCAAATACTGAGTTAAATTAAATGCTCAGTATAGTCTGGTCAGCCCCCTTCACTGAAGGACTGGAACAATTTCCCCTATGATGTAAGATTATACAGTTCTTCCAACTCCCACACCGACTTTATGAATTATGAATCTGGGATCCTGAGAGATTAACTCATTTGTTAAAGCTAACATCTACTTAGAGTAGGCTACTCTATAATGCAGATTTGGGGACAAGGTGCATAGTGGTTTTGGTCCTTCTCTATAAACACTGAGCAAACACTTTCCAGCTTAAAACAATAGAAATGTATTCTCATGCAGGTCTAGAAGGCAGAGATTTGAAATTGGGTCACAATGGAGGAGTCAGGAGGGTAACACTTTAGAGGTTTTCAGGGAGAGATCACGGTTTGTTACTTCCAGACATTTCATCACTGTCCACATCCCTTAACTTGTGGCTGCATCACTTGCACCTTGCCTTCTGAACATCCATCTGTACCCAAACTCCCTCTGCCTTACTCTTATAAGAGCCCACCTGGGCAATCCTGGATTATTTTGATCTGAAGATCTGTCCTCCATATAAGGTAACATTCATGAATTCCAGAAATTAAGACCCACAGTCTCTTGGTGTGCTGTGTGTGTGTGTGTGTGTTTTTTTTCTGTGTGTGTGTGTGTGTGTGTGTGTGTGTGTGTGTGTGTGTGTGTTTTCCACATTTAAGTCTACTACATTGGTTATCAGCATTGATCCTGGGTGTACATGGCCTATGCCTGATTATCATGCTAAGCATCTGAAGGAGTTTCAAGGTTTCTCCTTTTTCATACACAAACTGATGTCATTACAATAGTTATGCATAGTTATTGTGAAGATTAAACAAGTTAATAATCATAAAACACTTAGGAGAGTACATCTACATAAAAATTTCTCTGCAAATACCCTTACTTAGAAACCCGTTCTATCTCGATGCTCAAATTAGCAGAGCTGCCAAGTATTCACAGAGGGCATGGGGGAAACTACGAGTACCAGGATTAAGCTTCCTGCCTTTCACTGATCTTGTCTTGACAAAATAGCTCCAGACTTTGTAGGTAAACTCTGTACTTAGGTTTGTGGTGAAGCCGAGTGTGGCCAGCCATCTTCTGTGCCTTCCAACAGAGGTGGACCCTGCATTAAGCAAACCTAGTGGTTCTACTGTGCTTCACATTTTTTTCTACTTTAAAATTACTTCTCAATTAATTCTTTTTACAAGTTCAATGAACAAAGACACTGAATACATTTTTAATTTAAAAAATGATTTTACTGTATTTTAAGTGCTCCTTTATCAAATAAAATAATTCCATGGTCACATAAGACATTAATACTTGTGTTCTTAAAGGAAAAAAATGTACCTTTCCTCTAATAATGATGGAAGGAGCTAATTATGTTGTCACTGGAGAGTAGAATTTATGCTTAAATCACAAAATCTACTGTTAACGGGAAATAACTGTGAAGAACCAGGCAGCACAGCATATTTTTGGAGAACTAGATTAGTCTTCAGAGCATTGGGCACTTATTAAAAGTGAAAAATGCCTGGCTTAATGTCTTAGAACCTTAAAAAGTTTGCCATGGATTTTGTTTCCAGGAATAGCCTATCTGATCTCTGCCAATTTTTAAAAAAATCATAAAAATGTATCAAGCAACTCTTAGTGTGGTTTTCAAGCACAAGGAAACTATATATATATATATATATATATATATATATATATAGTTTCCCTTTTTTGACTTGCCTTTCTTTCCCCAAATATTAATGATAAGCAAAAAGCAACCAATATGCAGTTCCCACTACAGTTAAAGAGAGAAGTCAAGAACTATTACATGTGACTGCAGCTCTGTGTAACAAGGCAGACTGCAGATTCATCATTCACTAAACAGGCCACTTAGCGAACTTCTCTAATATGTCCATACCTCTGGCTTGCTGTTTATAGAATAGGAGCGACAACAGCACCTGCCTCATAGGGTTGCTGTGAGATCAGCAGTTGCTAGCGCACACAGGCAGGCACCTAGTGATAATGGCTACCAACATGTTCTACTTTAAGAACAAAGAGAAGAGGAAACATTTTGATTTTTTTCTTATGGCTTTGTAATCCCATTTTGCTTTTTATTTTAAGAGCTAAAATATTTGCCCCTTCTTAGGAATATGCCATGCAAACTTTTACAATATCACAGCTCCTATCCAGTGACAGAGGTCAGGCAGCATCTTTAAGCACATCAGCAGGCGGGCTCCTTGGCAATGTCTTTAATGTGCCAAGGCAGGCTATCCCTCATTGCACCAAGATCATTTAAACTGACGAATCTCAAGCGAACACAGTCCCTGCAGTAAGGATGTGCAATTTCAGCCATTCTTCTTTATTTCTTGACTTTCAGGCATTTATCGGACAAATACATTTGTATTCAGATAGTATTGCTGGAGGGTTTGGAAATATTTTAGAGCTAGAACCAAATGACATCCATTATAGAGAAGAGTGTGCAAATGCATGCGAGCCTCACTTCTGTATTTACTCATGCAAGCCTCACTTCTATATGCACCCATGCAAACCCCATTTCTATATGCACCCATGCAACCCTCACTTCTATATGCACCCATGCAAACCCCATTTCTATATGCACCCATGCAAGCTTCACTTCTATATGCAGCATGCAAGCCTCACTACTGTATGTACCCATACAAACCTCACTACTGTATGCACCCATGCAAGCCTCACTTCTATATGCACCATGCAAGCCTCACTACTGCAAGTACCCATGCAAGCTTCATTTCTATATGCACCATGCAATCATCACTTCTATATGCAGCATGCAAACTTCACTACTGCATGTACCCATGCAAGCTTCACTTCTATACGCACCATGCATGCCTCACTACTGCATGCACCCATGCAAGCTTCACTTTTTTGTTGTTGTTGTTGTTGTTGTTGTTTTGAGACAAGGTCTCCTTGTAGCCCCAGCTGTCCTGGAACTCACTCTGTAGACAAGGCTGGCCTTGAACTCACAAAGATCCACCTGCCTCTGCTTCCCAAGTGCTAGGATTAAAGGCGTGTGCCACCACACCCAGCCGGCAAGCTTCACTTCTATATGCACTATGCAATCATCACTTCTATATGCACCATGTAGGCCTCACTACTGTTTGGACTTATGCAAGCCTCACTACTCTTTGCGCCTCACTTCTATATGCACCCATGCAACCCTCACTACTGTCTGCATCTATGCAAGCCTCACTTCTTCACGCAACATGCAATCTTCACTTCTATATGCACCATGCAAGCCTCACTTCTGTCTGCACCCATGCAAGCCTCACTTCTATATGGACCCATGCAAGCCTCACTTCTATATGCACCATGCAATCATCACTTCTGTATGCACCATGCAGTCTTCACTTGCGTATGCACCCATTGCCTTATTTTTCATATGCACCCATGTAAGCTTCACTTCTATATTCAGCCATGCACACTCCACTTCTATAAACACCCCTGCAAGCCTTACTTCCATATGCACCCATGCCAGCCTCACTTTTTAAAAGTTTTTAAAAACATTTTATTTTATTTTATTTATTTTTGTATGTGTATGAATGTACTGTCTGCATGTAGGTTTGTGCCCATGTGTCGTGCAATGCTGCGGAGGTCAGAAGAGGGTCTCTGATTCCCCTGGAACTGGATTTCTCCTGGAATTGGAGTTACAGGTGGTTTTCAGCCGCCATGTGGGTGCTGGAGATCACACCCAGGTCCTCTGCAAGAACAGCTGGCGCGCTTAACCGCTAGGCTATCTCTCCAGCCCCAGCAAGCCTCACTTCTATATTCAGCCATGCACACCCCACTTCTATATTCACACTGCATCTTTAGTTTCAGAAAAAATGATTACATGACATCACAGTATTTTTAAGGTATGTGTTAAGAATAATAAGAAAAATGTCAGCTTTATTGATAAGGAAACTGACATTCTAAAAAGTTTAGGCTCTCTTCTAGGAGTACAAAAAGGAATGCAATGATTGTAGATAATGTTCTTTTTTCTCCAATTAAGTATTTTAGACATAAACTTCATGTTTATATGTACAAAACACATGTCAATGACAAATTTTAGTCTAGTAGGTTATAAGCCCTGCTTTATATGGATAGATGATTTCCCCCAGAATATAATTGTTTGCGATAGTATTTTATCAGTTGGTTCTCCATGTGGCATAACGAATTTGGGTTGTAAGTGCCTATGGACTGTGGGACCTCATGAAACTTGAGAGCTTTTCAAAAGCATACATGTTTGAGAAAATATATTCATGCATGCGTTGTGTATTATAGTTTTTAATCTTGAAACATAAATATCATGTTAAAGTTTTTAATGCCTCATAACTACTGGCTTATAGGTAAAAGAAAGAAAAAGTTATTAAAATTCTCCCCTTATCTAACAATTTTTAAACTATGTACTTCGTCTCTTTGAAGTAAAAATATGTCCCCTCTCATTTCTAATGGGACAATGGGGGGGATAATAACAGCATAAAGGATTAAACCCCAACTTAGAAATGCACCTTGCTAAATATGCTGCTTATTTTGACATTGAGAAAACTGGTGAGTTCTAAGAAGACATTTAGTATTAAGGTGCTAGTTACTGTTCATGGGATAACCCATGCTATTATTTAGAATGATTATTTAAAGAAATACTTTATTTGGTTAAATTGTACAATAAAATTTCATGCCAAGTAGAAGAGAACACTAAGAAATTGGAAAGTTACATAGAACGGCCTATAACAGGATTTTAATATATATAAACTATGTGGTAAAGAATAAGATTACTTATGCATTTAGCTGGAGATAGTGACCATAAAACAGTTAATTTGTTCACTCCTTTGTGATGGTGCTGAGCACTTGCACTGTGACAAACACTTATTGTAGACATTTCTTATTTATCAGTGAGCAAATCCAACACCTTTGCATGTATGCTTTCTAAGGAGCTGAGGAGGGACAGAACACAAACTGTGAGTGTAATGCATAAGAGAATGTGCCATAAGAGGGTGTGCAGAAGTTTTTGAGTGAGATGAGAAGCAGCAGTAAGCTGAGGAGGGCTGTGTGGGAGCAAAGGGGCAATCTCTTCCCATTTATGTGTTTGAGTTCCTCATAAAACAAGCCAGCTTTACTAAAAGGGACACAAGACTAGAACTGCACAATGTTGTCATATTGCCCCAAGCTTTCAAATTAATTCCATTTCCTTCTATCTTCATTTCTTTAGTAGGAGCCATGTACAGGGAAATGTGGAACCAGTTTTAGACACTGGGGATATAACACTGAATAAACTAAAGTGCCTGACTTTGGGGACCTTGCATTCTGCTAGGGTAAATCACACACACACACACACACACACACACACACACACATACACACACTACAAAATAAAGTGCTTGGCAGAATGGCAGGGTGCGGTCCTGGGAGACCTCTCCCTGAAGAGGAGGGATCCCAGGTGAAGCACTAAAAGGAGAGGAACCAGCCTTGGGTTGGGGGAAGGATGCTTCAGGTGGGAAGGACAAGTTTGTGCAAATTGTATTTGAAATGTGTTTTTGCAGACCATGCAATAAAGAAGGAAGCAGGAAGCCATCGTCCCTTGGGAGCACCATACTGTAAATGACAGTGAATTGGCAAAACATTCTGCATGTGGTAAAGACAAGGTTTATTTTTTTTTTACATTAAAAATATTTTATTTATTTTTCTCTTTGTTTTTTTTTAAATTATTGAATTTTTATGTGTTTCATACATATTTTTTTCTTTTGTTTATTTTTAAAGGGATTCTACAATATAATAGCACAGTTGTTTTCAGATAACATTGGCATTACTCAGTTTGCCATACAATTAAGTAATTGGTGCATTATTTTTGAAGTGAGCCAAATTATTAAGCATAAGCAATGAATGTAAGCAACATTCATGTAAAACCAATTTGCAAGTATCTATATCCAAATTTTGAACAACCCAAGGTTCCCATAGTCCAGTTGGAGAAGCTTGTATGCACAAGCATGTTGATCAAATAGGAGTCCCAGTCTATATTGCTGTAGTCTCACGATTCACCCCAATCTCTCTGCAGCCCTTACATTCTACCACGCCACCTCTTTTGCAAGTTATTCCCTAGGCTTTGGGAAGGGGGCACAAGTGGGTGAGAGGCAAAACAGTCTATTTTCTCTAGAGATGTCATTTTGGACTCTAGTCTGTTCAGGTTGATTCCCTTTATGGGGTAACGGCTCATCCAGGGATGCCTTTTATTCATACTAACAAAGCACAAGCAATTGGATGTACAGGCATTTAAGCAGTACTAATTATTATGGCAAGCTAAGCTGTGAACATAGACACAAATGCTTGGATGGTATGCTAATCCACAAACAGTTGTTTCTCCATAAAGGGTGACAAGTTCTTGTTGTGGCTTATAACATCTCCTAACCACTAGAGGACATAAGCTTGTGGCATCTGCTGTGAATTATTCCTCCAAGGAGAGAGCTAATAGCCAATTAGATTTGGGGAGATTCTATATGTTTATATATATATATATTATATATATACTATATATATATCTTATATATATATATAGGACCACGCTAGCTTGCCACTGTTGCACAGTTTTCCAGCCAGTTGAGGTGTAGCTGATACTGACAGGGAGTCTTGCTTGTCTCAAGGAGACCAATATTTTGCTTGTATTGCTTTAGTGGCCTTTGGTAACGCTCTCTGGCATATCAGAGGCCAATTGTACATTAGTGAGTATGTCTCAAAAACATTTTTTCATGTTACACCAGGTCTTCGAACAACAGGGACTTACTGCCTTCTCTTTGCATATACCCACTTATAGGCAAAGCTTATAATTTTGGGGGGGGTTGAATCCCTAGCCAACATCTCCTAGGCAGAATAAGTCATTGCTGATATCAGAGCTTTCCTGTATACTTATTTTGCTTAATACACAAGCTTTAAAGACTTTTACTTATTGATTTGGCTCTAAATAGAGATTATCCTTTCACAGTTCCTGATGCTTATCAGTCAATTTAAAAAGGTAGTTATACCTGTTTATAAGAAATACCACTATACAGTTGGCTCTAGTTACAGTTAGGGAATGACTTCAGCACCATCATGCTTTTCTTTTCTATAAAGGGGAGAGGTAGGAAGGTTTTTCAGCATCTGGAAGGTAAACTTCATTAGGGCCCCTTATAAACAGTTAACCCAAATAGAATTCAGAGAGATGCTCAGTGTCTGTGACTCAGGCAGTCTGAGGTTCTTTTTCTTTAATGTTCAGATGGGTCAGCCTCTCGCTGGCATTTCCCAGTCCATCCTGCCCAGCAAAAGTTGGTATTTTCTGCATTTAGATTGGTGTTTTTACCTGTGGGAACATACAAAATCTCCTCCCATTGTTAGTTTCAAGATCTCAAAATTGAAATTTATCAATAGGTTGGAACACAGAGTTTTCCATTTGTATCCCAGAAAAGGATACTACACTACCTGCCACCTCCCTCTTTTTGTTTTTTAATTTTTATGTTTTTGACCTATAGTGCCTACGTTGTATTACACATACCATAAACAGGAACCAAGGTGTAAGTTTTCATCTAAATTTACCCAAAAAGTTTATCATTGACTGTATGCTACTTATTTGTAATTAAGTAAACTTAAACTTAATTCCTTTAATTGTCCTTACAAGTAAAAGAAAGTGTTACAAGGTGATATTGTATAACTCAGAAAAATATAGAGACCATTTGTGTACCTTAACCCCAAAGTTATTGTTGGGAAGTCAATATCAAAATTATAAATGAAAACAATTAACATTTTTTATATTCCAATTAGTTCAAATATATTACGATTTTCACCAAAACCTACAACCAAATTTAACTAATCTCAAACATTTCACTAAGTTTAAAATATCCTATAATATGTGGTACAAACTGGGCAGAGTTGAATACCTGCCAATAAATTTTACTCAATATATACTTTGCTGTTTAAAGCTATATGACTAGACATGACTTCAGAGAAATCAAGTCCATTAACTTATATGGTGAGAGGGAATGCTATTAAAAGAAACAACAACAGAAAGACTATAGAAAACGACTGAAATGGTGATTGGGAGGGGTGGGAGGGTGGGAGAAGGGATGGTATATATTCTATTAATGATATTTAATTAAAATTACATGGTATTTTAAACTTTAAAATTCTATAAAAGTACTTTTTTCTATTAATATATTATAAAAAAAAAACAATAAAAAAAAAAAAAAATTTTTTTTTTGTTGATTTATACAATGTTCTCTATAATTTTTGTGTTATACAGTATCATCTTGTTAACATTCTCTTTTACCTGTAGGATAATTTAACTTTAGGAATTAAGTTTGCTTCCCAATTAACAACATCCAGTCACACCAAAACAGCTTGGATTAAATTACATGAAATTTACACCTTGATTCCTGCCTATAGGTATGTGTACTACAACTGCTTGTTTTTGAGACTCATGGGTCAAAAAAATAAAAACCCAAATAAAAAAGGGTGGATCCACGTTAATATAAACCTTTTTGTCAAAAACTTATAAATTCAAATATTAAAAAAAAAAAAAAACTATGGGAAAAGATTTTATGTTCCCACAGGTCAAAACATTACCACACTTAACGGCTGCGAAAGAAGAGATACAGCCTTGCATTGTGTAGGTTGTACCAGAAATACCCGAGAGAAGTGGCCATCTTAATTCCAAGGAAGAAAGCCTCAGACTGCTACCGGCATCAAACATCTCTGTGGATCCTTTTTTAACAACTGTTTATAGTGGTCCTAATGAAACTTACTTCTGGTGCTGCACACGTTTTCTTGAGAGGCTTCCTTTCTCTTTTTATTAAACAAAAGAAAAACCTGGTGGTAATGAAGTCATACTCTAACTTTAAATTAGAGCTGTCTGATTATAGAGGTAATCTCTATAAAAACTGGTAAAACTGCTTTCTTTTAATTGATAATAGACATAGGAACTGTGAAAAGGATTATTCTCTATTCAAACCAAATATAATACTAAAGTCTCTTTAAAGCTGTACGTATAAGCAAAATATATTAATACAGGAGGCTTGATATCAGTAATGTATTTCTACCAAGGAGATGTTGGCCAGGGGATCCAAGGCCCCCCCCACCACAAAAAAGGGTAAAGGGCCATCTGCCTGTAAACTGGGTACCTGCAAGGAGAGAGGTGGTAAGGCCCTGGCTGTAAGACCGATGTAAGCCTGGGAAGGTTGTATTGAGACTGTGCTTGCAAGTGTACAGTTGGTCTCTGGAATACCAGATGTTACCAAAGGCCATGAACCAATAAAGCAAATGTGGTCTCCTTGAGTCAAGCAAGACTCCTCCGTCACATCAGCTAACCTCAACCCTGCTGAAATTTACTGTGCAGCAGTGGCCGCATATGGTCTGTAATATCCCAAATCTATTTGGCTATTATCTCTCTCCTTGGAGGAATAACTCACCAATGATGCCACAAGATTACATCCTCTAGTGATTAGGAGATGTTATAAGCCACAGTAAGACCTTGTCATCTTTTACAGAAAACAAACAAACAAACCGTAATTCATGGATTAGCATACCATCCAAAATCTGTGTGTATACCAAAGTAACCTACCATAATAATTAGTACTGTTTAAATACCTATATATCAAATCACTTGTACTTCATTAGTAGGACCGAAAGGTTATTCCTGGACAAACTGTCAGCCCATGAAAGGAAACAGCCAGAACTGATCAGAGTCCAAAACGACATCTCCAGACAAAGTAGACTGTTCTGCTTCTCGTCCACCTGTGCCCCTTTTCTAAGCCTAGGGAACAATCTGCGGAAGAGGGAGTGTGGTAGAATGTAAGGGCTGTGATTGGGGTGAATGGTAAAACTATAGCAATATAGTCTGGACACTTATTTGATCAACTTGATTGAACATACAAGCCCCTCCAGCTGAATGGTGGGAGCCTTGGGCTGTGTAGGTTTGGGCACAACTGCTTGCAAATTGGTTTTACATGAAGGATGCTTATGCTCATAAGAAAAAAGGAGCTAGATACTGAAAAGTCTTTAAAGCAGGTTTTCATGCCAGGCCTGAAGAAGGCCAAGAGCTTGGAGGAAGATAGTCATTAAAATCCACTCTGTAAGGTTTGAAGTTTAAAAGGATATACTTAAAAATAACATATATTTATATAGAGAGGTATTTCAGTAGATATTTACACAGAAATACAAAAGACAAGGTTTTTAGAACTGCCACCAGAACCCCCCCCAAATTAGACAAGTCCCATCACCTCCCCTTACTAGTAGCCAGTGTGTTGTTAGAGGCATAGCCTTGGTTTCTAGATGGTCCTGCTTTTTCATGTTCCAGCTGTAGGCCTTCAGGCAGGATATTTTAGTCTCTCCTTTCAAGTTCCTCATCTATAAAATAGGGATAAAATAGCACTGATCACAGAGACCCTGGAAGGACTGAGGATCCAATACTCCAACATGGTCAGAGTGACTTAAATAGCCCTTCCATTGCTAGTCATCATACCCTATGCCTTTGTCCAAACTGGCCACAGGTGTCCCTTGACCTGAGTTTGGTCCTAACAGAGAGGTCTGTAACTATTTACACACCAGATTTAAAATTTAGAATGAAAAAAGAAAATTATTTTATTAATGCCTGTTTCTATGGATTATATTGTACAAAAGTTCATTTAGATATTAGACCAAGTGTGACACTTCGTTAAATTTAATTTCATCTGTTTTTGTTTGCTTTTTGAAGTGTGGCTACTAGAGTTTTGGTGACAGATGTGACCAGCATTGTATTTCTACTGGATACTACTGTTGTAGACAATGCTAAACATTATGGACTCTGAGATGTGAGCAAGGTTGATGCAAATTCCCACGTCGTTCAGAACGTATTTTTGATCATACAGAAAAGGCCAGTGAGCTCTGAGAGGAGGGCAGAAAGTTCACCTTGAACATCTTTAATTCTTTCCAAGAACTACCTTACATTAGTTTATTGTTAGTGGCTTCTATGAAGTTCCTGTGACTTACTGCTGGGCACATTTGATTCCAGAGGAACCCTGAGGAACCATCCTGCCATTCTCAGGAACATAGATCCTTGGTGCACATACATTCCACTATCACCCAAGACTTGTAGGAGAGCAGTTATCATGTGGCATGCTCTTCCATCTTCTTGCAGGGAGAAACTGTGGTTCCATAATGTGTGAATCACAAGAAAATGTCAGCCTCTCAGATTGACAGCCCAGGCTGAGACATGAATGGATAAAGTAAGGAGAGACCTTCAGTCCTCAGAGTTTACTTAGCATGTATATGTTCTAAAATAAATGTACCAAGCCATTCGATGTACTTGTTAGCACCAGCACCTATTATCATTCACTGAACACTTGTATTGTATCCTGGCATGCTGCCACATGTTTTACAAGTTTGTCTTCTTTAATCTCAAAATAGCCCTATCATTTTCATTTCATGGTTCATGAAACTGAGTCTCAGAGGGGTTAAGTAACCTGACCAAGGTCTCACTCATCAGTGATAGAACTAGGAATTCAACATTAGTCATCCTGGTCCCAAGGAAAATGCTCTTAACTGTTGTACTTAGCTGTTTTTTACACATCACTTCCTCCCTCCAAATGATAACCTAAGAATTGTAACAACAACATGCCTACAGAAACAGCAATATTCCTAGCAAGGCCTTTCTGGAAGACAGTGTTAGCTAACCTTTTTCCTGATATCCCCTTTTCTTTTAAAAATATTTTATTTATTATTTTTAATTTTTGAGTGTATGACTGCATTGCCTGCATGTGTGTCTAAGTGCGCCCACGTCCTGCAATGCCCAGTCAGAAGAGGGCGTCAGATCCTCTGGACTTGGAGTTATAGATGTTTGTTAGCAGCCATGTGGGTGCTGGGATTTGAACCCTGGTTTTCTGCAAGAGCAGCCAGTGCTCCCAAACATTGAGCCGTCTCTCCAGGCCCTGACATGCCCTTTTCTACTTTAAACCTCAGAGCTTTCATATTGGCTTAGAGCTAGAAACATTAAAAACAGTCAGCCCTTTGGGATGGCCATTGTGCTGCCCACTGGGTGCTCTTTGGGGACATTCTATCTGTGTGGGAAGTTGCAACACCCACCTAAGAAAGCTGAAACTGCCCTCTAGCAGAAATTCAGGGCTTTTGACCAGGATGTGTTCTCAACTAATTTCTGCCTAAATTCCAACTTTTAAATTTCATACTTCCACTGCTCAGATTGTCTATGAAACTAATTTATTTTATATAGTTTGGAAGCATGAACTATTATTAGTAAACTTAAATAGCTTGTTTATTTATGCTTTAAATATATTTTTTGAAAATGGAGCCGGGGAGGAGCTGGAGATAGTTCAGCACTGGCTGCTCTCACAGAGGACCCAGATTTGGTTCCCAGCACCCATATGGCAACTAACAGCCAGATGTCTACCAGTTCCAGGGTATTTGATGCCCTCAGACCTCCACGGGTATGGCCTGACATGAGTGGACTTACATACATGCAGGCAATACATGTGTACACATGAGATAAAAATAATAAAAAAAATGAAGCTTTTTCATTTAAGAATGATGGCACATAATACAGTATATCCCACATGCATAAGTAAAATAAGGAGAGAGAATAGTACTGATTTAACTCTATTTCTTGGTTATCCTCACCTGTGACAAAGTTAAACTTTAATTGTAGCTTATGGCTTGACCATCTGTCAAGTATCACTCTGCAAAGCACATGGCTCATTTGATTCTGTTAAGATGGAAAATCCAGGAACACTGTGCTGAATTGAGGCCTGAGTATTGGGAGCAGCCTTGACAGAGAGCATGTGAAATCTGTCCTTTGAGTTTCATCATGTTCTATATATATCTAAATCTTTATGGTATGGCATACATTGGCCACATGCATGTGAGTTCAGTTCATCAAGAAGTTATAGGCAAACCATTCCTGAGAATTATCGCCAGACGGAAAAGGTACTGATAAATCATCTAGTGTCTCCCAAGGGAAGAGTTTATTCTCTGATTATTTGAAAATGTGAGACTTTAAAATCCAGGAGTTAAGTAGTGAAGTTTAAACAATGAAGCAAAGAAAGTTGGGGATTTATACTCACATATCTAATTTTACATGGAAAATACAGATGCATATATACACATTTACATATGAAGTTGACATCACAATCTTTTCCAAAAAAAATTCACGAACCTTCAAAGCTTATTACCTATGCATCCATCACTGGGAACTCTGCAGACCTTAGGCAACAACAGCTCTGGAGTCATTTTGTATAGAGTCTATGTTGCAGTGCTAAACATTCATTGCGGTGAATTCTAATGATTACCTAGAAGTGAAGGGGAAAGGCGAACCTTCCCATCATATTTCTCTTTTTATTATAATTCAAACATCACTTTGAATTCACTTAAATCTGATGAGGATAATTTTTTGTTTCTTTAAAAAATGTTAAAATATATCATTTGATAATATACTAAATTTAGTAATGATTTTTGGTAATAAACTGAATTTTCAGGGCTTGTGACACCACTGAGGTCTCTTTTCAGACCTGACCATACTGGTTGGGAGTGTTGGTGATAAAACTCTCTCTTCGCTCCTTGAACTGCTCTAGGTGAAGCAGCTGTCTCCACTTGGATCCCAAGCTGTGTGTGTAGGAAGTGAAGGGGAATCCACTTCAGCTTACTAAGTCCATGTGGGGGAACAATGGTCCCCTGTCCCCACTGAGACCGGTTCCAAAGCCCATCCTAACTCTCAGCCTCCTTTTGATACCCTTTGTTGCGCTTGCCTAAAGCTCAGCTTCTCCTCTTACCGAATAGTATTGCTTCATTCCTCTGCTTACCCTCAATAGTAACCTCAGTGCGTTGTTCCTAGAGCAAGCTTCAATCTGTATCCTTTATGCACATTTGCATCTCACAGCTTTTTCATGGAATTTCCTCTTAATACAAAGAGCAGATCTCTTTAGACATTCAGAGAGGGTTGATTCATATACATCAGTTTTTTCCCATAAGCTTTACAGAGAATTCGTTATCATGGTTTTACTTTGGAAGCATCTATTAAGCATCTAGGATATTCTAGGTATTCTTCTGAGCCTTGAAGGCACAAGATTATATAGAATAGAATTCTTTTTTTTTTTTTGTCTTTTTGAGACAGGGTCTCCCTGTAGCCCCAGCTGTCCTGGAGAATAGAATTCTTGACTGCAAGGACTGCACTTGTGAAACACAAACATTATAAAAACTAACAGAAACTAATTCAAATGGGGGAAGTCTTCTATTAAAAACATGAACAAATTGGAAATAGGGGGAGGGAAATGCCTGTCCTTGCTGCCTGGACAGGAATGAAAAGCCTAAAAATTTTCATGTCTTTATTAATTCTTGTAGAGTTTCATACAAGATACTTTAATCATATCCCCCCTATTCCAACTACTCTAGGAGCCACACCCCCTACACAACCATATTAGTGTTTTTCTCTTCAAGTCCAATTTATGTTGTCCAAATACTTTCAAGTGGTTCCTTCCCTAAAGCATGGTAGACCAAACATGGGTCATAACCTTAAAGAAAACTGTCTCTTCATTGCCAGCAGCTGGTATATGCCAATAGCTTCTTGGTTGCTGGTGGGACTTTACATTCAGTTCCCACCTCCATGCTGGGATTTTTGTCAGGCTTGATCTTCACTAGGTCTTATGCATGCTGTTACATTTGGTGTGATTCATATATACAGTTGACCTGCTGTCTGGAAAGAAGTTTCCTTGTAGTTATACAACAACTCTGGCTCTTACAATTTTTCTGCCCTGTTTTTCACAATGATCCCTTTGCCTTCAGGGGAGGGATGTTATATAGATGAACTATTTAGGGCTGAATGCTCCAAAATCTTTTACTCTTTGCAAGTTGACCAGTTGTGGGTCTCTGGGAAATTTCCTTTTACTGAAAGAAGCTTCTCTGATGAGGGTTGAGAGATGCACTAGTCCATATGAATAGAAATGTCATTAGAAGTAATTTTAATACTATGTCCATTTAGTAAACCATTAGTGGTGAGCGCTTTCATAGGACTCACAATTGATCTAGTCATGAGTTTTGGCCCCAATAACTGTGTTAGGTATGGGTTACATCTCATGCAGTGGGCCTTAATCCAATCAAAGGGTGGTTGGCTACTACCATAACATTGGTGCCACTAGCCAGAAAGGATGAAGTTTTCAGGACTCTTGATTGCTCCATGTTTTACGACTCAAGCATATGCTGTCTTCAGAGGTAGGATCTCACCATCAAATTCTCAAAGGTAACCAAGAGCAATGACAGTAGCCTGTAATGTTTGGGGATGATGATATTCCATGGGGCAGCAACTCAAGAGTTATAACTGATTCCTGGTACTGGCATTTTTATTTGTTAAGATGTATCTAGTTGAGGTATTATGTCCCTGTATAGGGTAATTCCATTGGATCTATCTATCTATCTATCTATCTATCTATCTATCTATCTATCTACCTATCTCTATCTATCATCTATATCAATCTATCATATCTATCTATACACAGGTGCACACACACACCCACACACCCACACACTGTGTGTGTGTGTGTGTGTGTATTAGAGAGCTTCTGCAGTAGTACATTTCCATATGGCTTTTCGAAAGGCCTTTAGTATTAGTTATCTCTCCCCATCCCCCATCTACTCTACCCACCCATTTCTCACCCCATTTAATCCTTTCTTTACCATTATAGTCTTTCCCCTTTTATATCACTGTATTCTCTCTCACTTCCTTTGTATGAGTTCCTCTCTTGGCCCCTTAACTCTTAGAGGTTTCCTAACCTCTAGGGGTATTCCAAATGAAACACACACGTACCTAAAGATTCAATGTGAGCATCTACACATGAGCAAAAACTTATGATTCTTGTTTTCCTGGATCTGGGTTACCTAACTCGGGTTGATTTTTTTCCAGTTTCATCCATTTACCTGAGAATTTCTTTTTTTCTTAATAGTTGAATAATATTTCATTTTGTAAATTTGCCACATTTTCTTATCTGTTCATCAGGCTATTTCCATTTCTAGTCTATTGTCAATAAAGCAGCAATGAACATGAATGAGCAAATAGCTCTGTAGTAGGATATAGATTCCCTTGGGTAAATACCCAAGAGTGGTATAGCTGGATCACTTTCTGTGGAATTCCCACACTGATTTCCATATTGTCTGCATCAGTACACTGCTCCTGCTGCAGTGAATAATGTTCTCCTTTCTCCACATGGATGCCATCACTGGTTGTCCTTTTGTTTTGTTTTGTTTTGACCTTAGGCATTCTGACTGGAATAAGGTAAAAACTAAGTAGTTTCAATTTGTATTTCCCTGATGAGAACTTTTGTTTGGGGCTATTTCCCATTTTTTACTTGGGCTGGTTGATTTTTTTTATATTTAGCTTTTTTTTTTTTTTTTTGAGTTTTTGTATATTCTGGATATCACCTTTTCCTTTTATTTGCTTTCACAACCCACATTCAAACTCTCGATAAAAGTTTTTACTTCTGACTTTGAATATATTTAGAATCTTTGACCTCAGCACCTCCATTGCTTCTCTTTACAGCAGCCCCACACAGCTTCCAAACAGAAGCTTCCTAACTGAATTCTATCCTTCCCCCTCAGAGTCTCTTCTCTGCAGCATTCAGAGAGTGAGTCTTCTAATGGAGGTCAGAGGGGTTTCTTCTGAGCTTCCAAACCATCCTAAATGCCAAGAAGTTACCATACCTACAGAGTCCTAATCACTGCCCACCCATCTCTCCTTACCCACAGGCCAGATCTTTCCCTTGTTAATTAGGAATCTCCTTTTCCACTCAACTCTAACCACTCTGGCCTCCAGCACTTCCTGGAAGGTGGCAACCAACTCCTTCTACAGATATTTGTACTTGGATGGATGGAGTTCCTTCTACCTGAATCCTCCCTCTAACCTTCAGGGCTAGTCAGAAGTCAAAGGTTGACTTCCCCTGGGGATTCCTTGGCTCTACTTTGTTTACTTCATAGCACATAGCATCTGCCCAATATTCGTGCATCCTTTTATCTAGAATTTGCCTTTGCTCACCAGATCATCCTCCATGTACACAACTGTCCAAGAACATTAAAAAAAAACCTCATTAGATGGTTGCTGAAGAAATTAATCTTTTTTTAAATTTCAAAAGGAATGAAGACATTGCTGATAATTATTGAATATTACAAGGATGTGAGTATCATTCATGCTAATTAAACATGAAAGAGAGATGAAAGGTGAGGGAATCAAAGAGTTTGAATCTACTGTGACTAACATTTAGATACCATAAGCAGTCAGCTAGAAGAATGGGTTGGGATTGTACATAACATTATAACATGTGGTTGTTTTGGAATAAATTGTTTCCTGTCCCAACTTTTGTGCTGCATTCTAAATGTGGTGACGTTTAGAAAACGATGCCTTTAAAGAGATGACTAACTTAAAATAAGGCTGGGTCTTAATCCAACCCAATTTCTGCTCTGAAAGAAAAGGAAATGTGGACACGCAGAGCAACTCCAGAGAAGGATGCTATGAGAACACACTGAACAGGCTCAGAGTGAACTCAGGAGAAACCAAGCCTGCTGAAACCTTAATCCTGACTTCTATCCTCCCAAACTAACAAAGTTCATTTCTGATTTTTAGTCTAGCACTTTGACAAGGAATTTTCACTTTATCTTACAAGTCTCAGTTATCTGGGAAGGAGGAATAGAAGGAAGATGGGCCTTTGTTTTGGGAAGACTTTGCTGATAATTACATGAAAGAAGGACTAGAGCTGAGAAAGACTTGAGGCATGGTGGCTCACTGGGAAAGACTAAAGACCTAGATCATGGAGAAGGGAGGAGAGAAATGTGTGTATACTGGGGCAGCATCAGTCAGTACTGACAAGACTTCATGACATGTTAGTGGGATAGTGACATCTGCCACAAGATACAATGTAGTGTTGTGCAGGGGTGCAAAGATGTTCAGAAAATAGAACACGAATTTCAGTGGTGCTTGTCAGCATGAGAAAGTGTCTCAACAGAAACTCAAGATAGTCTTAGCAGCCCTTAAAACCTCCAGAAGGAAAGGCCATTCCTTGAGAAGACTTTTCAGCAGCAGCAGGCCCATCTCTAAAGGCAATATGCAGATCAGTACATCAAGGAACTAGAGGAGGTTTAAAAATAAAGAAGTATCTGGGGCTGGAGAGATAGCCTAGCAGTTAAGAGCACTGACTGCTCTTGCAGAGGACCCCGGTTCAATCCGCAGTACCACATGGCGGCTGAAAACCGTCTGTAACTCCAGTTCCAGGGGAATCTGAGACCCTCTTCTGACCTCTGCGGCATTGCACGACAGGGGTGCACAGACCTACATGCAGACAGTACATTCATAGACATACAAAAATAAATAAAAAATTTAAAAAAATAAAATAAAGAAGCCTCTAACTATACCAAATATACACATATAAAATATTTCTCACATTTAACTGCTATGGATATTGTTTGAGAGGCACTTTTAGCCTCTTCCTTAACTTCAATATTCTACAAATTAAGTTTGGAAGTATCACTGTGTTCTGATACACTAGAACAACTCCAGCATAAACAAAGATCTCTAGTGCCTGTATGAATATTGATCAGTATTACCTTAACAAACTAGCAAGTCAATAAAAAAATTGATTTCTTCCATACTCTGACTATACCCAATCAAAAAACAAGGAATCAAAGATTCTGCTTCTAGAACTAGTTCCTCAGTGCTTTGGAAGAAAATGGTTGTATTAACATGATTTCAGAGGGATATGTGGCTCAATTGCAGAACTCAGACCAGTTTGGGGATGAGAATTGTGGGGTTCTTTGATGCCAGATGAGCCACAGTCTAAGCTTTCCTACATGTCCATTGGCTTGGGACCCATAGTATCCATATACAATGACTCACAGGCAATGCGCACATATGCCTTCCGGCTCTTCGTAGTGCCTGCTGAACTCCAAGCCACACACTGGCACCAATAATCTTCAGGCCCAAACAGTTCCTCCACTTGCTGGCGTGAAATCTCAATGCTTACTTCCCGCACAATGAGACCTGACAAGAGAAAAGAAGGTTCAAGTCAAGAGAAGACTTGCACTTGTGAAACACAGAGAACTTCATACATTCTACCAGTGACCCTACTGAATGTCACTGATCAACATCCAGATATCACATCTCATCCATCACTTTCTGAGAACTCCAGTTGCTGTATTCAACAACGGTTTGTAGTCTCTTATTTGTTATTTCAAATCTTCAAGATTCACCTGAAGATCAAAGTGGAGTGGTTGTAACAAAGATACCCAGGTATAATAAACAGCTTTGCAACAATGGAGTCTTCCTAGTTCTTCACAGGAAATGAGAGAAATAAACTAAAGCTATAATAGCAGAGTAGATGATTTTTAAAAATCACTTTAACATATGTGTTTAAAATATAACGGTACATCTTTTTTATTGAAGTAAATTACAGTCACAGTTACCCAACCTCTGGCATGCTAGTCAATGGATATATGACTTTTTAAAGGGTTTTGTGTATAATAGTTTGAAAGCCCAAATGTTTCTCTGTAATTGCAATGTAACTAAAATCCTGTTAAAGATAAAGTGCCTCCAGCTAAAGTGCTGAAATAACTAGAAGTTATTCCCCATATTATATAATCTTGAATAGCACAAGTTGAACTAAAGACCTGGAATTACCGTTTCAGGGTTATTTATTTTTGAGGTATTGAGGCTACTTCAGAGAATCATTCTGCAACATGCCTCTTTGCACTGACCAAGGGAGATTATCTGAGAATATATGTAGACAACTGCCAATTCACCTGGAAAGTCAATGCACATACTTCCAGAATGGAGTATCCATTGAGAGCAATAGCAGAAAACACCAGGGGATTTGCTTTGAGTCAAGTATGGATTCGATAAGAATGGTTAAATGAATTGCTTTCTTCCTTTATTAACTTTGTATCCATCTATTCATTTATCCATAGATATTTCATTATTGGTTATGTTAAAGATACTGTATTAGGCACTCATAAAATTCTAATGAGTAGGATAGTTATCAACTTAATGAACTATGGAAGTTCAATGACATATATTGGGAAGAAGGCCATATAACAATGGGTTGATACCATTTATAATTGTAGAATAATTTTGTTCAATGCTGAAAGTAGATGTATAGGTGTGCTGGATAGCTTTAGTGTCAACTTGACACACCTGGATTGAGGGAGCCTCAATTGGGGAATTGGCTCCATTGGATTGGCCTGTGGCCACATCTGTGGAGTATTGTCTTGATTGTTTAGCAATGTGAGAGGGCCCAGCCCACTATGGGTGGTGCCACCCTTGGGCAGGTTATTATGTACAGTATAAAAAAGCAGGCTGGGCGTGGGCCAGGGGAGCAAGCCAGTAAGCAGCATTCCTCCATGGCCTGTGCTTCAGCTCCTACCTCCAGGTTCCTGCCCTGAGTTCCTATGGTGGGCTCCTTCAGTGATGAACTGTGACCTAGGAGATGTGAGCTAAATTTCTTCCCCAGGTTGGGATTGGTCAGAGTGTTTTTGTCACAGCAATGGAAAAGCAGAACTAGAACAATAGGGATGAGATATAAATAAAAAAGGAGCTCAATCTAGCATGACAGATCTAATACACATTATGTGGGAGAAATGTAATAGTACTACATAGAGGAAGAAGGAAGAAAGAAAATTGAGAGACTGAGAATTCAAAAGATGGCTGAACCCTTGCCCAAGAGAGTAGTGGTATGAAACAGAAGTAAGAAAGGGTCTAGTGTTTCTCAGGGTGGCACTTCCAGAACAATTTCCTTAGCGTCACCTGAGGACCTGTTAAAACTGCAAATTCTCCAATGTTACTCCAGATTCATTTAGTAGAGAACTTTGGGAATGGGACCTGGCAGTTTGGGGGCTTCTAACAAAGCTACCAAGTAAACAAGTAATTCGGATGCACGCTAAATTAGAGAATTCTTATACACAATGTTTAAGACTGGATTTATACCTTAGATCCATGAGTATCACTTAGGTGTTTTGAAGTAGATGGCTTGGTTATAGAAGTGCTGCACATATGTGTAATGTAGAAGGGATGTGTGTATCTGTATGCAGATGCATAGAAAAGCTACAAATGTTTGATCACAGGTGACAGGAAAGGATAATGTCTTCTGGAAACAATAAAAAGGGAATCCAGATATTTCCCTAATGCCTAAGATGTGTTCAAATAGTTTCAGACAATCCAGAGAACATAAATAGCTATACCCAACAGAGATGTTGGTTGCTCCAACAGAAGAATGAACAGCATTTTCTCTCAAGAGCTGATGGGGTTGGTTTGATTCAAAGACCCTTACATCTAAAAAACTTGATGAATTAAACTGAACTCTAGGAAAGTAGTGGTTACATTTCTTTTATTTATTTATTTTAATTAGGGGCTGGAGAAATGGCCTAGTGGTTAAGAGCACTGACCACTCTTGCAGAGGACCTGGGTTAGATCACAATCATCCACATGGTGGCTGAGAACCGGTTCCAGGGGAATCCAACACCCTCTTCTGACCTCTGCAGCATTGCTCAACATGGGTGCATAGAACTACATGCAGACAGTACATTCATACACATACAAAAGTAAATAAAATAATAAAAAAGGAATCTCAGATCTACCTGGCCTCAGCATTATATATTTCCTTAGACCTTAAAATATGCCATCAGTTTCAGAGATAAATTATTAATCATTGAGAACTGCAAAACTGTGTGAAAATAAGCACTTTTTAGAAAACCCTTAAACTACTAAAGACCAAAAGGAAATTATAAATTAAAGTTACCAAAAAAATTTTTTTAATTAAATTTTTCTGATTTTCATACAATACAATTTGGTGGTGTTAGATCCCCTCCCCTAACCACATGTCCCCCACAATTTAAGTCTATATATATTGGTTTTTACAGTTTGATTTGTGTTCCCAGATGTCCATCCACTGGACCCACTAGGAGACCTGCCCCTGTGAGACACTGTCTCTCCTCCTCCTAGCAACCATCAGTTGCCAGCATTTCCTTAGGTGGGATGGATCAAAAAGGAACAAGCTCCGGTGCAAATTTTTCATTACTTTAAATTATTTTTCTATTTTATTTTTTTTTTTTTTTTTTAGGGATTCACAATATAAGAGCACAGTTGCTTTCGGATCACATTGATGTTGCTTGTTTGCCATACAATTATGTAATTGGTGCGAGCATCCACAGATGAGGGATACCATTCATCGTTTGTTTTCTGGGACTGTGTTACTTTGCTCAGCATGATATCTTCTAGCTCCAGCCATTTACCTGCAAAGCTCATGATGTCATCTTTCTTTACTGCTGCATAGAACTCCATTGTGTAGATGTACCACATTTTCTCTATCCACTCGTCAGTTGAGGGGCAAAATTATTTTTCAAAAATTGAAGATTATTTAACCTTTTATATTTATTAGATAATCTGTTTCAAAAGTATTTTCAGAAAAATGGCATATGCTGACTCCTCATCTAGCTGTGAAAAGGAGGTTAGAATCGTTCTTTAACTACTATCTAACACTAGAGTCTTCATAGCAAAAAGCACAAAATTTGTCTCTCTTTTCTGGCCCCTTCGTGGGCTCTGTTGTTCCTATTCTGTTCCAGTTTTTCTTGTTAGTCTAATATCTAGAAATTTGTGTCTGGGGAATGATGGAATTTAGCCTCCTTTACCATCCCCCATCTCCCCTTTTTCTCTTTCTCCTCATTCTCTGCTGTTTGGTGTTTTTGCCTGCCTTCTTCACGTGTAGATTCCCCCTTTATGTAGAAATCTCGTTACTGGAAACAGAACTCTCCCTTTAAAGTTGTTGCAGGAAATTTATAGTCACCAAAGGGCTGATAAACCTGCAGTGTATATTTCCTTCGAACTATAATGGCTCTTTCTACAATGCAGAACAGCAACAAATGGGCTCAGGATATTAAAACCACATTCAAATATTTTGTGTCCCAGGATGATAACCTCAGGTTTCATTCCCTTCCCATTTACTTGAAGTAATTACTGGAAACCTAATTAAATGCTGGTGGAACTTCACCAGGTCCACTGTATCCTTAAGCCTAAATAGGTTCATGGGTGTTTCTACTGACCACAAGTCTGAAGCCTTTTAAGAAGCCACAGACCAATCCTCCTGCTACAAAAGCTATTCATAGTATGAATGTTCTGAATTATGTAGCCCTGGATCCCTGTGGGCATTGAAGCCAGCACACACTGAGTTTTGTCTTCAGCTTCACAGACATCCCATTCAGAAGTCCGTGGACTAATTATAGTTGTGTACAGTTGCTCGGCCCCATGGCCCACAAAGTTTACATTCCAACTATTGGTCTATAACAGAACAAGGATGAACTGCAGCAAGAGGTACCAAAACAGTTAGACCTCAGGATTCTCTAGAATCCACTATATGATTCATTCTCTCGGCTACACAGTTACTTACAGAATTTTCAACTCTATAGGTAATTTCATTACTTGTGACATTTCTCTCATCAAACCGGAGCCTAGTGATTTGGGTAAAAGTAGGTAATACCTTTTCTCTTTGAAAGTAAAATTTCAAATCTGCTTGATGTCCTGAGATGTGAGAAGCAAGCTTTTTTTTTTTAAATTTGAAATGCCAAAAGCATTACTTCCAAGTGGACTGCTTTGAAGAGCCTTTGGGAACTTGAAATTGGTTTCAGGTTATTTAAGGGTTGGGAGAGTGCTTCAGTCTACAGGATTTACACAAATACAAATGTGTGGTCTCCATCACATCTGATAACATCAAAGATTTTCCATCACTGTGCTTTCTTTAATAGAGGCATCTCAAAGATGCAGGCTGTTTGAAGTTTGCAATGACTTGTGTCTATAACAGGAGTGATTGTGGTTTTTGAGCCAGAGTGCAAAAAAAAAAAAGATTAGCATGTTAGACTGAGAAATCTTCTAATGAGTTTGAACATGTACTTGAAAATAGGAAGTTTCAAATGAATATGGAGATCCAGATGCAAGTACCACCTTCTGATTTCTTTGACTCCATACAAAGCAAAGCAAGAAACTTGAATATTATTATAATGTGAACACAAATACATGAGTCACATTGTATAATTATTTTATAAACATCCATATTCCTGCAGAAATCTAATTTGTTGTCCTATCAAATGACTACTATTAAAAATCCACTGATGTTGGATATTTTGTTAAGTTGCATAACTTAAAAGATGGGCCAAACATTATCCAGATTTTAGCTGTTAATTTATTACATGAAAGTGTCTTATGGGGCTGGAGAGATGGCCTAGCGGTAAGAGCACCGACTGCTCTTGCAGAGGACCTGGGTTCAATCCCCAGCACCCACATGGCAGCTGAGAACCGTCTGTAACTCCAGTTCCAGGGGAATCCAACACCCTCTTCTGACCTCTGTGGCATTGCACGACATGGGTCCACAGACCTGCATGCAGACAGTACATTCATACACATGAAAAATAATAAATAAAAAATAAAAAAGAAAGTGTCTTATTTATAAGGTAATGCCTAAAAATTTGTGCTGAAAATCATACCTATCTACCACAATGATGTCAGCATCATCTCAGAGATGAACATGCATACATCAATCAATCTATCAATCAATCAATCAATGTAATCAACCACATAAAAGACTTAAGGGCAGATACCACAGGATCATCTTATTAGATTTAGAAAAGGCCTATGGCAAAATAGAACATCCCTTTATGATACATGATGAATCTTGAGATACACGGGACATATCTCAACATAATAAATGCAATAAATAATAAGCCTGCAGCTAACATCATGCAAAATGCAGAAAACTCAAAGCATTTCCACTAAAATCAGGGACAAGACAACCTGCTCCTCTCCTGTTCAATATAGCATTTGAATTCTTATCTAGTGCAAGAAGACAAAAGTAATTACTGGGATACAAATAGGAAAGGGAGAAGTCAATGTATCTATACTATGGGAT
The DNA here is from genome assembly GCA_009823505.1 of Rhizomys pruinosus. Classification (NCBI taxonomy): domain Eukaryota; kingdom Metazoa; phylum Chordata; class Mammalia; order Rodentia; family Spalacidae; genus Rhizomys; species Rhizomys pruinosus. The sequence continues at coordinate 1,587,355 of VZQC01003122.1, read as the reverse complement.
TATGATTCTATGCCTACAACAAGCTAAATATTCCCCCAGAAAATGTCAACAGCTGATAATACATTCATAAAAGTAGCAGAATATAAAATTAACACAAAAAACAGTTGTCCCCCATATATCAAAGATAAACAGACTAAGAAAGAACTCAGGGAAACAATCCCATTTAACCATAACCTGAAAAAAAAATCTAATAATATAAGTGAAAGAGCTGTATAATGGAAACTTTAAGAGGCTGAAGAAATGGAAGAGGATTCCAGAAGATGTGAGGATCTCCTGTGCTCATGCATTGGAGGTATTAATGTTGTGAAAATTGCCATTCTACCAAAAGCAATCAATAGATTGAATAAAATACTCATTAAAATTCCAATACAATTCTTCAGAGAAATTGAAATAATGTTCTCAAAATTTGTATGGAAACATAAGAGACCCAGGATAGTCCAGCCAATCTTAATTACTAAAAGCAATCCTAGAGGTATAGGAATCTCTGATTTCAAGTTAAACTACAGAGCTGTAGTAATAGAAACATCATGGTCCTGGAGTAGAAAGAGACATATTCTTCAATGGAATAGAACTGAGGAGCCAGAAATAAGCCCATGCTCCTACAGCCACCTGAGTTTTCACAAAGGAGATAAAACACATTGGAGAGGGGCTGGAGAGATGACCTAGCATTAAGAGCACCAACTGCTCTTGCAGAGGACCCAGGTTCGAGTCCCAGCACCCACATGGTGGCTAAGAACTGTCTTTGACTCCAGTTCCAGGGAAATCGACACCCTCTTCTGACCTCTGCGGCATTGCATGACACAGGTGCACAAACCTACATGCAGACAGTACATTCATACACATACAAAATTAAAAAATTAAAGAAAAAACACATTGGAGAAAAGAAAGCATTTGACAAATGGTGCTGGTCAAAATCAATAGCTTCATGTAGAATCCACAGAAGTCAAGAAACTAATAAGGGGCATGGGTTCCTGGGAGGGAAGATGGAATGCAGTAATATAAATTGGGAAAAGAGAATAATGGAATAATGAACTAACAATAAAGGCATTTTAAAAAAGTCATATGGAAATTTATTACTATAGAATTTTCTTAAAATATCTACATATACAATATAAAAAAGTTTAAATGTAGTTACTCTACAACAGAGGTTCAGTAAGCGTACCAGAATCTATAGGGTAGCAAATAAAAAAATTCTTTTTTTTTTTGCCAATGTTTTATTGAAGCTCTGTGCATTTCATACAAATCAAATTACATTACAAATAAAATCTAGACCCGTGCCCTCTCCCTGCCCTCCCACCCCACCAGAGCTCATGCATTCTGCCAAACATGTTTTTCATCTTTTGAGACAGGGTCTCCCTTTAGTCTCAGTTGGCCCAGAACTCACTCTGTAGCCCAGGCTGGCCTTGAACTCATAGAGATCGGCCTGCCTCTGGGTCCCAAGTGCTAAGATTAAAGGCATGCGCCACCACACCTGGCACATATGCATGTCACATATATCATAGGTTGTAGAATCTTTGGCTTATGACTTTTTTTAATTAGGCTGAAAGATGTCATGTTTGAAGTCTCCTCCTTGGCAAGCCCAAACCACCATCAGTTCTGCCCTTGTGTTCTACACTGGGGTTTTCCCTTCCCTTGGTCACCACATGAGGTGCAGTAAGCACTGTGTCCTGTCTTGATCTTCCTGTACTGGTCTCCATGTTACAGCCTGGGTAGTCCAACAATGGCAGTCTACACTCTGAAGAAGAGGAAGCCCCAGCACTACCTCAGTCCACGAGTTGGATGTCTCAGCAGTCTCCATCTGACACTGAAGGTTTGGAGGATACTTGGAGAGACATGAGTCTTCGGTCCATATTGGAAGGTTGAAAAGCAAAAGCAGTGGCAGCCACAGGGTAGCTGCGCTTGCCAGTAAGACAGGCAAAACAACTGTGCTCTTTTGTATTTTTACTAAGATCTCAAGTTTTATACCTGAAGTACAATTTCTCAGGACTTACTCTTTATTTATTTCTGGTTATACTTTCCTTTTGGATGTTTAAGGCCACACAGTTAGACCAGATTAACCAAGGTTTTTGTTTTCTCAAGGTGAGTTGAAGATCTGGTCCTCAAGGGTTACTTGGTTTTTTTTGGGGGGGGGGGGAGGAGCCCCTGGCTCCTTTTGGCTTTTCAATCACCAGTTCCACCCACTTGAAGACAAAGTCAGGTCTTGCTAGACCAGACTTCCCTTTTTGAATGAGCAGACTTTCCTCTTTATTGACTGGACACTGGCTGAAGTCCCATTAGTGGATCTCCAAGACCTTCTTGCACAGGAAGACTAGTTACTCACATTTGCAGGACATTTCAAGAGATGTCCCCATGCATGGTCCACTGGGACTTAGTTGACCTTTGAGGGCAAGGAACAAAATTATCCCTTAGGTCCCTCAGCCAAATTGGTATGGGTATTAAGTATGGTCATTAAGCATAAGCATCCAGAAAGGCAAAGTTACACCAGCCTGATACTTTTAACTACTTTATAATATTTTAGAAATGCTTGGACAAAAGCCCAAGCAGCCTTGTATAAGAAATACTAAGAGGTGGCTGGAGAGATGGCCTAGCAGTTAAGAGCACCAAAAGCTCTTGCAGAGGACCTGGTTTTGATCCCCAGCACCCTCATGGCAGCTGAGAACCTTCTTTAACTCCAGTTCCAGGGGAAACTGATGCCCTCTTCTTACCTCCTCAGCACTGCACGACATGGGTGCACCAACCTACATGCAGACAGTACATTCATACACATACAAAAAAATAAATAAAATAAAAAAAAATACTAAGAGGCACTCCCATAAAATAAATACTGTGGTTAGACATGTCATGACAAACCAGTTTTTTCTGCATTCCTTTGATCTTATATTACTCTAAAGTATACATACATATCCTTCACCCATATACCAAAACTTCCTAACTCTGAAATAAATGGTAGCTTAGTTCTAGAACCTGTTAAGGGATTCATACCAGGAATGGACTCCTTTAGAATTGTTGAGCAAGGGGCCCCATAGAGCCTTAAAGAATGCTGGCAACGCCATTGCACTTGGTTACCTGCCAGAGCTTAACAGTAAGATTATGTTGCTGAAGATACGACATATGTAAATATAGAACAAACAAGGAGAAATCAAGGTGGTACTAGAAGGTGCTTTACATGCTGCAGGAAGAGAATGCTAACCATCACCATTTTACCGGCTGTGAACCCTATGAGCTACAGGAATAACTGGCCTGTCAAGACATTCCCACTGGTGCAATAAAGACATAAATTTTATTGGAGTAGCCAATTGCCTTCTAACTAGAATTAAAGCCTGTTTCACAAGATGCACCCTATCTTGCCCTTTTATCACAGCCAAGAACCTGTTGCTACACATGTCATAGGGTATAGGGGGAAGCTGTTACTATTATCCTGCTAAACAAACATAGTATTAAACTGACTCTTAACGGCTTGTTATATCCATAGATTAGATTAGTGTCTCTCTCAACTCTCACTAGAGAAGCTTCTTCTTACAGCAGTTGGTGAATAACACGGAGGCTCAGAGACGGTCAGTGTGCAGAGAATAAGAGACTGTGGAGTACTTAGCTGTAAATGGGATACCTATATCATACTATCTCCATTCAAGGCTTAGGGATCATTGCAAACAAGGGGCAGGAACATGATAAGAGATAGATGTGGTAGATGAATAAGAGGAAAGCATAGTGTCAGGACACCACAGGGTAGTGATATGAATGAACCCATAGTTCTCGTGACAGCATGTGCAAGACATGTGAAAGCCCAACCCAGTTAAAAATTCAGTATGGATGGATCAGGTGGACAAGAAACATTAGTCCTAACTGAGTGGCACTGGAAATTGATAGCTGATGAGAGAGGGAGAGTCAATTTTCTTTATGGATGTGAAGCCTGGTAGGTTGACTCAATTCCAAGGGATATACTCATACCCAAGAGCACTTGGGAACAAAGATTAGACTTAATAGGCCTTTAATTTAAAAAAAGGACATGAATGAGGGGGGTAAGAGAGTTGGGTTGGAGATGGGGGAGGGGAGAATATGATCAAAATATACTGTATGAAATTATCAAGAAGTAATGAAATTAATTTTAAAAAGAAAGAAACTATCATTTTCTCATATGTTGAGATCCTTGATCCATTTTAAGTTGTGTTTTCTACAGGGTGTGAGAAAATGACTTTGGTTTTATATGTGACTGCGTTCTTATTCCTCACAATGACTTTATCTTTTTTTATGGCAAAGGATAGTTATGAAACATCATGTTGTGCAGGCCTGCCAATTTAGCTTCCTTTAGCAATCTCTCTAATGGGAGAAGAGCTGCAGAGCTCTGCCAAATCTTATTACAGGACATTCACGGTTAGGACACCAGTTGGTGGGAAATGTACAAAGTTGCAGGTAGGGATGTTCTGGAATACATTACAACACTCTATTGAATTAGTGTGGTTTCCTCACCATGCTTTCATTCAGATCCTAATCCTATTAGTCTTCAGTAATATAATCTAAAATATAAAACATATCAGTTCTAGATGTCTTAATGTAAGTTAAATCACAAAATATCTTGTTATCTAAAAGGATGTCATACCTTAAAAATGGATAGTTTTTCTAACTACCTGTACTCTTAGTATAATAATCAAGATATGGTAGATTGAAAGTCAGAACTTCATAATCATAGTATGAGTGTATTTTAGACCAAGTTATTGAAATTATAGCAGGAAAGGAAGGCATTAAAATAATAATTAACTATTCTTTGAGAAAGTTCTGTGAATCTTAATATAATGTTTAACATAGAAATGGGTTACCTATTGTAACTCAAATTATTTTGCACAATAGGGAACTGAAGCAATGCTGTGCTAGCTTCATTATTAATATAATATTGTTAACATTACTTTATTATTTTTGTGATCAAGACAAATTTAAGAACTACATTCCCTAAAAGCCCAAGTCATGAAGAAACAGAAAATCTGAACAGATCAATGATGAATGATGAGATTGAATCAATAATAAATTGTCTCCCATCAAGAGAAGCTCAGGGTCTGATGGTTTCAAATATTTAAAGAAGAACTAATCATAGTTCTTTTCAAAATCCTTCAAAAACTTGAGATGAATTTCTTTCATAGTCACTTTATCTAATCAGCATTGTTCTCATACCCAAACCAGACAAGGACAGTGTAAGGGAAAGAGATATCTACAATTTTGATGAACATAAATGTGAAAATTGTCAGTACCATCAGCTGAATTCAGTAGCATATAAAAGGGTTCTTTCATTACAATTAAGACAGGTTTATTTCTCAAATGGAAGGGGTTCAACACAAGCACTTCAATCAGTGTGACATATCATAGAGAATGAAGGGGAAAACTTGTGATTATCTCAGTATAGAAAAACATTTGCAAAAGTCAATAGCCATTTATGATTTTAAAATGACGTCTCGGGGCTGGAGAGATGGCCTGGCGGTTGAGAGCGCCGACCGCTCTTGCAGAGGACCCGGGTTCGATCCCCAGCACCCACATGGCGGCCGAGAACCGTCTGAAACTCCAATTCCAGGAGAACTCCAGTTCCAGGGGAATCCGACACCCTCTTCTGACCTCCGCGGCATTGCACGACACGGGTGCACACACTTGCATGCAGACAGTACATTCATACACATACAGAAATAAAAAAAAAATTAAAAAAAATTATAAAAAAAAATAAAATGACGTCTCAACAAGTTTGATATAGTATGACTATTTTGAATAAGGAACATAGTATGGAAGGGTTAGGAGCATTTCATGTAGAGCCTGCAACAGGCAGAAACAGCCATCTTTACCATTTTCATTCAAGACAGTATTGGGAGTCCTTACCAATTCTTGCCTGATCTCTCTCTCTCTCTCTCTCTCTCTCTCTCTCTCTCTCTCTCTCTCTCTCTCTCATCTCTCTCTGTAGTAATCACTGTGCCAGGCATTTGTCTATGTGGTGGGGATACATGGGAAAGAGGACAAATAAGGTTCTGACCTTTATGAGGAAACATGCCATTTTATAGAAATAATTCCTGAGCACTCTCTCTTTTACATGGTGGTCTACTACAAGGGATCCATACAAATGAGTCATTTATGCCACTTGTGCTCATTTGTATGGATGTTTACTAGGACTGGAAATAAAAGGTGTGCACTGAGGGTAGGGATTATTATATCATTTTTGTTCATCAGTAAAGTAACTGGCAAAGTGCCTGTGTAGATACTGTGTGTTAAACACATAGTTGGTATATTTATAATACAATTTAAAGTGTTAATTCCTAGACAAAAATAAGTTTCATTTTGACTCAAGAAGATATTGAGTATCTGACAAATGTCTTAGTTAATCTGCAGAACAATCACTGGGAGTTCATATTATTATAACTAATGCAAGGCAGCAGATCGGTGAGAATCTAAATCGTGGTTTATGCAGCCAGTAAAAATGAAAAAAGGGGATTTATACTCACGTTTTGAACATTGTATCTTTTCTCATTATTGCTCAAACCGTGTCTCATAAAAAGATTCTGTAGTTAAATATGTTGGGGATTTCTATTAATGCTTCTTCCTCTAAGTAGGTCAATATGCCCATGATATGTATACTGAGAAGCTCTTGCTCAGAAGCTCTGCCACTAAAAAGTCTGTCTTGTGTTAATTAGAGCATTTCTCTAAATTTATTAAAGCACTGAATTCTATAGTAAACAGAAACACAGAACCCAATCCACCATTTATTCCAATATAGTTCTCTTTAGCATTGTCCATATTCATCTATTTAATTAAAGTAAATCACAGTTTAGAAAATTCTGAAGCTTCTGAAATCTACAGTGAACTAAATTTAGACAGAACTCAGGGGAGATAAGGGATATTGAATAGTTGAGATCACCATTGGTTCAAATAAAAGAATATAAAGACAATTCAGGAAGAATAATATGAACTCAAAGAACATGGATGATAAAAACAGGCTATTGGAGGTAGAGGCGCTTACATATGTTGAAGGAGACCAAAGACAGAGTTACAGTGGGTCACAAATGGTAGCCAAGGAGGTACGCAGTGTGGAGTTTCACCTGTTGCATATAGGTGAAGTAATATTTTTTTAAATGGCATATGCTGTAGAAGATTAATGTGTGACTACTACTAATTTGAGTTGAAGAGAATTTCAGCAATTTTCATTTAACTCTTTTAAAATTGTTTCTGATTTCATGACCTCACATCAAGTTATTAATCATAAGTGTTAAGAGCAGTATTTCTTGTTGATCTTCTGAAAATACTGAGATAATGGACAGCTGCTGCACCCACCCAGAATAATCATCATTCACATGGCTGGGCTTTCATTCCGAACCTACTCTGAGTGATTTAGAATCAAGCATTAAGAGCAAACAGCTTGGAGTGGCTGCCACTCACCATAGTTCACACACAGTACATGTTACTGGGGACAGCATTTTTGTTTCTCTCCAAAGCAGCATGTTTCCTTTTGTAATGAAACTTTTAGAAAGAAAATTTAGAAGTTTACTTTTTTTGGGGGGGGTCTTTTTGAAACAGGGTCTCCCTTTAGTCCCAGCTGGCCTGAAGCTCTCTATGTAGACCAGGCTGGCCTTGAAATCACGGAGGTCCATTCTCTGCCTCCCGAGTGGTGGGATTAAAGGCATGTGCCTAGACGTTTACTTTATAATAAGAGCTACTATCTCAGGACATTTAATCTACAACTGGCATCAGGAACAAACATTCATGGAATACATGGTGCAAGGATTGATTAGGGTAAAGATGTCATTCTTGCTCTGAAGTTATATTTGACTTTGGTAAGTCTTGGATTCATCAAGCCTTGCTGTCCCAGTGTAATATGTGTGTGTATATATATATATATATATTTATTATATAATTGCTGGGTTGTGTGAAAGATGCTAGCAGAGTTAGAAATGGAGTTTGAGCTGGGCGAGGTGGCGCATGCCTTTAATCCTAGCACTTGGGAGGCAGAGGCAGGAGGATCTTTGTGAGTTCAAGGACAGCCTGATCTATGGAGTGAGTTCCAGGACAGCTGGGGCTATAGGGAGACCTGTCTCGAAAAGACAAAAAAAAAAAAAAAAAAAAAAAAAAAAAAAGAAAAGAAAAGGAGTTTGAATACCAGAAATGAATTGAAAGAATTTTTATTTGAAAGATTCCTGATTTTCAGCCAGTCATCTGGAATTCCACCAATCCCTAGGCCTCACTGTGTATCAAAGCACACTGGTGCTGGCTTGGCATGGTCAGTGGAACTGCAGAAACTTTTACTTGAACAACTAAAATGCTCAGCTTGATTCCTTATGCCAGTATTCAATAACACAGGGAAGGTGGGGGGTTCAGTACCTGATGGAAATTAATGAATGGGCTTCTATTGAATAATTTTGAGCAGACTATGGAAACATTAGTATTCAAATGAAAGTATAAATTGGTGAGTATTCTTGTGCCCTCTGTGGTCCTCCTTCAGTTTGCAGATGCAACACAGTGAAGATGGTAATGGGTGACATGCTATGGTGGGTCTAGAATAATGCCAAGCACACTATGAAAACTTACAGGAAAACCTGAAGGAAATAAGACATTAATCAAGACATTATTACATACTTATATAAGCTATGTAAAATTACAGTTTGGGGAAGTATATTTTTTGTAAAACCTTACCTAGAATTACTACTTGTGAATTGTTTGAGGGCATGACATTTGGAAAGAGATATAATTGAACTATGGGTTCTTCCATTAATTAAATGTACCTTTGAGAAAGTTCTTTACCTTATTTCATCTAACCTCCTTCTCCAGAGCAATGCAATTAGAATTTTTAACTCAGTGAGCTGTTGAAAGGGTTAATACCTAAAAGTCTTAGCAGAATAAACCATACTATTAGTTAGCTAGTATGATTTCAGAGGCTGGATTAGTTTATAATTCACTGTATCCTAAACCATTCCCTAATTTTCAATTCCACAAGGATCCTCAGTGGCAGCTAACCCATGTAAGCTTTCTTAAAGATCTGTCCTCCCTACCATGCCTCCCTTAAGAGAGAATGTGGCACCCATATTTGCTCTCAAATGTCTTAACTGGGCCATGCCTGCATGCCTTTCTCTCATGGCAGGAAATGACCCAGGTAAACTTGAAGGACACTGGAGATTACTGCCAATGCTCTGTGCCCAGCAAGGTGAGGGAGACTTGCATGTGGGCAAATATTGGAAGTCCTACCTTATTATGACTGATAAAGATCACAGAAGAAAGGCAAGGATTTAATTTTTTAAGAAGTCACAATGGTACTGAGATATTAATAGTCCCCAAATCAAAATGAAATGTGGATTATTGTTTTCTGTGTTATGATAGAGGGAACTACATGTAGAAAAATAGGACATTACAGTAAGAGGAAGAAAACCTGACTTGGCAGGTACCATGAATACCCTTGAGCAAAGGACTACAGTTCCCACTGTTCCTAAACTTTCCTAAATTAAATGGTTAAAACAGCTTGTTTTTTCAGCCATGCTTCACAGGACTGCAATGGCAGTAAATGGAGCTTTACAAAGAAGCTACTTCAGTAAGCGAATTGTGGAGGAGATTGCCAATTCCTCCCATCTTCCTGTAGAAATACCTGACCACATTTTCTAGATTTCTCAGTTCAGGATGTGGTAAAAAAAGCATTACTAGTGGATAATCTGGGGATTTTCAAATACCTAAATGTTTAATTCTAGCATTATGCTTCAAATATTATAAAAATCAAAGGAATTTTCTTGTTATAACAAAATGATATTTTTAATGTTATATTTTTCTTCCTTTGAAAACTTTCCAGATGATGCTCCCTTACTAATTTCCTGATTTCTGAGTATTGTAAATGATTCACGGCTAATATCCACATGAGAAAAAACATGTAATGTTTGTCTTTCTGCTTCTGTTTCCATAAAGATGATTTGGGGAAAAAGTCATACAGAAATCTACTACTGTAAGAAATTCCCAAATTGTACACATAGACATAGATAAAAGGTTTACATGTAGTTACTCTATTAACAAGGTGATCATGCCCCTCCTGGATGCTGCACGCTAACAAATAAAAAGTCCAGAGCCAGGATTGTGTTACCTCTTTTGGAATTCTTGATCAATGGGGTAACCCAGATCTCTACAAACATTACAGGCTCTTGCTATTGTTCTTGGTTACTCTTCAAAACTTGATGGTAAGACCCCATTGCTGAAGAGAATATGTACATGAGCCATAAAACTTGTGGAAATCAAGCAGGTACTGAATTCATATGGGTGGAGGGTGCTATATAAGCTACAAGAGGTGAAGAGTCAATAGTCTTCTGCAGCTATGAGCCTTGTGAGCCACAAGAGCAGCTGGCCTGGCAAGACAGCCCCTGGTGCAACAGTGGCATGAACAGTGTGGGGGTAACAAACTACTTCATGATTGGATTTACGGCCACTCCACAAGATGGAACCCAGGTCTCCACTGTTATTGGGGTGAGAACCAGTGGGTAGAACCGTAGGCCGTATGGGAGAACCTACTACGGTTTTTCTGCTAAATGCATAGAGTATTATGCCACCTCCTGGATGCTGCACGCTAACTGACATATCTTTACACCCATAGATAAGAGCATCTCTCAGCCCTAATCCTAGAACTTTCTTCTGGCAGTAGATGGTGATTAACAGATGCACAACTGGTCAGTGTGCAGAGGCAAAGACACCATAGAATGCGTAGCCCTAAATGGAATACCTATATCACACTCACTTCTCTCAAGAATAAAAGGCCATTTTAGAAAGATGATCATAGCCGGAGGTGGTGAGTGATTGCAAGAAAACTGTTTTGCTGTCACAACAGTGAAGTTGCACTCATAAACTCATAGTGGTAGTGACAACATGCTCACCACCATCAAAATCCTACTTGGAGAGGGAGGTAGGCATGATGTCCTAGCCCTAGCTGGAAGGCTAGTGGCAACTGGTGGCTGCAGGGGGAGGGAGAGTCAGGTTTCTTCATGAATCTGGCCCCTGGTAGGTCAACCTCGCTCCAGTTCATGGCCACACACTCTAGAGTATTTTGGCAGGAAAAAAAGCAAGGAGGATAAAAAGTAGTGTGGTTAGGTAAGGGGTCAAACCCGTAGGAGGTGGGGGGGCGTGTAGGTCAGGATGCGTGGTCTGAAATCCTCAAAGAAGTCATTTTTACAAATAGTGAGAAAATTTTTATATTTGTAATATTTTGAAATCATCACTTCCAATAAGAATGCTGAGCAAAATGTGAAATATTGGATCATAGTGTTTAATTATCATTATCATATTTTTACAACAAATACATTTTGAAGTTTTTGTAGAAGGTAAACTTTCTTTCTTTTCTTTCTTTCTTTCTTTCTTTCTTTCTTTCTTTCTTTCTTTCTTTCTTTCTTTCTTTCTTTCCTTCCTTCCTTCCTTCCTTCCTTCCTTCCTTCCTTCCTTCCTTCCTTCCTTTCTTTCTTTCCACTCAGACTGTGCTCCCTCCCTCTAACTCTACCAAAGGAAGAGCAGAACGATCATCAATGGCAAATAGCAGTTGCAAAAGAGCAACACTAAGAGCCGGCTTCAAGCTCAGGAGGAAGCACTACGTCTCGTCCTCATGGTTTCTGGTACTCCACACAGTCAGAGAAACTTCTCTAGTTACGAACTATAGAAATGATCCCTGAAAGTATAGTCTTGAATATTGTTTCTTAATTGTGATGTTCTCGTGTCTATTTGGTGCCGATATCACAAGAAAGAAAAGTGAGTCTTTCCCAAGAAAAAAGTGACTTGAATTCCCTGAGATGATTATGTAACAGTACAATAACATGTGAAATGTGGCTTAATTCACATATTTGTTCATATCTCCAGACAAAGTTTTTCTAATTTGCTTTGATATGTATATATGTCTGTATATATATGCACACATATGTGTATATGCAATTATATATATATACTTTCATGTATATATGTATGTAATTCTGCAAATATATTCTCTTCCAAGGATTAATATATGCAACAGTAGATAAACAATTTCCATGGGAAGAACATGAAAACCAAATCAATATGTAGTTAGAGTTGTAAGGTGTATAATTATGATAAATTATTTTTTATTACTAAGAATTATAATAGCTTCATGATTTGCTATGCTTAGTAAAGGGGAATTACTGCATAGGAGCACTCAGTCTATAGAAGACATATACAAGAATCTGAAAAGTACAGCGGATTTCAGCATCAAGGGTATATAACATGGTCAGTCTTCATCTGTACTTCTCAAATCTATGTACATTTGCATGTGTATTACTCATCTAGTATTTTCTTTTTACCTAGGAGTTGGCATGTGTTACTTCATAAGATATTTTATGTCGGGTTAGCTGCATTTCTGTCAGATTCCACTTGCTTCTGCACTGCTGAATAAATCGGTGGTTAATAAATGTCTTTGGAAATATCGTTAGAGATAAAAAATGTACTGCTGTATCTAATAGTAAATATACATCAAGCATGCCTGTTTCCTCTCAACATCCTAAAGAAAAATAGCTCATTTGTTACATTTATACACCGAGAAAATGGAAATAATTATACAGCAATCATGTGAAATGAGCCTGCTCTATGACTCTTGAGTGGATGTGATATACAAAAAAAGTCCATAACCTAAAAATATTTTACTGTGAAAGAAATGGCAAACAAGATGGAGATCCATCTTTTCCTGGTGACTCCTTTACGTCACAACTCCATGGGTCTGGGGCGCAGGTCCATCTCCATAGCAGGGAAATCTGTGGGACTCTTGGAATTCCAAGCTTCCCTTGCTGCCTTCTTTTTATATTTTTAAAAATATTTTATTCATTATTTTTATTTTATATGCATGAGTATAGTTCTGGAATGTATAAAGTGCACTCGTGTCATGCAAGGCTTGTGGAGGCCAGAAGAGGGCATTTGATTTCCCCTGAAACTGGAGTTACAGACAGTTATTAGCTACCACGTGGGTGCTGGAAGGTGAACCCTGTCCTCTGTTACAGCAGCCATACTCTTAACTGCTGAGCCATTTCTCCAGCCCCAACTCCTGCCCTCTTGCAGGTCCTTCTTCAGCTTTTAGTCTCCAGAAAGAAGGTGTGATGAGCAGACTGGATGGACAGCAAAGGAGAAAACACAGATAAATCCAACAGAAACACGGTCTCTTGAAAAATACAAATGAGACTTCCATGTAATAAGGTACTGGGCAGATCACTGAGAGGATGATATAATCACTTCTCTCTCATTAATAATTTGCATAATCCCATCAGCTTCTACTCGAACTATATATAAATTCTACATCTAAAGCACAACTGCTTAACTAGGATCCATGGCCCTTGACATAGTATAAATGTCAGTCCAGCCCCTCTCAAAGTTTCCTACTACTCAGCAGGTTTCTTTAAAAAAATCTATCATGTAGGTGATCCACTGGTGATACCTTGAATTATCATTCCTATTAAAATGGAAGGGATCTGGGCTCCAAGAAGAGAAATAATGTTGAAGAATGCCTCCTATTTCATATGTTTCTGATAGAAGGCTTACTGCTTAAAAAAATTAGAACACATGTACCAAAGTTTAAAAAACAAAGCACAAATAGAAATGAGAGGGTAATAGGAGGCATGTGCGACCTTGCCAGAGGTTCGTGTTTTGCATAAAGCTGCAGTTGAGACTTCACAAAGGAAATCTCTGCACTTTTTATTTCTGGTTCAGAGGATTTACATGCTCTTTCTAATGATCTGGGCCTTCAGTACTGGGTAATGTCTCCCAGTCCCCAGCTTAGAGCTCATACAAAATTGAAGCACTTTGGAGGCAGTTGCAGATGAATCTCGATGTGCAGGAAAAGGCATAATGGCTGTTTAGCACTTGCTAGGAGAAGCTGAGGAAATCAGGGGGAAAATCTATTGAACTTAAGCCATCTGGGAAGCCACCCGAAAGCAGCTAGATCAGCAAACGTGCTTACATTTCCATTGTGTTGATAGGCCAAACGAAAATGCCTGTGTGTGTGTGTGTGTGTGTGTGTGTGTGTGTTTATGCACATGTGTGTATGTGTACATGTGGGACTGTCTGAAGCCATATGCACATATGTATGTGTATGCACATGCATGAGGGCTTTAGAGAACGAAGCTCTGCATTGGCAATCTGTTTTGACCTTTGCCAACTATGTGGCAGAGAATTCTGTAAGAACCATGACCATGAGAGTTTGCGGGTCTTGGTGGGACCGGAACAACACATGGGTTGGCAAGGATGCTGTGGGCATGATGGTGAGAAAGAGACTGGTGCAGCAGAGTGGTTGGCAAGGATACTGCGGACATGAGGAAAATGAGCACTAAGCAGAGCTGGGCTGAGCTCCTCTTCTGTCTCTGGCTCAGAGTGCAGCACAGCAGATTGTAGAAGGCTTTGGAAAGCTGCTGAAGCACACAAGGGAACGTTTTTGCTGCCTGTTACAGTTGTACTTAACTTAGCAACATGAACCAAATGAGGAAAACAAGCCAGGTAAATGCTTTTACTTTTACCACTTCCACTCACTGTGACTTCTACTTGATATGTACTTGTTAAATACACCATGCTGAGGGTGCTACCTGCAAAAATGAAGCATCCATGCTCAAATCCCTAGGACCTGTGAAAATGACCTTGTTTCACACCTGGTCTTTGCAAAATATGGAGATGAAGAAGCCAAAATCCATACCATCTATCTTTCTTAATGACTCACAGAAAAGGCAGACAAAAAGGAGAAAGTGATCCAAAGATTGAGGCAGAGGCCACAGTGATGGGGCTACAAGCCCAGGAATGCTGGCCCAGCTGTAGGAAACTGGAAAAGATGAGGATCCTTTACTCTCCTGGGATCAATGAGGGAGGAGTGTGGTTTTGCTGAATTTCAGATTGCTAGGCTGTGAGAAAAGAAACTTCGGTTGTTTAAGCCACCACATCAGTGCTGATTTTTGACAGCAGGTCTACCAAACAAACACAGTGACCAGGAAAGCACAGTTTGAATATCCAGAGTGGCCAGAGGAATCTCACAGCACAGAAAGGTGAGGACAAGCTGTCTGCCGGGAAGTGTTTTTCTGGTTTCACGAATACCCCTGGGATTTAGTCCTTGACGTCATTTCACACACAGGGCGCCATTGTGTGGGACAGTGCATGCTGTAGCTATAAAGTATGGCATTCATCCCCTGCCATCCCAAAGCTTGCCCTGCCCAGCCCGTCCTCCTGGGTTCTTCCACTTAGATTTTAATTCACTGCAGCCCTAGAGCCTCTGTATTCCTGAGAAGCTTGCTTTCCCTCAGTCACAGCAGTTTAATAGCCAGAGACAAGGGACAGGATATTGAAGAAAGCAGAAGAGGAACTGTAGCATGGAACTCTATACCTCAGTCCTACCAAGGCCTTTGTGAATTTTGAGAGGAATACTCATGCATATGTTATAGCCTTTCTCTCTCTCTCTCTCTCTTTCTCTCTCTCTCTCTCTCTCTCTCTCTCTCTCCTATTTTGGCCTCTTTTGCTCCATCTACACAGGGATCTCCTTTACAAAGTCTTGGTTATGTCTCTACTTATAATTCCAAACCAAGTTTCTGAGTCATTCATGGTTTGAACAGCATGCCCATGAACATGAACTTGGTTTCAACATGGTTTGAACATAAACACTGCCTATTCCATGCCTTTACAGCATATCTCCTGTACACTGATTTTCCAAACCTGATTATAAGTCTGCATGTCTCCACCCAATAGAGAGAGAGCGCTTAAGACAGATAGGCAGACAGACAGGGGAAAAAGATCTTCTCTATGCTTCGTAGAACAATTATCATTAGGGCTCAGGCCAGGACACAGGTATCTGCAAGCATGCCCCCTGGTGATTGTCAAGTGCAGCCAGAGTTGACAGCACTGCACTAATAGTTTCTTGCTCTTCTTGACTTCTTGCTCTGAGATATTTCTTCCAGAACAGACTCTTTATAATCAGGTTAAACCTTCAATGAAATTAGGAATGAGTCCAAGACTTCTCTACTAATCTGAATTGTTTTTCATTGCTAGATATTATACTTCCTGCAGGCTGTGCTTGCTTTGTATGCCAAATAGCCTGATATTTAGCAAATCGTAGCTCTTGTGCTATACATGCTGGTTTTGTATTTCCAAATGTGCTTTTCAGAAGATCTGGCAAGAGCGGTTATTTGAACAGGATATGGAGAAGGCGTTGAGACTAACTGCTATGGGGTGATTCAGGACTGGTGGCAGGTTGGGGAGAAGACAAGGACTCAGATGTAGTCAACTGCCTTCTCCTTGAAGCTTAGCATTGTTCAATGACTATGAGTTTTCAACTACAGCATTCTCATTCTCTATTTTCTGCCAGAATATCTTAGGTGAGGAGAAAGAAAAATTAGTACCAGAATTTTGAACAAATTGTTGACAGACTGTGGATAATACGAATTAGTGACACAGAAAAGCAAATTAATGGAAAACAATTTATTGCCTCATAGAACGGACAACAAAAGCCCGAGATATTTTCCTATCATTATTAACCAAGATTTTTATACATAACACAATAGGATCAGACACTAAAAAAGAATTGTTTGTGTGTATATGCATATTTGTGTGTGTGTGCCTGCATGCATGCATATGCCTGTGTGGAAGGTCAGAAGGCAACCCGTGGTTTCACTCCTCATATGTGGTTCACATTGTTTTTTGAGAAAGGGACTTCCACTGTCCTAGGACCTTCCAAGTGGTTAAGACTAACTGGCCCGGGATCCCCACAAACCCACCAGTCCCTGCAGCCTCTTCAGTGGTTGGGTTACAGCAAATACCACTGTACTTGGCTCTGTTTTACATAGGCTCTACAGATTGAACTGAGGTTTTCGGGCTTGTGTGACAAGGAATTTATAGCTTGAGCCATCTTCCCAGCCCCTAAAAATACAGTATCAAATCTATAGATAAATTTCCTATGCTCTTTACTAAGCTTTCTCTTTTTAAGCTGAAATTATGACTTCCTTAACTTCCATAAACATGTTCTGTCCTATGAAAATCAAGTACAAGAGACTTTCCTTAAAGCCATATTTCTCCCAGAGGTTAGAGAGAGAGAGAGAAAAAAAAAAACAAAAACAAAAACGAATTACAGCTTTTAACAATAGTGTTATTCTCACTTTGAAGTGGGCATTTTTAAACTCTAAGGCACAGCAGATGCATGGTTCCTGGGCAAATGGCAAGATTGCCATAGCAACACAGTCACCAGTGTTGTTCTTGAATGCCCTATTTGGGAAGCAAGTGATCAAGATGAAGAATGTCTCTGGACACCTGCTGCTCATGGTACCCCTGGGTTGGCTGAGGGACGGCCTTGAGTTTTTCTTACCTGAGTTTAGGAAATATGCACACACAGAGACAAATACATATGTAGTGACGTATTTACGGTTTTTTTGTTTGTTTGTTTTATTTTGTTTTGGTCTTTTTGAGACAGGCTTTCGCTGTAGTCCCAGCTGGCCTGGAATTCACAAAAATCTGCCTGCTTCTGCCTCCCAAGTGCTAGGATTAAAGGCATGCACCATCACACCCGGCACATATTTAGTTCTATGTGTATTTTAACGAAGTTGTTTTAATCAACGGTTTTCTCTTATTTTCTGGGAAAAGAGCAGTGGTTTACAAATGACCTTGACCTAAATGTTAATTGGAGGAGGAGAATTCTATTCCTTTTATTGCATTGTAAAAAATTCTCGCTAAATATAAGTTTAGAAAATTAAGGTGGGTGTTTGCTAATAAAAAAAAAATTGCTCCCTGAAATTGCATTAAAATATGTCATGTTTTCTTGCCTTGTTAGTCATGTCATAACCATATCTGTCCAACAAATGAATGCTATTAAAATGTCCTGTGCAGGGGCTGGAGTGGCCTAGCGGTTAAGAGCGCCGACTGCTCTTGCAGAGGACCTGGGTTTGATCCCCAGCACCCACATGGCGGCTGAGAACCGTCCATAACTCCAATTCCAGGAGAACTCCAGTTCCAGGGGAATCCGACGCCCTCTTCTGACCTCTGCGACATTGCATGACAAACCTACATGCAGACAGTGCATTCATACACATAAAATAAATAAATAAAAATTTAAAAAAATGCTAAAAAATGTCCTGTGCAATATGCAATTCAACATGAAAATATTTATGATGTGATATGATTAAGTTAAGCTTACATAGATCTGCTAATGTGGTATAGTCAAGGTTTTTCTTTGTGTGTGCAGAGTTTATAATATTGATACTTGCAAATATTGGAATTGCTCAAAGTGAACTAGAAACAACAGTAAAGATTTCATGACAAAATAGATGAGAAACAAAAGGACTCCTACATAAAATGCCAAGCGCTCGCTTCTGTTTGTAAGTTCAAGAAACAATAGAAATGGCGCTGAAGTCTATACACAGTATAGGAGCCCGATTCATCCAGCCAGCAGAGTTCCTGCTTCATTACAAAACGGAAGTAGAAAGCAGCAAGTGACCCTCAGTTTAGAACTCTAACCCCAACTTTATTTTTGTAACTGCAGCTAAAATTAAGTCCCATATTTTCTTGGGTGTTTAAAGATTGATTTCAATCAATATGGACTAAGAATGAATCATTTGTAAACAGTAACAACTGAAGAGCAAGCAAGAATGTATAACTGGGGATAACTGATCATCTCTTTTGACTAGCTGGCAACTGCTCCCTTGTGAAGTTATCAGACTGACTCAGTGGGAAAATACTGCTGTACTATATGGATCCTTATCAGTATTCTACTTTGATTTATTCAGCCCTGGGGCCAGCCTCAAACAGAAAAGATATCCGTTAGTTTCTGAGACTGAATTAAGTACTTCTGAAAAGAAAAATCAAAAAATAATTAACCTATGTTCCATAATCATTTATCTTTGTTGGCATAGAACTATGTTACATATAGAAGCCTCTGTGCTCACAAAGGCAAACACCCACTGACGAAGAAAAAAAAATTATGGAATGAAGCTCAAATATGGTGTCCAAATTTTATGCATCATTTACTAGAACTTAAACAAAACCCATATAGCTTCCATTTGAAAATGTTTTCTCTGTTAATGAGAAGTTTCAGATGATTATAGAGAATATCAACCTACTTTATGTATTCACCAAATCACCTATTCATGAAACATTACAAACAGGCTTACCATCAGAGCATTTCAGATATTCAACTTTAGGAGGATGAATAGCTATAATCTCACAAAAATGTTAGTTGACCATTTCCTGTGCTTGGCGCCTTATGTTTCTAAGTCCAGAAAACACATTGGTTTTGCAAATATTGAGCATACTCTGTCCTTCCAATTTAGCTGGAAATAGAGGTGATAATTAGATAATAGATAGATAGATGTGTGAATATACAACTGTTCCGTAAATAAGATTTATCAAAATGGTTAAGTATTGATACTTTCCTAGATGTGGATTTTATGATGGATTCAAAGCACTCCATGTGTAAACTTCTTTAAGAATGAGTAGGATTTGGGCAGTGGGAGGAAGGAAAGTATGGTACAAAGAATAATTCACTAAACATATTTATTGAGCTAAGTATTCAATACCAAGCAGCCATGGAGCTGGAACAGTAAAATGATGGCTATAATTCTTGATTTCATGGAGTATATCCTTCAGATTGAAGAGAAAATATAAACTGGAAAAAGAGTTGTAACAATAGTCTCTTTCAAGTATTAAAGATTACTAAGAGAAGCTGGGTGTGGTGGCACATGCCTTCAATCCTAGCACTCGGGAGGCATATATTGAGACCCCAATTTCCTGGGTGAAGTACTGGGAGGTAGATTCTTTGGGAAGTGATAAGGTTACAGTGATGGCTCTCATGAAAGACTGCTGTCCTAATTGATGACCCATTGAGGACACAGGCGCTCACCAGATACCTAATCTTTAAACAACATGATCTTGACTTTTTAGTCTTAAAGTCTGTAAGAAACAAATTCCCATTATTTTAAATGACTTGGTTATTTTATTACAGTAGCTTAAACTGACTGAGGCAGTTTTATACTTTTATCTTGAAGAGGAATATAATTATTATAGATAATCTTAAAATTTTTTTTTACTCTAATGCTTTTATTTTCTTGTTTTCCAAAGAATCATCTACTGAGGTAATTCACTAAACATAGAAAAGAGGAAATCACCAAGCTGGTCTATCATATAGGTGATGTGGTAAAGGGAAAATATTAGCATAAAGCAAGGGAGTTTTGTGAGGAACTGATTCATAGAAGATTAAAGAAAGCAACCCAAGGAGGATATGCTTCATGCCAGAGACAAGGGAAAGGGATTCTAGATTTTTGCTTTTGTTTATTTTAAATTTTTATTTTTATTATTAGTGTGTGTGTGTGTGTGTGTGTGTTTGTATGCATGTGGTTGATATGTGGGGAGGGGGGCATGTGCTGCAACATATATGTGGAAGTGAAGGGACAACTTTGTGGAATCAGTTCTCTGTATGTGACCCCAGGTGGGTTCCTGGGATTGAACTCAGATCACCAGGCTGCATGGTAAGCACTTTTATGTGCTAAACCATCTCCTGGCCTGCCTTCTAGATTTTTAAGACTGAACACTCACTTGGTCCTATGCTGTAGGTTTATAATGACCCAGAGATTGAACTGTTGATGAGGCCAATTCCAAGAAAGTGTAGAGAAGAATGCAAGTAAGCTAAGATGCACATACTCATAGGTACACCTAAGAATTTACAACAGTATTGCTACATTATATACACATAGTTTTATATATACATATATATACATAATATATACATACATACATACACACACATACATATCACTTGAATTGGAGGATTCTTTTTTTCTTCACAACAATAGAACTGAAAAAAAAACTGTGGAAAGACTTGGAAAAAGATGCAGGACATGTATGGTAGAGTGCAGGGATTTGGGTGGGAAAAGGGGGGCATGGAAAGGGAAGTGACTCTAGATTCAATTGAGAAATGATGTATAACCTAAAAAAAAAAGCTGGGCGTGGTGGCGCACGCCTTTAATCCTAGCACTTGGGAGGCAGAGGCAGGCGGATCTTTGTGAGTTCAAGGACAGCCTGGTCTACAGAGTGAGTTCCAGGACAGCTGGGGCTACAGGGAGACCCT